>WBMZ01010243.1:0-316262 GCA_013400975.1 Atrichornis clamosus
AAAAAAAGGAATATTGAACCCCTCTCAGCTCTGCTCATTGTTTTTTATTATATATGAACATTAGGGAATGCTGATCTGTGCAGGTTTAACACACTTCTAACAGCATATTTATAAATGCCTTTATCTAAGTGTCAATATCAATTTCAATGAAACACTATTATGATTTTTAAGTCTTAACTCTGGGAGTCTGGCATGTGGTGTCTATTTTTGTTTTTCTGCAGACTTGCTTCCTGGCTCACTCTTTTGAACAAAGTATTTAGAATCTTTGTCTAGATTCGTAAATTCAAGGGCAAGAAGCTAATTTTAGAATTTCCAAAAAGAATTGCGGACCTGAATCTTCTCTAATCAACCTGGAAAATATTCTACAACATCTCTAAGTATCAATACTGGTAAAGGGAGAAGAGTAATGTTTTTTCTATATTTTTCCAGGATATCACAGAACACCCCAACTTATTAAGAATAAGTTGATAAAAAATGCTTTAACTTTTCAGTCTCTTTTGGCCAGTCCTTTTTTTCCGATAATCCGTATAGCTGAAGAAGGTGTTGTTTTAAAATTGTCTTAAACCAAAAGGCTTTTAAGCTATGAAAGACACCCTTTTCTTAAATTCAACATAGTAGTATTGCAAAGAATAATTTCTCTCAGTAACAGCAACCAGTATAATAGGACTTCACTAAATTAAAGCAACAATTATGAATTTGTCTTTAAAATCTAAATAATAATTCTGCTGTTTGAAAAGGAACACTGCCACCCTCTGTGCACATATTAGCTAGAGAAGCTGAGATCCAGAAAAGCTAGTGTATCTTTCCCATACACAGCTAGAAACACACAGTAGAGGAAAAGCAGCAAAATGAAAGCAATTCAGGTCAGACAGAGGGTGAATATAAAGAAAATGTGGGGAAATATCAAATTGAGATTTTGTACAAGAAGTTCCACCAAAAGCAAGCAAAATTTAGCTTTTGGCTTTCGTTCTGAATCTGCTATGCTGGTCCTTGTCTAATAATGTAAACATCATTACACAGGTTTGCCTGAAAATTATGCAGAAGTTTTGGTGTAAATGTGCAAGAGAATTCAACATAGAAATTCAGATTCTGTTCATTTGCAGCAACAGGCAGTAGGATGCTTTCCAGGGCCAAACAATCATCAGTGTTTAAAGTGTTTTAATAGCAGATGAAACAAATTTCTTCATCTTTACTGAACTCTATTTTTTTAAATGGCACTACTCTTTATTGTTCCTTGTGTTGCGATAGTAGGAAAACATCCTGAGTGCTTCTGAAATTAATGCAAATTGCAGGCTGTGCAGAGGGACTGTCATGCTGGTGATATCTGGGTAATTAGTGAACGGCTATCTTAAATGCACTGCGTCTCGTGTTTTTGATTGGAAGTGAACAAAACAAATCCGATTTTTAATTCTGTAACAAAGTATTAATAAGTCTCTGAAAATGTTAGGAGCGGAAACTTCAACTGACATGTTTAATACCTGTATTCTTTAAATGTTTGTAGCAATACAGTTTGGAAAAAAATGAAAAGTAACAGATTATAGTTACCTTAGACACATTGTCATGGTCATAAACAACCACCTGTTTGCTGATATCCCAGAATCAGTATCATACTACAAATATTTAATAAGAGGCATCTTTAGAAATTGTATTCCTTACATTTCAATTCACAGTTTGCCAGTAGCCTTGCAGAAGGAAGAAGAAATCAGAATGTCTTACATAAGAGCATATCCCATGTAGGAATATTTGCATGTGTAGGACATCATTAAAGTCAAAGCTGAAGGAAACTTAGAACTGTAATTCAAAACTTCTACAGATTTGAATGGGAAAAACACAAATACATTATAAAAATATTTTCTGGTACAGTAATTTTAAAAATTTATTTCATTATTTGTTTTATGCACTGATTAAATGCGTCGACTTTAGAGTTATATTATGGTAAGATTTAATTTAGAAACAAAAGTTGTTTTCAAACGAAAACTTGAAAGAATTGATTCTGAGAGGAAAAACATACTATGCACACGGAGATTTCTTTCTCAGAAGTATGTTTTTAAAATAAAAGCCTGATAGAGCAAAATTAGGTTTTATTCAACATTTTATGGACAAACAAGTATTTCTTTCCTGTAATGAAAAAAATGTTTAAAAAAAACCTTGTGCACTTTTAAGGCAGTTTTTCATACAGTACACCTAGAAAAAGGTATGCTAAATTGAGTTCTTGCCTCATGTGAAAGTAGAATTTATCAAAGGGGAATAAGTATATGTGGAACATGGCATTTTTAAAAGAATGAGCTGAAATCCCCTGCCATTATGAGAACAAGACTTACATAGAACCATTTCTGCTTCAGTTTAATTTTGCAAAATTTCAGAAAATATGCAAATAACAGGAAGGCAATAGTGCAACTTGTAGCAGCATAAAATCTAGGGCAAACATGCCTTCACTGAGATTGAAGGTGGTATTTATGATTATCTCTGGAGTTATGCTACACAGAAATCTGTGCAGTCACAGCTGGAGTTCTCTCCTGTCAGGGGCACAGGTGGTGTTCTCTTATCCCAGCCAGAAACTGGGACCCAGGAAGAAGAAGGTGAAGGGAACAAGTAAATGACCGGCTGTGTGGATGGTGCCACACTCCGGGTTCTGGATTCTATGACCTGGGACACACCCTAGACAGACCAGGCATATTGACATCGGACGGGGCACACCTGACCAAGTGGGATAAGGATGTTCTACGTAGCAAGCTGGCTGGATTTATTAGCAGGAGTTTAAACTAGGTTTGGTGAGGAGAGAGGTTGTTGTTCTGAGTGTCTGAGAGGAACCAGGAAACAGCAGGGAAATACCTGTAAATTGTCCCAAAGAAGTTAAGAGAGGGCTCTTCCCACAAGTTGAAGAGATCGATATCCCAGCTGAAGTGTCTCTACACCAATGCACTCAGTGAGTGGAATCCCTGCCCAGGGAGTTTGGAACTAGACCTTTCAGGTCTCCTCCAACCCAAGCCATGATGTCAGTATCCCATTTTAAATCTGTCTATTTGTATCACTATTTCTGCAGAATTTTTCTTCTGCAGTATCATAAACACTGGAAGATCCTCAACCCAACATAGTTTTGCAGTTGGAAAGCTGTAGTGTGTTAATAGCTGAATTCTGCTCAGTGGTGACACTGCTGTCATTACATAGGGAAATTGTGACTCATGCGTGCCCATGACTTGGCATCTATTCTTGCAGCACATGTTCCCCAGTGTGGTAGCTCATCTCCCCTGTCTGTGCACTGTCAATTTATTACCATATCAGCCTGATGAAGGCTACAAAAGAAATGACTAGATGCCATTTGTACGTCTGTGAGCAATACTATGTAGCAATAATTCTGTTAATAGAACATATTTTCTATTATTTTGTTTTCATTTTTAACACATGTAACTATATTAAAAAATTACAGCAATAAAGGAGGAAGAAGAATAATTTTATATGGGTAAAAATGGAGTTTAGTCAGAAATGAAAATCATCATATTGAAATCACAGGTGGCTAAAAGCAGTGCTTATTGCTTCTTTTTTTCTAGTTTAAATAATTTATCAGATATGTATCCTCTTTATTGACTCTCTGAGCATGTCGAAGGAAAAGGAATTGAAAATATTTGATGCACCTTCCTCCATTTTTATCAAATTCATGATATGTAATAGATTCATTATTTCAAATACTAGAAGCAAATGATGTTTGCACCTTCTCCCTGCTGGAAAGACTACAGAATATATCAATATGTTTCTTTAGAAAAACATGGCACTTTTCAGAAGATAATTAATTTTTCAGATAAGACATGGAATTTGTACCATCCTTTAGCCTAGATTGAATCTTCAGGAATGTCATGAATATGTTCTGCTACAGTAGGCATGATATTGCAATTCCAAATCACAGTTCTTTCTATATGACAAAATAGAAGCATTATATCTTTTTTCTTCCCTTGAGTTACCTCATAAATATCATTTGCTAAACCCAAAAATACAATAATGTAGAACAAAGTGTTGAAAAAAACAACAACAAAAATCCACAAAATTATTCCCACACTTCCTATCTCTTCTGATCTTTTTAAACTGATTCTTTTTTAGATTTTCATAAGAGGGAGTGTATCATACTCTTCCCTAACAGAGGACATGACTAATATAATGGTGCACAAGAGATGAGATGGATCTTACTATTCTCTATTTCCTCAGCAGTGCCTTAAAGAGAATCACAGCCAATTTATCAGGTTGCTCTTTGCCAGAGTTGAGCATTATCCTAACAATATTTTTCAATATTATATTTGAGTGTTTATAAGGTCTCTGTTTATGTTTAGGCATCTTGTCCATCTTACTGAAAATAAGAATTCTGCTACCATAAAACTGCATCCCTTTGCTTGGAAACGCAGCAGTGATGGAAGAATTCCCATGAAAACAAAGAAAAAATCCCGTTTTAGAGAAAAATGGCAAAAGTAACACATTAGTTTAGTGTCTTCACAAGATTTGAACATTGATATAATATAAAAAATATCCTTACAGTACTCACTCTTGCAAAAGTCTGTAAATGTTGTCAGGGGTGAACCAAATCCTTTGATCGTATATATCAACAGCATTGATTGTAAAGGAGCTACTTGAACTTACTCTAGCAGAAGGTATTATCCCAATGATTTCAACAGAAATGGGATAGGTCTCTCATCATCACCACAGATGTAATTTTTTTTGTTTGTGTCACTGTTTACCAAACTGAAATAATAATAATACTGGCCATCTTACAGACATAGTGAGAAGAGTACTAGTTATATTTTTCAGAAGTCTTGTGTGCATTACGCATGTATGAGCATAACCATAACAACAGAAACAAATGAAGGTGGATAGTAATACGGCAGTTTTCTCAGTCTGAAGAAAACACAAGGTGCTTTTCAGGGGATAAAGATTTGGTGGGGAAAAAAAAAAATTCTACATCTACTCAGAGCTTACTTTAACAACAGCAGGCTCAGTTATTAGCTGAGACAAGTTTACACTTGGAAGACCTGAAGAGGAAAAGTGGCTTACTTTTAAGCCACTTTATTGGTCCCCCAATACTGCAAATTACAGCACTGTGCACAGAGTGCCAATTTAACTTCAAAGAAACCAGGTATCACATCAAAAGCCGTGTAGTCATAGCAGCACAGCACTTGGCACAGAAAAGAAAAAAAATTCTGGTAAGTAGCTTATTTCGAAGTAAGAAGAACACAAAGTCTCTCTCTGGTGCTGTGCTGTCCCCTAGGAGGTGCCTCTTAGTTTGGGTCAATACTATACCTGAGACTGTTCTCTGTGGTTCTGTGGTTCTGGTGGATTATTCCTTTCACATACTTGACATGTTTTGTGTTAGAAAAAGTTGGAATTAGAGTACTTGCAGCTTTAAGAACATTTTGGTGCAGATACAAATATTTCTCCTGTTAAAACCTATTCTGTCTAATATTTGTTATCCTATAATTTTACTGTTTAAGGCATCTCAGAGCTTTAAGCCAGATTTTCCATTGATAAACACCAAATAACATCTGTTGGAAGTAATCAGATAAGGTTTTTCTCACCCCTAAATTCTTGTTCTGAAATGGAATTTTTCAGATACCCTCTTAGGGCAGCTTTAGTTTCTTTTATGCCTAACAGTGCTAAGCTGCTGGGACTTGGGCCAAAGACTAAGTACAAGCATATTTCTTATTGCATTGTCTAAACAATGTATAAAACTTAGACATTAGCATGTCATGGAAACAGATATGTGTAATTTTGATGTTCTGACTTAAATATATATTGTGTAAAGATTTTCTCCAGTTAAAATGAAGTATAAAGGTTTTGAGGTTGTGAGTGGTAGAATATTATAGATCATATTGACTCCCCTTGGAAAGCTATGCAAAAAATTCATTCAGGTAGCAATATTTCTGCTCCTATTTTATAGACTAGGGCTACTTCTCTATTTTTTCCAAATGATTTTATCAATTCAAACTTAGATTTTCTCACAAGAAATAATAAATGTAAACTATGGAAAACTTTTCTGAAATATCCTTTTAGCATGTCAAATGTCAATAAAGAAAATAAATTGATATGGCCTTAATTCCAGTGAGGCTAAATGAAGTCAGTACTAGAACATCACTAAAGAATTAAATTATACATCAGATGATTTAAATATACAAATTGTGAGTCCAGCTCTATATTTCTTTTTCAGTAAAAAACCCAAAACCCCACAATCACCCCCAGCACAAACAAAAATAATGTATGTCTTTTTTCATTCTACTTTCTCATTTTCAAGGAAAAACAACAAAAAAAACCCCTTCCTTTACCTCCCTATACATCTTTACTATCCTGGAATTGGAAAAACCCCACCAATAAGAATAAAAATAAACCAAATAAAAACTGCATCTATCACTTCTCAGAAAGAGATATTACAAAGTCATTATAAGAGTTATAGACTGACAACACAATAGTAAATTTTAACATCAATTTTTAACTACCCTCTCCTACATTCTTTCTCTATATACATTGTATACCTGAAAAAAAGGTTGGGAGAGAAACCACAGCTGTGTCTTTTTATTAGGAACATTCCATTTTTATTAAATTTGTATGAAAAGAGAAGTAAAATCTTCATGTCACGCAAATAATTTCACTAGCCAAACTACAAGCTCATAAAAGTCAATCCTCCTGACAAATTTTTTAAAGAACCTTTTCATTTTGTTTAATAGAATTTGTATTTTATGAAGCCTTACAACTATAAAAACTACAAGCAGTTTTTATTATTGAATCTCAGTGATTTTTTTAAGCAATTAAATTCTTACAAGACTAACCTCTTTACAAGACTTGAGTTTTTCTTGTATGTCAGTATGTGTTTCTTTTCCATTTGTTTATATAGTGACTTATCAGCAAAAAATATTCAAGGAGCTTTTCTTGTTAATCAAAATAAATTGATACATGTCTATCAATTTCTTTTAATAAGGATGTGACTGCAAATTTTTTGAGGTGATAACATTTAAAGAAGCACAAACCTTCTAAATTAATTTCTATATTAATATCTGAGAGAGAGGAAATGGTGAAAATGTCTGTTAGATTTGACATTATCAACTTGCTGACTGATCTTGGGTGGCGTTTACATGTGCTCCTGGAAACCTTCCATCACATGAGCATTTGTTACTCAAAACTTATTGTGTTAGAAGTGTCCCATTTGAAAACTGAATTGCAACTGGCAAAAGTGAAATTGGGAAAAAAATGGAATCCATTGCATGAGCTGAACTACTTGGATCTTTGTGGCACAGATAAGTTTGTACAGCTTCTGCATCTGATTTGCCCCTCAGGGATTAAGTATGTGAGAAGGATGAGGAGACATGAGTGTGTTAATTTTTACAGCCAAATCACTGAAATAAGTTGTGTTTTGAAAATTATTGTTAATTTTTGTGTGTGACAGAAGATTCCAGAGGATGTTAGTTGCTAGGTTAGGATTTGAGGATCATTCCCCAAGTTGCTGAATCTCAGCAATTTTCACAGATAGAGAAGATGTGCAATTAGTTATCTAATAAATACTTCTTAAGCATTTTGAAAACCTCAAATGAGAGATGATTCCGTTACCTGGGAATCTCTTCCCTACTTCAGTTTCTTTTTCAAACTGCATTATTTATTATGTGGACCATAAAATTTTTAAACCTCTGGTAGGTATATACACATAATTCAGATCAAAATATTATCAACACATCTTGGCCTGTGTAGATCTCAACCAGACAAAAATATTAATGCTTATTCTGTAGCTATGCCTAAGTAATTTTACCTTGTTGAGAAAGAAATGTCACCTAAAACAGAAGAGTTCACAGGACAATGAAATCTGGGTCAATCCAATGAATGGGGTGAATTTGAGTGTTATGTTCACCTCTGTGCTGGTACTGACATGAGACAAAGATGAAATGCATTTGCTACACAGGAGAATTTGGCAATACATGATAAGGAGGTGAATGCCACAGACTGCAAGCCTCCTTCTCACCCCCTTGATGGGTAGAGCAAGGACTTTAAACTAGGACAACTGAGTCCCTGAACTCCAATTATCTCATGGCTGTTGTATATTTTAATATGAATTTTCCTCCTCACACACTTCAACTCTGTCTCTTGCTTATTCTAAATGTGTGCTATTTGCATATTGTGATTAAAGCTTACGTACTTAGTTTGAGAACATAAATGTTTTTCTCAAAATTAGTCTCTAAATTATTACACAGACAAAAATCTACAAATTACTGTACAGAAAGATGATATTTCTCACTCTAGAAAGAAAGAGAAATATGATTTAAGTGTAGAACCCTTAAAAAAAGGTTCATTTGTGAGTCAGATATTTCAGAACATGGAATAAGTTTCCATTTTCACAATAATTATTCTCTCAGTAATTTCTCATTTGATTCACTATCAGTTCAAGGTTCATTGATTACCCATTTCATTTTGGTGTGTTTTAATTATATTATATGTAACATAATACTAGTTTAAATAGACAAAGATCTTCCAGCTCTTTATCTTTCTTAGGCAATTGGATTTAGACTTTCAATCTTTACCCATTTCGGTAAGCCTTTGTTCATAGGCAGTGTGCAAATATGGCTTTAGAATAAGGTCTGAAGTCCAAATGAGGACAATGAAAACACTGTGAGCCATGAGTAAGAGTAAATTCTTGTCATTGTGTTTCGTCATCATGGCTTCTTCAGGGCCAAAATACCATGGTGATACTGTGGCAACAAAAACATAATGGACACTATTTTGCTGTCCTCTCTGCTAACTAATCTTGTGTAAATCATGACTGCTAACTAAGTTCTTAGTTATAATATGTGTTCTTGCTATAAGCAAGAAATTAGATGCATTAGGTATTTGGAACAAAAAAGATATTAAATTAGGGTTTATGTAATTTTTAGAAAAAAGATGCCTCTTTAGTCAGGTGTAAAAGTGCTTAAGCCAGCTAAGTTTCTCTTTGCGAGTCTGAAAGATCCCCATACAGCATCACTTCTGGTTTTCTGCATGATGAGCATAGCTTAGTTTTAAGGTTCCAGGTTATAGTCAAAGACACCCCTAAGTTTGCTGTGCAGTCTTGGAATGGGAATTTTAGATATCTGGAGTGTGCTCTTTTGTGGTTTGATGTTGACAGGATGCCGGGTGTCCACCAAAACCACTCTGTAACTCCGCTCCTCAGCTGAGCAGGAGAGAGAAAATATAATGAAAGGCTCATGAGTTGAGATAAGGGCAGGGAGAAATCATTCAGCAATTACCATCACAGGCAAAACTGACTCAACTTAGGGAAATTAATTGAATTAACTACCAATCAAATCAGAGTAGAATAATGAGAATTAAAACAAGATGTTAAAAACATCATCCCCCCACCCCTCCCTTCTTCCCCGTCTTAACTTTATTCCAATTCTGTCTCTCCTCCCTTCAAGTGGTGCAGGGGTACAGGGAATGGGTATTGCAATCAGTTCCTTACATGTGGTTTCTGCCACTCCTTCCTCCTTAGAGGGACAACTCCATCTCCTACTTCAGCATGCAGTTCCTCTCCTACTTCAGCATGCAGTTCCTCCACAGGAGACAGTCCTTCATGGACTTCTCCAGCGTGGATCCATTCCACCAGGTGCAGTCCTTCCAGAACTGGCTCCTCTAATGTCCCTCCACCGCTGATGGGCTTGGCCCTGGCCAGCAGCAGGTCCGGCTTGGAGCCAGCTGGCATTGACTCTGTCACATACAGGGAAAGTTTCTGGCAGCTTCTCGAAGAAGCCACTCCTGTAGCCCCTGGCCACCAAAACTGTGCCATGAAAACCCAAAACTGTTTTGTACTGACTGAATATGTTCTTCACAAAAAAAAAAATTGTAGGTATTTATCTTCTAGAAACTAAAACAGGAAGAGCGTTGTAGGGAAAAGGACAATAATGATAATGGATATCATAATTCATGCTATAAATGCTGGAAAAATTGCTATTCCTTCGCATGTAGGAATATTATTTCTCTTATTCTTAGTAATATGTATCTGGCCAATATGTCAAAAGCTGATTTTTGAATGAAAACTATTTCATTCTCTGAATGAAAATTTCAGAAGTTATTTCATTGCTATTAGCCAAAGCTTTTCTCTTGTTTGTGCAGTCTAAAACTGATAAAAGCCTAGATAATAAGGTAAAAAATATTTTGCTTTTGAAGTACAAAATAGTTGTAGACGACCACTGTGAAACAGTATAAAATGCTTTCTCAGGTTTTTGGATGCACACCTTGTGCTTTCTTGCAATTTCTTGCAATTTGCAAATGACTGCTAACCCTTAGTGGCACCACTCAGTGAGTACCTGACAATTTGAATTTAAAGTACCTGCACTCAACAAATAGCTATTGGATTTCAGGAAGTCAAAGAAAAAAGAAAGTGAAGGCTGAGATTAATTTTTATTTTTATGGGAGCACACACATGTGTGTGTTTATTAGAGATTATAATGACTTTTTTTTTTTTCTGTCTCTGGCAAAGTTTGTGTTGAAATTGGAAAAAAATCAAGAGTGGTTGGAAAGCTATTTTTCAGCCCATATTAAATTCTTCAGAAGACCTGTCTTCCTTTGACAGCAATTAGGTTCAATGGGTTCAGTTTTTATTTTGAAAATAAAAAGCTTTTCTGGAGTAAGAGAGTAAGTATTATTTTTGAACTACACAAGCAAGGTTAGAGTAATGCATCCAGAGCTAGTACATGTATTTTGAAGGCAGAATTTATCACAGAAATAAAACCAGAACCCTTTAGAAAATAGTAAATAAAATCTTACACTGCTGTAGCTGTGAACTCTCCTTGGAGTTGAACATATATTGGGCTTCTCTACATTCTTCTTCATTCTTAGGTCTGGAAAAAGCTAGAGATTGGAACTGTCAGCTGTAGGTAAAGGGAAAAAAGGTTTAACACTTTGTCTTCAAGAAAAACAACTCTTCTATAGTTTTCTCATTTAAACAAGACTGCCTTTCATAGGGAGCATACGGTCTTACTAATGTGAATATAGTCATGTTCTACTGTGCTCATGTTAAATATGTTCTCATGCCAAGGTCAAATCTAACATCTTTAAATCAAATTCAATAGCTATCAAGCAGTCAGCAGCCATTTTAGAATACACATAACAACAAGACAATAATTTGCTATATAGTTTGTAAATCAATATTACTATGTTCATTCATTACAGAGCTGAGGAAATGGGTATAGAAGGTTCTTAGAAAAGTTTTGTATCTGACAGCTCCTGATTATAGATTCTTTACTAAATTTAGTAATATTTAGTCACTCCATATTCTATTGATGGTTTACCTGCAGTTCTTTGAAAAAAAAACAAAAAAAACCAGCTACCACCAGCTATGGATGGCAAAGAAGTGTTCCCTCTAGGGAGATTCAACATATCTGCTCCTGACCATAGGAGACAAGTCTGTGCACACTCTTGTCATTCTTCTTACAAAAGTTTTGAATCGATATGATGGTGTTGATCTCCATGCCAAAAGCAGTAAAGGTCCAGAAAATTGCAACAGAAAATTGTAGGTCACAATACTGGTTCCCAGCTTATTGCCTTCACCTCCCCAGGTAGAATGAGGAATTAAAGTTGATAGTCACAAAAACAGAGAAAGCAAAAACCATGTCTATGATGAATAAAAAATTGTTGTTCTGATTCTAAATAGTAGGTCTTTCATGTAACTATTCAGAAACATAACTTCTGAAGATAATAGTCTATTGTATGAAAGAGTAGATGTTTCCAATTGTTTTGTTAGTAGGGAGAAAATAGCTGTGATCTGAGAGCAGGTTAGAACAGGTGCAGCTGGAGGTTAAATGCATTTCAGTGGATTCTGACAAGCAGCCCATAAGCTCAGCATGGAAACAGAGTTGCATACAGACAGACATACACAATATATGCACATTTGCATGAAACTGTATTTGCAAAACTAATTTTGCTGTATAACTCTATTGCAGGAACAATCACATTGAATGTGGACGTTATTTGAATTCCTGACGCTAACATTCCATTGAGAAAGATACTCTGCAAGAGAGATGAGGTTACAATCACGCTTTTATGAGAAAAATGGCATCACAGCTACAGCAACTGCTAACGTTCTGCAGATATTCTCTTTTCAAACACAGAGTAACCAGCACATATAGTGCTAAAATATTCGAAATGTTCATAGGAATTTGAAACATGAAAGAGAACCTGAATCTGCTCTTCAAGAAGTTGGTAGGCACTATTCAGGTTCCTGGAGATTTGACGGATTATAGAAAAAAAATGAGACACTTACTTGGGTGTAAATATCTCCCAGTCAGTGCGATTCTAGGATGGGGATCATGAGGATGATGCATAATTCAAAGACAGTTCAAGCAATGCATATATTTCTAGCACTGGCTAAAGCATCACACAGTTTATATTACTAAGTTATATGTTCTAGAATGGTTTCATGTTTTTGTTACATTAAAAATAAACATCTGTAACAATGAAGGCAAGATAGCAGAACTCTGAATTAAGATCAGGTGTTGCTTTACCTATAAAATAGCTTTAAAATTTGATTATCAGTGTTTGTTTCACCTAAAGGATATTATTTTAATTGAAATTCAAATGAAACTACAGATCTGAATATAACTTTCTGTAAAAAAACCTGACAAACCTATTAGTTGATTCATTTTGCAGCATGGCAATTTATCAGGAAAAAGAAAAAGCAGAAAAGGAAAGAAAAAGGTGACAGTGAATGAAGCGTGAGGCCATATTTTGACATGCATAGATATTATTCCTGTTTGAGTTTGAAATCCATCCTGCAATTCCACCAAGATGCTCCCTGTGTTCAACCAAGACTTTGAGATGCCAAGACCATGCTGCTTATGAACAGGATCTGTACATGAGAGGCCTGAACCTAACAGCTGAATAGTCGAGTTTATGTCCAGCTCAGCAGCTGGTGCTTCACTATGTAACATGGTGGCTACCATGAACTGGGTCTTTAGCTGCCCCTTGTGTTGCTGCTGTGTGTTTTATTTTGTGCTGAGTTAAAGAAAAGTGGTGGCTTCCATCTGACTTTGTGAAAGACCAAAGAAGGCGGTAAAAACACGGGATATTACATTTCACAGACTATTGAGTCTGGCGTCATAATCATCATCAACGTCAAACAAAGAAAAACATCTTGGATTTTTAGTAACATAGTGACTCTTTGACAGGGCTTCATCTATCGCTAGATCTCTTCAATACAATCTGTGTTTTAGAAGTCAATGTTGAGATGACGAGGACTCCTCACTCAAGCCTACATCCTGGTGACTGATATCATCATTGGTTCATGTGCACGTGTAAACAAATGCACACATGTACTTGCATCTTATTAAATGTCAGATTTATGCTCCTCTTCTGCTGGCAGCATTTCCAATGTGTTGACCTTGGCCTAAGCTTGCCAAAAGCACAGAGAGAAGCAAACACACATCACTAAGCATGCAATGAATATTTAAAGTATGAATGTACAATAGCTATCGTGGAGGATCAAAAAGACAGAGTTTCTGTCATTTGGTTCAAATTCTCAAAAGGTATGTTATGTTTCATCTGGATAAAACTGTAAACAAAAGGTGAAATTTGATAGGCTTTTGATATACCTCTATGAAAGTACATTTTCTTTGCATGTTTAGATCTAAGTTCACATTCGCCCTTTACTCTGGCTTTATAACAATATTTTTGACTGTAGTAAATTCTACAAGGGTTTGACTTAGGTTTTTGATTGGTACTACTATGGACTACAAATACAGTCATAAAAACTTACAGTTCTTTCATGGACATGGATCACAATTAATTTCAAAATCACATTATATTTCCTTGCATTAATATTTAATTTTGAAAAATTCTTAATTACCTCTGTACCAAGTATCTATTGTCACCAAGGCAAAACAAAATTTAAACTGATTAAAAACACTATTTGGAATTTTAAATCTCAAAAACTGTTGAGACTTTAGGCTACACAAATTTTGTAACTAAGAAGTTATGCCTCTGGAACTGCTTTATATTAGCATGAAGGAGAAACTTGACAAGTTACTCATGCAAAATTCCTACTTGAATAAATATTCAATAATGTTAATAATGATAATAACAATGAGTCAAATCTTAATTTAAAAAAATATTCCTGAACTGTCTTTGATTTTTTTTCCTTCATGATTTGGTGAAAGCATAATTAATTTTCAGTGTTCTTTTCTCAATTGTTGGTTTGGGTTTTTTTCCACACTGTTTGGAAGTTACTGGCACAAATAGTTTTGCTCTTATATCTAAAAATTATTTCTTCTTCACTTTCACAAAATAGAACAGAGTGGTATTAAGAAAACAGATTCTACAAGATTACAAGTTGCTATTTTAGAAATTGATATTAAGCTTCAGAAAAACAAGTGACCACTGTAAGCAACAGAGTATACCTCCCTTACCTTATTCTCTAGTTTTTTAAATGAACACCAAACAGACACAATTTAAGAAGGAATACATATTTAAACAACTTCAACAGTGGTAACATTAAAAAAATAAAAATTAACATTGAATCATTAACTTCCATAATTTTTTCACCACCATCATGTTAGTTAAGTTGGCTAATCTTTATTTTTAATTTCCTTGGTGGCTGTAAAGAGAAGAACCTGACAGATCTGAATCAAATTAAGGACTGTCATTTGTGATAAGATTAATGTAGTGCAGAATTGCACTTTATTTTGAAGAGAATGTATTGTTATCTGAATTTGCTAGTAATGCTATATATGAACTGATTTTCATGAGTAAAATTTACTGAGGTTGCCTTAAAAGTGCACTGTAGAAGATAGGGGGTTTTTTTCATTTAAATTTGCAACTGTTACTGTATTATCTCTCTACTTCTGCTTTGCCAGCCCAAACTTGTCCCATTGTTGTCAGAGCACATTCAGAGTTGTCTGAACAAAGACATAACAGCAGTTTTCATCATCATAAAGTGTTACCATTGTAGAATGTACATCTGCCACATAACCTAAAGGGATCAAAAATCTAAAGTAAATGGTAAACAAAAGTCAATGTCAAATGCCAATACCATTTTCTGAGAGCACACTTAGGAGAGCCACTAGACATCGGAGTGTCAAATTGATTTCAGTACCTATTTGTATCACTGGAAACATCAATGTCCTATAGAGGAGCTTCTTCTGTGTAACAGACTGGGGAACTAATCAACATATTGTCTCCATGGAACTTGCAGAAGTGATGTCTTTGTCTCCTCTGTCACAAGTTAGTACATTTTCCATAGGGATGTAGTTAACAGGATGAATTGCTATAAGTGAGCTTTGACCAGTATTTGCTATAGAAGCTGCAGTTTTTACCATCGCTACCATTGATCACCTGCCTCGTTCTCTAAACTGAAAGAAATGGAGCCATGTCCATACCTGGATAGAATTCCAGCTGCCACCTTCTTGTTACAACCTCTGAACACCACTGACTGAGAATAGGACATTCTTTTCTTTGACTTGTTAGTGAATGTTTGGCTAGCAGCCAAAATATACCTGGAAGTGCAAATTTTTGGATGAGATACTAAGATTTTTTAGAAGATTCTACACTACTTTTCCCTACAAGGTAGGCATTTAAAACCTGTTCCTCTGACTAATTTTTTTTTTTCCTTTAGAATCTCTAGCAGAATTGTCAGCAGTTAGGACTGTAGTAAATGTGCTATGTCATTTGTGTCATGTGTGTCATTTGTGACTAATTCTTGACTTCATACTGTAATAAAAGCTGCATTTCAACTTGAAATGTCTGTTAAACACTAATGGTTGGAGTTACCCGTAATATAGATCTGTATACAAAGTGTTTTGGGCAAATGTCATAGCTGGTATGACTCAATTTCATGTATATATTAATAAATATTAAGAATTCATTGTACTTTTATTCATTCATATTTACAATGAAGTGTCAATGAAAAGAATCTTAAGGAACAAGACATTTCAGAGATTAAACAAGCGGATATAAAGAATACTACATAAGAAGGTAACAAGTTTTTAACTCAAATGTATAGCCGCTTTATTACTGGACTGTTGCTTTGTCACTTGCATGAAAGGAATGTCATGTTTTCATAGTTTGCTGTCTACACCCCAGTAGAACCCCAGATTTCACTAATTGGGCTCTACTTTTGCCAGGCCCAGATCATAACTTGGCTTTGTTTGTAAATATCTGGCCCACTTTCATGACAGAACCAAGAAGGTTTAGTTTGTGACTGCAATTTGCAGTGCTGTCATTTAATAGGTGTTCAGTTAGTGAATAAACTATTGAAAGGCTGAGCAAAACATCACACCTTGCATTGGCTCTAAAATTATTAAAGATTTTAAAAATTATCCTACTGCATACATTCTGCCTCTTAATTTTTTACCTTTTACCTCTATAAAATATTTTAACAGTTGCAATTGCAACTAAATACTTATTCACTATAGAGACCAAAGTTCTATCTGCAATCCTGCTCAAAATCTCTGGTGTGATGCATTCGACATTTTCCCATGGCTTTCATCATGTTGAAAACTTGTTCCAAATTTATGTCCTTTTTTTTTAAAATAATCCTCTTCTCAGACCCTGGTGCCTATGAGTAATTGGCAAGGTTTATTGATCTTCTGCACTAGTAGCTACATGGTTTGCTTTCCCGAACTGCTTTGTTCCTCTCCTGGCACAGGACAATGTGTGCCCTTGGCCCTTCACACAAAAGCATCAAACAGCACCAACAGCAGACGATGTGGTGGTAGCAGCCTGTTTGGCATCAGCAGAGGCAGCATCAGGAGCCTCAGCAGGAGCAGAGAACACTTTTTTGTGTTCTCACTGTGTCACAAAGCCAACATGCTCTCGGCTTTCGTGTGCGAAGGAGGTTCTTCTGGTTTGATTAATTCTGTTTCAATTTTTCTCCATGGAAATTCTTATTTAAAGAAGGGAAAGTGGATGAAAACTATTTTTTTATGTCTTTTTAAAAATGTATTTGAGTCTTGCAATGCAGGTTTCTGTTGCAGAAGTACTTTGTAAATGGAACCCACACACTTCTTTATATAGATCAGCCACAGTAAATGAAATTAATAAAGTAGAACAGTACAAAAACAGAAACTGGAGATGAAAATAACAGTGTAAAGTACTTAGTGCTTTCTTTTAATGAAAGAAAATATTACAGTGGTTTTTCCAAGTCACTTAAAATTTGCCAAATGAAACAACTCATGGCACTTCCCTAGTGAGATGATTCTATTTAATAGACCTCAGGAAATGTGTATTTGGTATTCACTTTACATTTTAACCCTCAGTTTTACCATAAACAGTGCTTTTAACAGCTAATGATGTTCCTATGTGGAGTGAACCATTACAAAAATTAAAGCCTTTGCCTCATTCTTCTTTTAAAAATTATTTTATTACAGGAAGATTTTGATAGAGTACTAGGTTGAGTCAAATTCTTACTGTAATAAATTCATATGATTCAGAAAATAGTGAAGACTGCTGATGATAGCATTCCATCTATTTGTTTGAAACAGTCAGTATTAGAAAAAGCAAAATGAAGGATCACATATTATGGTTATGTTATGAATTATTCATACAGTGATGACTTTGGTCTTTCACCAAATCTAAATATTTTTACCTGCATTATTCTTCAAAACAATTTCCAACAATTCTACTTCCATATAATAAGTATACCGTCATATGAGTTAAACCCTTTCAATCCAAGGGAGAAATAGTTGGAATGACTTCAATGTATTGTCTCCCAGTTCAGTGTGAAATCACTTCTACCTGAAATTAATCACAGATCTATGGCAAATGTTGCTGGTCACCATGCAATTCAAACAGATAAGATTGAGTGTTATAGTAGGAATTAATCGTTTTGATTGTGTTTCACTATTAATAAAACTGGAAAAAAATGCTATTGATTTCCTGCCTGTGCTTGTATTACTCTACAAGATTTCTACAAATAATAAAAAAAAGACATTTCTTATCATTTCTTTTCTAAGCAGATGAAATTGGCTATGTAGAATGTCAGTAAATGAGTAAAATATGGAATTACATATTTTTTACAAAGTAATTTTTCTTACTATTTTATTGTATTATTTCTTCATTCTAGCACAGATATAAGTTGAGCAAGATCCCATCTGAGAATTTAGAAGAAAAAAAAATAGAAGTCATTATAGCAAAATCAAAGGTTACGGTAAGTGAAAATAAATGGATTCTATCCTAACATCAATGTGATTTCTAGAACATTACTGAAGGTGTACTAGGGAGGTCTCTTTTTCTCTTACAACACAAAAAGTAGTTGCCACCTGTGTCTTGCAACATATCTGTAAATAACAGATTGCACCAATTATATTGCTGTTCTACTGCCATGCAATAAAAAGAAATGCAGCAGTGAGTATGATTTATAGCAGATCATACCATTTTGGTTTCTAAAGTTGATAAGCAGAGAAGCATCAATTATTAAACTGAGTCACAGCTTTATGGAGAGGCAAATTATCAGGATTTGCTTGCACAAAACAAGAAAGCTGTGGCTAATTTTATATAATGATGTTTGCCTAAAAAATTGTACATTTAAAGGTCAGCTTAGTAACAGAAATATGATTTCAAGAGAAAGGTATTGCTTTGTTTTTTTTGTACAATTCAACCAGCACATAGACAGTAGAGTACTGAGTTTTGAGTGAAATCTTACCATTACCATTTCCTCAAATATGGGTTAAAAAAAAATCAACCCAAACCAAACCAAAAGAATTCTTTATCATATATTCAAAAGCAAAAAGAATTAAAAATCAAAAGTTTTGGGAGGGTGGCTTTGCAAAGATGATAAAACCAAAATGGAATCAGATGACATAGAAGTCCTAGAGTGTGTCTGAAAATATTGAGTTTACAAATCATAGTAAATCAGGGTTGATTTCTGATACTCTATTTTTTTAGATAGGTTGAAATTAACTTAGAGAGTATTTGTATTTTCCCACATGCTGCTGCCTCTTCCCTCTGATTTTGTTCATTGAAAGAAAAAATCAGAGATGAGTAGATATGAAAATTTTTCTTTCTATACATGCAGAACTAAAAAAAAGCTGCTTTTTGTTAAGACAGATGTTTTGTCTTTAACTCAGTTCCTATGGTTACAAAATTCTTCAGTACCTTCTGTACCAAACCAATATCAACTGTGAAAGTCTCAAAAATAAAGTACTTGGCTGAAAAGAAATAGTACAGAAACATTCCTAGGGGCATATCTACAGCCACAATTTTAGGGGAAACATTTCTCAAGGTTGACAAAATTAACATGAAACCTTTAGGTACAGTAAGCAAAGAAAACAAGAGCAGGGGGAATAAAATTTTGCGACTCTATACCTGCTGTAAGATACTCACTTTTGTCCTGAATTTCATTCAGTAAGAATGCAGAGTGTTATCTTATGGAAGCAATGAAGCGTACTGTATTTAAGATATGGGTCAATCAGGAAAGCCTCTCCATTTTTACAAAGCTGGCAGTAGTCTGGTCTGTACTTTCATGCTGATCCCCGGGAAAGAATTTATCTCGCTCTACTTCTTGAGGATTTCTTTGTGATTGCTTTACTGTCTGGGAGCAGTAGGATTTCACATAGTTTTCTCTGTGCTTTTCCCTTCAACATTTTGTCTTTTTAAGCACCCACAGTGCTGATGTTTCTTCCTGGAAATACCCTTGCTAAATTTCTCCTGCTTAGGAAGGGTTTTTTCCCTCCTCTTATCTAATCTCAACATGTTTTCCTTTAGCATAGGGGTCATTTCATCAGCTGTAAGACATTTTTAGTCAGCTTTTAAGAACAGAACTCTTCATTCTATATCATCATCTCCCAAGTTTTCGTTCAGTGCTAACACTGCTCTCCCTTTCTCCTTTGTTTTCTCTAAGCGCAAGATGTTCAGCTCCTCTTTGCTTTATCTAGAGCCTGAAGTTCCAAAGGAAGGAGAACACAAAGAATTTCATATCTGAGACACTCAGAACTATTTCAGCACTTTCACAAACACTGCAGTCTTGTTACTTAATGATGACAGCCCCAGTTCTCTTTCTGATGGCCTTTCACTGCTTCCAGAATTTGCATCAAACATTTGCAAATCTTCAGAAACAGATTTTAAATATTTACAAGGCTTTGAGTGTTTTACATTTACTGTCACCTTGTAACATTATTGATCTTGAATGTGGGTGCTTGCCTTGATTTAGCAATGCTTAAAATATTTAAGGTCTATAGTTTGCTTTGTGTATAACAAAATGAAAGAAACAGTCATAAGGGAATAAAGAGTAAATTAACATGTTTCTAAAGAAAAATAACTTAACTCATGGAGTGCAACAGAGTCTCACATAACCCTCACTGAAAAAGCCTTAAGAAAGACTTCTTGAGAGAATAAATTGAGGCACAGAGAATGAAGGAAGGATATGTTAAGAAAGCAGAAAGTCTCTTCCAATAAGCAATGAACAAGAGATGTAAAATATAAAGGATGCTAAAGGGTCATGAAGTAGTTGTGTTTTCATTAAATCAAAAAGAGTTTAAATATTACAGTGATAGAATTTCCTTACTGATACTATTACTACTGCTATTCTACATTTCTATGCTAAGGATAAGATTATTGCCCATAAAATATCTGCCAAACAGATATACAGGTCAGCTCTGCAGTACTGTCTGCATAGGAGACACACCAGGTACTAAATCTGGAAACAGGTTATGCACTAAGCCCTTTATAACTTGCAGAAGAAGGTAGATTAGTCTATGAAAAGCACCTTTGTCAAAGTAGTCCTCTACTCTAAACCCTAGCAATTAAGGTACCGGCTGCTTCTAATTTCATTAGGAAAATAGAAATAAAGGTCTGAAATGTTTTTATTTTGGTATCTATATAGCTTTTAATATTGGACATTCCTACATAATTTGGAACCTAAAAGCATTTTTGCTACACTAGAGCAATTGAGCTTGAATACAGTCTCCCTTCCTTCACCTTTCATGTTATACGTAGACCTGAGGAAAAACTGATCACTGAAAACAGGGAACTGGTAGACCTTGTAGCCCACAATAATTTAATACATGCTGCTCTAACACCCTGCAGCTACATGATTTTTCACTATATTTTTTACATATGAAGCAGAAGTTCAAATTCCTAGTACATAAATCACTGGTTTATTATCCAGTTGTTATAAGTGATTGCAGCTGTGATGTTTTTTCTCTTTTTTTTCTTCCAGATTTGGAAAGCTTTGAGTTTATACCCATCATGACAAACAAAAATCATGAAAGTGGCAAAACCTTCCATGTCCACAATTTCATTTGTCAATCTGTCTTCTCAGGGTCCACTTGAATCTCTTAGAAAGAGATTGTAATATTTAGTATGTGATAGAAAATAGGCTATAAAACTATACAGTTAGGTAAAATGAATTTATTTTCTGTTAACTTGTAGATAATTGAATCTCATTATTCCCATCATTCTTCCAGTATCTGTAAATGGTGAGCTGTGGCAACTACACGTATGATCTTACAATTTTTATTATAATGTTGTCAGCATATGCTGAAAAGTACAAAACCATAATAAGACTGCTTTAATGACATAGGCAGCTAAAATGGTTCTCATTGTCTTTAGAATGTGACAACTTCCCGAAGTGAATATCAGGCAGAAGGAAAAAGAGAACAAATAAATAAATAAAAGACACTACAGTTGGTACAGTCAAGACCCTCAAACTGGTGTTTTGCTATCCAGCCCATCAATCTACAAGTACGGTCTAGTAGAAAATAGTCAGATTCATATTTCCAAGTGTTTCTAAATAAGTAGGTTTGAAGTAGGCTTGAACAAGCAGGTTTGAACAAGCAGGTTTGAGCAAGCAGTTTTGACGAAACTTTTCTACAACAGGGTTATTAATTTCTGAGTGATGATGTATCAATTCAAACTAATCCATCTTCAAAGTAGGAAGAGCTGATACTTCTTTTATCCTCAGGAAGGGCGTGCATGAATCAGAAATTACAAAGCATTGCTCAACTCCTCCATTTGCTTTCATCCTGTGAGGAGATTAATAGCCATCCTTGAGACACCACCTGCTTCCCATTTATCAAAGGGATGCCAGGGGCTGGAAGTTCTGCTGGACGACTAAGGGCAAGGCAGGGTTTGATGAGCTAGCAGCACCTTTGGAGCCAGGGAGGAGGAGGAGGAGAAACAAGTGTTAGTTTGTATACCTGATCCTCCCAAACATTATACCTACTCCTTACTTGGACTCAGGTTTCTTTTATTCTTCTCAAGTTACCTGGTTGCCCAGACCTAAGGCAAAGAGATTTTTCTGTTTGAAAGAACTGTAATTTTATTTTGTTTCAATGTCCCTCCCTTTGTTCACCTGTCACACCTCAACAAACAACAAGCAAAACTTATTATAACTACAGTATTGTGAGTCATAATTTTTTATTTCTGAGAGCCATTTTGTATTTCATATCTCTATTTTCCATGACTGCATCAGATTCATGCATCTTTCCATTTCATTTTTCCTTTAAATGTGACATACTTCTCTGTCTTTTTCTTCTGTTCAAAGTCTCCCCACAGTCAGAAACAAAGTACAGTGAGGCATTTTGTTTGGATTTAAAATTTTTTTTTTCTGTTGCTGTTGTTTCTTTCTAGCCATTCCTTTTCAAATATGAGTAAAAGATTGAATATCTTGGATGATACATTAAGTAATTAATCTACAGCTTATCTGTCATTTATATTTCTCCAGACTATTGAAAAGATTGTTCTCCGTTGTTTTAATAGCACCTGGATTTTAACTATGTTCTCAACTGCAGTAAAGGTTGTAGCATTGGACCCAATAACTTAAGAATTATGAAAAAAAAAATCCACACTTGCATAATATTGAAATTACTAATGGTTTATTGTTGATGCTAATATAGAAAAAAGATTTTAAAAATTTTGTTTCCATTTCCATACAGAGAGAATCCAACAGGGTTTCATATACTTGAGATTTTAGTGACTATTCTATATTTATATTCTGTTGCACAAAATAGTATTTTGAATATTTTTCAAACATTTCCCAGTTCATATTCTTTATTTGCAGTTCAGGTACCAGGGTTGAGCACCACATAATGCTTTATATATTCCCAAAGAGGAATTAACAAAGTGCTTATTCTGATGGTTAAAATATATCTTTTGAAATTCATTCATCTCACTATTTTAATTCATTTGTGGGGAAAAAGTTGGAATAATAATGTAGATGTTAACTTGATACATATTTCACAAAATATTGTTTTCAAATTCTTATAGTAAGTTTTCACAGATAAAATTTGCATCGCATTATTCCAGTCATGGTATGAAAAGAACACTTTTGTGCACTGTGGAAACTGTTATCTATTACTTCAACAGAAACAAAATAATTTTTGAAATATGATTATTGAATATTTTCTGCAAGGAGTTTACAGGAAAATTACTTACAGAAATTATCTGGCAAGATAGAAAAATAGATTGTTTGCTTCATAAGTTGGAAAATAATCATAAGTAGAAGAATAAGTAAAAATAATTAGTATTACATTTTTCAAGATTAGTCCAGTCCTAAAAGAACTAGCTTTTTTTTCACCACATTGTGAAACCTGACATGCAATTAGATCTTAAAATAAGGTTCTCCAAACGTAGTCCATTTGGAATAGTGAAGTTTTGCAAGATTTATTTCATTGTAAATTATTGTTGCTTCATTAAAGCTTAAACTAATTTTAAAATTCCTTTTAGTCAAAAAGTATTTTTTGTGAGATTAAGAATCTTAGGAACTAATATATGATTATCTATGAAATCATTAACACTAGAAATGCTCCTCTCTCCCATGGCATATAAGATCATTCATGTAAAGCAACATAATAGACAGTGGATATCTGAAATAAACCTGTTTTTCCTGCTTGTGAATAACCATATTATTAGATGTAACACAGCTCTTGTTTATGTATTTTAAATGATTCTTAGCTGTGACAGGAATAACGTAGCAGTAGGAAAGACTAATTTTGTTTCTCATGTTCTGTTCATGTGCAATTCACTAGAGGCACAGTACAACCCTTCTAGAGTCTTCCTCATGGCAGGAATTTTCTCATGTGTTGATGACTTCCAATATATTTCACATAGGTTTAGGGTTTGGGGTTTTTTATCTAGTGTACTTTCTTTTTGGAAATAAAAAGACAAATGAAATAACTATGTATAATTTTGCTTTTATGGTTATCCATATTACATTAGGGTACATCCCTGGGCAATACAAGTACTTAAGTTGTGTAGATAATATTGCAATGAACTTTCCTGGCTGAAACATATATATAACATAATTTTCGTTATGGTTAACGAAAGCATTATAGACTAATGGTTTTGTCAGAGAAATCTGAGACACAGAATTCCTGCTTTCAGTAAAAAACAGGCAAAGCACAAATCTGCAGACAATTGTCTTGATACATTTCGGTTCTTTGCTTATCTTGTAATACCTGGGAAAGTCTTTATTATTTGGTCTCCCATTGTACACAACTATTGACAAATATTTTGTATGAAGCTGTTCTCATAAGCTGGATGAAATAACTACGGAGAAATTATATGTGCAGTATCTCCTTTGGCTATGTCTCTGGCAACTGTAATATCGGTAATCTCTTTATTGGGTGTGTGGGTACTAATATTTCTTTTCCTTATTTAATTCAGAGATTAGGGTTTTCAGTTAAATTCAGTTAAAATTACTGGATTTGCCTCTCTTTCCAGAGTTATTAGTTATTCACATGTGTATCCCAAGCAAGATCTTCACATGAAACTAAATGTCACTGAAATCCTGAAATATTGTCTGCCCATTAATATTTAGCATATTAAAATAAGAATATGTAGGAAAAAAAATACCTAAAAGAAAAAAAAAAGGGGCAGTGAAAAGAGAGCTGGAGCCTAGATATAGAGTACCATGATTTTTTAATGCAGTTTTCATTCTGGACCATTTCACTAACGATGTGATCCAGAATTTCAATTTAGGTAAACTGTTGGATTTAAAGCACTTTGAAGCACTTTATTCACCATAAAAATAGAATTTTGAAGTACAAGAGAAACTATGCATAGAGTTAAGCTGAATTTGCCAAACAATTTCAGCCTAAACAAAAATGACACGATACCTATACATGCAACATAGAAAACATTAGCAGGTTGCAAAATTAGTTATTTGTTACCCTTTTGTTTCATGTCATTTCTCTCAAAAGACAAATAAATAAGCAATTATATCAAAAATTATAAAGATGAATAGAATGTAATGAACTTGATTCAGTAGAATGTTCAATAAAAATGTCTGAAGACACAAGGAATATTCACTGGATATTTCTAGAGGGGTTTGCAAATAATCCTTCTACAAATTAGGTATCATTCTCCAATATAAAAATATATATAGTGCTTCAAATATTCATTAGGTTTCAAAAGTAAGCTAAGAAATTTAATGACTCTAATATGCAGTGATCAGATGCTCACTCTGAATAAATGTGCTTTTGGTTCAACTCTCTTCTTTCTCAGCATAAGTGGAATTTGGCTTGTCACACTTGTACAGCTGTTCTTTTTGCCTTGTGTCAAAATTGCAGCCACACACCATGAGCAGGATACCACACCAAACACAAGCAATAGATAACTAGATCAGATCCAAACAATCTGAGTATATTTCCCTTTTTGAGGCTCATTATTACATGTGCGTGTGATAACAGTGTGTGTCCAGATTTGAATGAACATAATTGCCCAACTAATAGACTTTGTTGCAGATTTATATATGACTAAAGACAGCCTGGCCTATGCTATTATTTATAGGTAGTTTTTGCATGTTGTTACACAAGTCTCAACAAGGTCAAATTATGTGACCTCTATACAATAGCGTGCTTTCCACTTTACCAAGGTTCTTTTCAACATCTGTAAGGGTGCAGCTTTCCAACACATAGCTAAAGTCTTCATTAGCATAGCTGAGCCATGGATATGTTTTTGTATGATGGGCTGAACTTGGCTGGATGCCACGTGCCCACCAAGCTGCCCTATCACTTCTCCTCCTCAACTGGGCAGGGAAGACAAAATAAAATTATAAACTTGTAGGTTGAGATAAAGCAGTTTACTTATGCAAAAGTGAAACACTGTCCGTGCACAAGCAAAGGAAAAGAAAAAACATAAAGATTTTATTCTCTATTTACCATCAGCAAGCAGTGTCCGGCCACTTTGTGGAAGCAAAGCTTCAGCATGTGTAGTGGTTGCACTGGAAGGCAAATGTTGTAACTAACAAATGCTCCCTTTTTTTCTTTTTCTTAGCTTTTATATCTGGTCAATGCCACGTGGTGTGGCATCTCCCTTTGGTCAACTGGGCTCAGCTGTCCTGGTTGTGTCCCCTCACAAGGTTTTGTCCACCCCCAGCCTCTCAGCCTTTAGGGTATGGAATGTTGGAGAAAACAGTGCTGATGCTGTGCCATCGCTGCTCAGCAGTAGCCAAAAGGTTGGAGTGTTACCAACACCTTTCTAGCGAGCAGTAGAAACCACAGCACTCTGAGGGCTGCTAGGGAGAGCATCGCCTCCATCTCAGCCAGATACAATGCACCTGGTTAGGAGGTTTACTTCTGTTTTGCTCTAAAACCTCTACAGCCACCAGTGTTTGTATCTGTGGGGCCTCTAACATCGTCCTGTGTCCCTGCTTTCAGGGCTTCTGCTGTAACCAGGGAGCCCATTACGATGTCATGACTGTTTACCTGCATAACTGAGAAGAGGTAGTAGAGTTACACAGAGATACGTGTCGATGTAAATATTCTATCTTTTAGATAATATAATACATGCAAAGTATTTGTATTTTACATACATAATGTTTTTGCAACTACACTTTCATGAATATCTGTCTAAATTAGTTTGATTTTTTTCACATTTAAACAGTCAGTTTTAAGATGTGAGTTTCTTCTTAGCCTTTACTTAAGAGCTAAGTAATGAATCTTTTCTGTGCACTATTGCCTAAATATTTCCAGGGTTTTTTTTTTTCTAGTTAATATTTTATTCAGTCCAAAACACAATGTTTAAGTTTTTCATTCATGCAGGAAGAAAACAAGCCAAAGTGAGCAATGTCATTCATGTTTCATAATTTAATATTGGTTGTGTTTGAGGTTTACAATGAATGTTCTAGTCACATAAGTTTGATTTTTTTGGTGTTCTTACCAATTAATTTTTTATGAGGATCCTTCACAAACTATTGCAATGACTTTTGTCATCTGCAACTATATTTCTGCATTTCTTACTCTACCAAAGAAAAAATCTTGACCCTATAATTTAAAATTAAATTAGTTCAGAGCTACTTTTTTCATAAATAGGAGTTACTTATTATTTTTAATAACATTTATAAAGACTTTTTACAAAGAAGGACACATTTTAGTTCTGTAAAGCATTTTTGGGGAATTTGGGTTTAGGGAGTAATAGAATCTGTAAATATACATTAGAAGTTTTTTCTGCACTAGTTACCAAATAAAATCCTCTCCTGGATTTTCCGCTAGGAGGAAATTGTAAGTATATGATCATCCAGGCTTTTGACCACACTGAAAAAATTCTGCCATGGAAGGCAAGCTGAAGATTTACATTATAATGCTACAGGAACTGTAAGGAGAGAAAAAGAATTCATTTCTGCATTCCCATTGAGCAGGCTATTGATTGTAATTTCTGCATTTAAGAGAGTGCAGAACTTGGTTTTGCTACTGCCCATTATTTCAGTGATCATGCACTTTTTGGCAAAGCAAAGCAGATATGCACCTTCTTCTGACAGAGACACTTTGTCTTTATGCTTATTCACATATGTCAGACTTCACTTGAAAATGCATTACCACATGCATATAAAAGTTCCTGAAAAAAGCATAGGAAAGGAACAAGAATGCACAGTATTCTACTATGAAGAAGATAATATGGGGAAAAATATTCATGGAGACAAAAATAATGAAAATTTACTGCTTTTTCCAAATCTGTCCTCTCTTATGATTCTTAGATACTCATGACAATAGCAACAGTTCTGTTAATTAATAAGTTGTATGGCTCTAATTTCTCCCTTTCATAGAGAAAAGCTGGTATGTTTGTATAACTTGAATTTTGATGATAAGAACCCCTGTCATGTGGACTTTGTCTCTTTGTTTTTCATCTTGCTGCCTTTTGGGAAATATATTAATACATGAAGCACTGGGATTAAGGCAGCTGAATTCTTTCTTTTGACTTTATGCCAGGCTTTAAGTCCAGAGTTCACAGAACTGCAGGCTGTCATATGAGAACAGGGCCACTCTTCAGGATGGAGGATGATTAATGTCCCTGCACTGCTACCCTGAGGAACTGACCTTCGCACGGGTGAAACCGGGTTCAGTGTAAAATGCCTAAATCATCTTTCATTAAAATTGTCCATCATGGCCACAGTGTGGCCAAGATATTGAATGGTTGAGTGACTCACAAAATGATCCTTTTATGAATAAGTGCAACTCTCCATGTGCAGTTTTTACAAATAGGAATTGTGTAAGAACTGAGGCAAAGGAAATGTATATGTGTATGAGAAGAAGAATGTATAATGTATGGTTATTTTTCCTTTCTCTCTCACGTGGCATTTCTGTTCTTAAATTGTTCAGCTGTAATATTAGCAATTACATGAATCATGCTACTTGATTTTAACCTTCTCAGTTGTTATATAACAATAGCTTAGAAGCTTTAAAAATCACTTTCATTATAGCTGTGAAACTGTTCAATTATTCAATTTTTTTAAGAACAAACTATTTCCTGGGTCTTCTTTCTATTGCTTTCAGCAAATTATCCTGGAAAATCTATCTATCATACTCTGGTACTTCTGCATCTCAACAATAATGAAATTAGAGCACTTTTTTTTGTTGGTTTTTTTTTCATTTGTTTGGTTTTGGGGGTTTTTTTTGTGTTGTTTGTTTGGTTGGATTTGGGTTTTTTGTTTGTTTTTTTAATTCTCTGTTTTGTTGGTACCTCATTCCCAAGCATCCACTCTATGGATTTCCACATAAGCAGACTGTGTGCAAGCAGAATCTGCATCCAGCATTTGCAGGAGTTATTTGTTTCTTCTTTCATTTCTGGGAAAGTTTCTATCATATAAAATCAATGGGGAAAAAAATTATGCAACAAGAAAACCTGTCAAGTTAGGTTAGCCTATCAAGTTAAGTCAACAGCAGAACAACCAATGGCAAAAAAAAAAAAAGAATTTAATTGTAGAAATGGAATCCCTAAACATAGCTGTGATAGTGATCAATTACTTCACATAGAACAGACATATAGAAATGTCAGCAATTCGTAGTGAGGTTTCTTTGCTGTAGTGGAAACTTCTGAAAATAAAAAGTAAATTTTTCTCCATTCAAAATACTCTATTTGATAAAATGGTATTCCAATATAGTGAGTTTTAAGTTTCCAATTTAAGGAAGTCACAATCCCCTGTATTCTTATAGATATGTGCCATAATAGAGTCAGGAATAGAAAAGGAAGAAGCTCTACTGTTATCTAGGTTCTAAATACTGCTGGTAGCTTGCACAAATTTCTCGACTCTGCTTTCAATAGTATATTAAAATTTGTATCATAATAGAAAAATAAGGGTTAAAGAATTTGCCTAATTGTATTTAGGAGAATAAAATAGAAATACCAAATTCATTCAAACTGCATATTTAAACTAGAACTGGGTTGAATGAAAAATTCCAAAGGAATAAATAAACACCTGTATCAAAAAGCATAAAATCTTAAGGAAATGAAAAAACATAGCTCTCAGAAGGTTGTTGAGAGAGGTTGTGTTGTTTTTGGGACTCATATTGAAATTCTGATAGCCTTTTTTTTCTGATGAATATTCTGTAAGGTTTACTAGTTTCTTTCTACAGAAAATACTTTTTTTTTCAGTACTTTTCAGTGTCATGACCACTTCTGTTCCAAACTGTAATTGTTCTTTCTAAGATGGTTGCAGCAACCCTGTCAGATATTTTAAATTAATTTAAATTAATTTAGATTAAGCTGAAATAGAGTGGATTGAGATTGAATACAAGGGAGAACCTTTGTCCTTTTTTGTTTGTTTTGGGTTTTTTTGGTTTGTTTGATTGATTGGTTGGTTGGTTTTTGTGAAGAAATCCTTGGATATTCCATGCTTTCTGTCCTTTACTTTATGCAGAGATTTACGGAAATCATGCAAATATTCTATGTTCTTTTTCAATTACCAGAAAGACTACAAAATCATTTACCATGTTGATCATTAATTAACACTAGAGTGAGCTCAAGAAAAGAAAGACATTGAAGTAGTAAGACAGATAGTTGTGCTGCCTTGTGGCTCAGACTTTTGAGTTCAGTGCCTAAACTGCTGCTCTAAAGTGTCCCTGGGTTTGATTAAGTGCATATGCTATTCACTTACTTGCTGTTCTGTAATATGTTGTTGAAAAACTGAGCCTGTGTTTCAGAAAAATTATCTCTTCTGACAAAACATTTTTCTTTGTCTTCTTTACATAATGACCACTTAGATCCGTGTCAGGGTCTGTGCCAGTGGGATCCATCAGAGGGCGAGGGCAAGGGAAAGGGCAGGCTGAGGATCTCCTCGGGAAGGAAGGTCAGTGCTGGCAGAGGTTCCTGCAGCGCTCCTTCTCAGGACCACAGGCTACACTCTCATAGCTGCACACTCTGGTAACAGCCAGATCTTCAGAAGAGCAGGGATACCTGGCAGCCACTGCAATCTCTGAATTAATTTAGCCAGATCTCTTCTGTGTTAGATATGTTTGAAGCTAGCTTCCAATCATCTTTGCTGAATGCCAGGCATGAAGAGAGCCAGAACCTCCTCTGAACAGGTGAGTTCTAGCTCTTCCTTCTTATCATGTCTTCCATATCTACTAACTATATTTGTGTTAAAACCCTAGTCCTTTGTAACTCCTGGTTGTTATTCCCATATTGAGCAATTATTCCCTCTATAATTAAAAAACAGCAGTCACAAAATTGGGTTTGTAATTTGACATTGGTACTGACTCTGTCCTCACATTGCAAACAATAATACTAGATAAACTACTTCAGCAGTCATGAAAAATAAAGGTCTCTCCTGGAACTTCACTCCCTATCAATTGTTTGTAGTCACATTTATTCACACTAGTCTATGTAAAATAGACAGTCACAACCATTATCCAAAACACCGGAAGCATATTTACTTTTTAAATTAGTATTTCATAATTTAACAGTACTCTAAAAATGAATTTAACACTCAAGAAAAGTGTTGACAGCCTTGGAAATTGATTTGTGTCTTTATCTTCAGAGGCCACATCACTAACAGAAGTACAAGCTTCCATCATAATTCTCTAAAAATAAGGCTGCTGAATTATTTGTTCTACTCCCTTATTGGTCTTTAATTAGAATATTATACAGGAAGAAAGATTATGCATCTTAAAGCTTCATGAAATGAGAAAGTAGAGTTGAAGGGAGAGAAGGAAAGATAACTGAGAACACTCTCTTAGTTATTAGATTTCATAATTGTTTATGCTAAATTTTGTAGGTTTATGGATATACACAAGAGCTAATAAAATAACTTAATGAAAGATATAGGATAAAAAAAAATCTTAATTTCTATTTTAGTAGGACATTATTCTTGCCCCTAAATATTTTTATATTACTGATATGAGAATATTCCATACATATTGTTTTCTTAGCTCTCAGGCTACCTATTTAAAAATATTTTTTCAGAAATCTATGATCTGAATATTTTGTCTCTGGAGACAGTCATCACAGTATTAGCTGTATGTGAGTTTAACTGAGTTTCAAACCAGCCAACTGTTCTCTTATTTTTCCATAGAAATCACAGCAGACAGTGTATTACTTTATGTAACAATAGCTAAGAACACTTTGCTCTTTACTTTTCAAACCAGTGATTTGCAGCGGAACAATGTAGTTGGTAACAATGTAGGATTGAGCAGAATCCACGGCTCCGTGATCTACATGCCAAAGGATTGTCCAATGCTTGCTCTGACCATGACTGCTGCGTTTCAAACCTGTAGTAATGAGTCAGACCTTCAAAGATTTTTTTCCCCCAAAAAACAAAACCCAAGGCCATCAGACAGTAACAATTATTTTTCATTTCCAAGTCAAGAGTATATATTCTCAAAAACCCCCCAATTAATTTCTTTGGCTATAATAAATTCACTTTATAGTGAAATATAAATACACTTACAAAACAATTAACTGTTTAGTGACCTTGCTTCACAATTTGAAATCTTATTAAAATCTACAGAGTTATCCAACCAAACATTTAGGTAATTATTTTGACCTATGTAATTATTGCATTAAAAAAGGATTTATGCAAAAATTTCTTAAGCAATTTAATTTTATTAGCGTAACATAACAAAGTAATTAGAGATGTTAACAGCATCAATGACTTTTTCACTTAGAGCAACTAAAATAGACCTTTTAAAAATATAGAAAAATACATAATTAGCATTTATGAGTATGAAAAATGAATTCTAATTAAGGGTCATATAAGAGTAAACATATGCTTCCAACACACATTTATTTCACCATTCTCTAGGCCTGCAGCTGTGCTTTGAGAAATAGCAGTAGTACTTCTGTAAGATGAAAGTTAGGATGAGTTCTGGAGTTTTGAAGGATGTGACGCAGTAGGCTGTAACATGGGAACAGTATTTAATCTGTATGTTTTTATGTGGTGATTATGCAAGTATACATATAAAAGTTTCACAATTTACTGTTAAAAATGTGTTAATTCTTATTTGATTTTAATTTAATTGTTTCTTTTAAAATTAGTTTCTCTAGTCCTTCTGTGAATTTTGTAGTTCTGCCCCTTCTTGAGAGCAGTGGGTTATGTGGACTCATCAGAGGTCACAGAGAAGAGTGTTCCAATTTACACATTGTAGCTGGCTAGCAAAGTAAATGAGTATGAGCTGAATTCTGTAAAGAGCCTTGATTTGTCCGGAAGAGTTTAGGTCTTGAAAAGCAAGTTTATATCTTTTGCATATATGTAAAAAATGCATGCAAACTGTAAAGGCATGTAAAAATATGTTCATAGAAAAATTACTTAGCAGAAAAGCCGGTCACACGTGGTGTTCCCCAGGGCTCAGTGTTTGGGCCAGTCCTGTTTAATGTCTTTATCAATGATCTGGAGAAGAGGATGGAGTGCACCCTCAGTCAGTTCACAGACTACGTCAGGGTGGGTGGGAGAATTGATCAGATGAGGGCAGGAAGGCTCTGCAGAGGCACCCGGACAGGCTGGATCAATGGGCTGAGGCCAAGGGTGTGAAGTTCACCAAGGTAAAGTGCTGGGTCCTGTCCTTGCATCACAACCCCAGACAGTGCTACAAGCAGTAACGTTTTTGGTTTGGGGGTTTTTTTTGTGTAAAATCATATAGAACCATCCATTACAAATTATGTTCTTAAGAATAAAGCTATAGATAAAGCAGTACATCTACCAGCTTTCTCTCAATCTCAATTTTTACTCTAATAATGATTCTTACAGTATCACAGTGCTTAGAAACAGAATATATCCAGAGACTGCTTTTTTTTTTCATTCATTGCAAATGCTGATGCTTTCTATTTAAAGTAAAATTTCAGAGCAGCCTCTGCCATTTTCATTTTCATACTTAGCTTTTCACTGCTAAAGTACTGTGCAAATTTATGGTAAAATTTGTTAATGTTCCCAAAAGTAAATTTTTCACTTTAGGGAAGCACAATATTCTTCATCTAGGGACTGACTGATTGATATCTCCTGGTGCTTTATTCATGAGCTGGAAAAGACAATACTTTTCCCTCCAAAGAATCCTTGTTTTCACTTTTAAAAGTAGTTGTTAATTTGTAAAGAGAGCTGTCACTGTTGAAGACAAGATGTACCACAAATATTAGAGAAATATTTGTAGGGTTAGTTGTGGAGGAATATCACAAATATTAAAGACAAAGCAAGACCTGAAATAGGAGGTAAATACTAGGACACAGCTTAATTCAAAGTAGACTTTTCACAAGCAGTGAGCTCACTTTGAGGCACAAGTCCTTGAACTTAAGAGACTCCTTTTTATTGCAAAAAACAGGTGGCAGCCTGTCTGCTCAGTCCATCTGAGGACATGGATTTACAGGGAACTTAGATTCTAACTGATATTGAGGTTCCCACATGCCTTTGTATGGTATAGGAATCTCTCATACAACCATATAGTACTGTCTATCCTTGAGGAGTGATGGCTATTCCAGATTATGTCTATAAAAGTTAATTTGGGACAGTTCTCCTTTTGGAGACTCATGTCAACACAATTTAGGGACTGGGAGACAACAGGGAAGACAATGGTTCTGGAAGAAAAAATCCCCAACAAAATAAAATGTTAAAACAATTCTGATAGAAAAGCAGTGTCCAATACAGCATACTAGGAATGATTCACAAGGAAAATAGAAACTGATTCTGCTAACTGATTCCATACATGTCTAGCTATACTTTCACATACATTGCCTGTGTGCAGTCTATTTAAAACCAATTTGGTTTCTAAGTTGCTTTTGCATTGCATTCCTTATAGAAAGCCCAGTTGAAGATAAAACTATGTGTGGAATCTTAAAGGCTGACTTGCTATTACATTTTTTAAGTAGGCAAGAGTTGAATAATTCTGCAGAGGATTAAATATTAAAACTGCAAGTAAGCAAAGAAGGAAATGACATGGCCAGACTGCTTGAAGAATTGCATCCCTGTTTCTAGGGTTTATGATTTTGTATCATGGAAAGGCATGGGAACTCCTTCTGGGTATGAAATAATAATCTGTTTCAACATGGTTTATGGAGTGGTTTGAGTTATCTTAGGAAATGAAATGTAAGATAGTGGTGTGTACTTAATGATGGGCTCCTAGTGGTAGTGATGTAGCTTTTTTATACTTCGTAATGGTACAATAAGAAAAATCAATAACATTAATAAAAATATGTGCTATTTTACATGCTTTCATAGTCCTATATATGTAAAAATTAGAATGGCATAATTTTCTTGTCTCCCTGTTCGTTATCTGAGCAGTACTTAAACTATTTCATACTGATATATTACAAATTGTCCAGAATAGAGAAACCATATTTGCAATGGTTTCTGGGGCAACATAACTAATTTTTAAAGATAAACTTAGTGATTTAGTGTCTGCCCTGTCTACCTGTTATGTTCAGCGCACTTTCACACCATTAACTCATTTCTTTAAAAATCTATAGAAGCTCCATATTAAAATGGATTATAACCAGTCTGCCACCCAGAAACCATCCTGTAAACTCCTTCTGTTCTTACTTTCATTTTTAATGCATTACAAAGGAATAACAAAAATTAACAATATAGTTCTTCCTTTAGATTAAGTGAAAAGAAACAACATTATTATATTTTTTAAAAATTTGTGAAAGCAGCATTTTATTTTTAATCGAAGAAGAAAACAGTTTCAAAATAGAATTATTTTCCTTTTAATAAGTAATTTTTAAAAGAAACATTGAAAAATATGCAAAGTGAAAGAAATCTGACTAGATTTGCCATGGATTGAAAACATCAATTTTTAGGATATGCTTTTTAAAGTATGTTTTTAGTAGTTTGCTCTATCATAAACACAAACAACTTGAAATTCTATTCATTTTTTAGAGAGGAAAACTTGGCTTTTTATCTGCCTCATAATGTTCCTTCCATTATGTGAAACAGGAAGAGGAATGATTCTAGTCTTTCAGATCTAAGTTGCTGAATGAAGGAGGTAGCATGCTTCTTCAAAGACAGAAGTAACTCTGAAAATATGTTTCAGCATGAAAGTACTGTGCAGTTTCAGAATCAATGCATTTCTGGTTGCAATTTTGAAGATCTCTCTGTTGGTGCAAATAAAAAAAAAAAAACAAAATACAAAGAAAACTGTAAAGGGAATGGTAAAAAAATAATGGAAATTTCTTTTTTTCCCTGGTTAAGAGTGGACATTGAAGGAGGTTTGAAATTATAAGAATTCCTATAACAACTCGACAAGACTCACACTAGAATATAAACACCTATAGAATAAAATCCTGGGCATTGTCCTAGGAAGGTACAGTGGAACTAGGAAACATGAAAAAGAATGGAAGGGATGACAGCAAACCAGACAAGGTTTTCCTCTTCCCAGAAAAGGAAAAAAATAGGGGAGATAATAGGAATCATAGAAATCATTACAGTGAATAATATGAAGAAGGTAAATAAATGTTTTGCTTTTGTATTCCAAGAAATTGAAGTTACTCAGTAATGTACTATGTTAAAAAAAAAAAAATATATATATATCAGCGCTTTTCATTGTTTCTGTTTTAGAACAGAAATGAGCTCTTAGGAGTCCCAAAGTACAAAGAGATGCAAAGAAGGCTTAGACAAGGCGATGGAAGACAGAAATGTTGATCACTGCAAAGTAGAACAATATGGATGCAATCCCAGTTAAGTAAGTTCTAATCAGTGATTAATGGAACATTAATATGATATTTCATATATTTGGGTCTTTTTAACTATTCAGCCATTTTGCCTTAGTAGTATAAGGATCCACAACAGGACACTGGTCTATAAAGCAATTTTATCTGACAAAGAAAATTAGTTCTAAATTTCATGTGCCTTTACTATATTTTCTTGATACGTGATCATGCCTCACGAGTATGTGAAATTCCCTGAATATGAATTCTCTGCTTATGAGAAAAACAGTTGTCTATCTCCATGATTCATTCAACTCTTTTCTTTTATACTGGTCGTGTATGGTCCAAATATCTAAGAATTCATTTATTCAATGAGAACTGAAATCCCTGGGCAATGTACAGACAGTAACTAAGCATGGAGGCAGTGCTTATTTTCATTCTCTTCTCAGACTCTTAGCTGGGCATCAGTATCTTGAGAAGATTTCTCACAGCCATCACATCAGAGAGGAAGTTTACTTGTATCACTGTTTTCTTAGAACAGGTGCTGATAGTACTTCGTAGAGGTTCTAAGAGATCTGTGGAATTTAAAGTAAACCCACATTGACAGTGAAGAAAACCAAGAGCCTTTCCTAGTGAAAACAAAGGTGGTCAGATCATTTTCAGAAGAAAGAATTTGAAAAGTCTTTTTCTGAGAAGTGCAGTCTGTGTCTGTAAATTCTTCAGCACTGAGGACATCCAGTAACGAGAAAGAAAAAAGCTGAGGACTTTGCCTGTAGGGTTTGCTGGTGTTTCAATATTTCTTTGTAGACAAATAGGCTATTCATTGCATCTATCGGCTGGAAAAAGCTGAAGCTGATACTTTCTGCTCTCTTTCACCTTTTGTGAGAAAGAGAATTTGCATATATCCCTTTTGTAGATGAAGGCTTTTACATGTATGTTTTCTCCCTTAGCTTTTAATATTTTCCATCTGAAGAGCTCGTCTAATAAAACTCCAGTTATGACTGACAGCAGAGAGACCTCCATATGTTCCTGTTGTTCTTAAGTGTTGAAAGTTCTGGTTTCTCTTGCACATCTAACAGTTGTTTGTAAAGACAAAAGATGAGTAAAATGTGGCCAGGCCATCACCTGTTAGCCATTGCTTGGGTTTGAGGGAAACAATCCCCCTCAAGAAGTACAACAGAATAAATACAAAGACTTATGCTTCTGTATTTGTATGTGAATTTTAAACTATGCTAATTTTATACATAACAGTTGTGCCAGGCAGACTGTTTACATTATTCCTGTAGTTAGCAAGACATTGATATTTTCTGGCAATGAGTGTTTCCAGAAGAAAACCTGCTATTGTGGAGCCTCATTCCAATGCATCAGTTATATGTTATTATGGTTTGGGAATATCAATTAAATACAAGAGCTGAAATTATAACAAATTATGGATCCTTTTCATTATTTTATGCTAGAAATTTGTAGAAGAGAAAAGGATACACTGATTCTACAAGTCTGATCCTTTCTAGTCCTAACAACTGGCTAAATTAAAAGAAACCTGTAAAATTTATGCTATGATAAAGTGATGAAGAGATGGAGACTAATCTTTGTAATCAAGTCCTGGATTTGATTGCATTTAGCTCCTTGTGTTTATCAGAGACATTCTTCTTGCAGCCTTTCACTGCACAAAGTTTATTTTTTACAAAGTCCCCTGCTGGTCTTATAAAAAACTTAAGAAATGTGTTAGTTCATCAATGCAGATCAGGCTATATGTAAATGTGGCGTGATTGGATAAAAACATGAAAATGACAAAGTTCAAAAACAAGAAATACAAAGACCACATAATAGGAGGAAACTGTATCTGAAAGCTACAAACAGATTCATCATGGTACCAAATTTTAGTTGTGTGCTTATATTAAGAATTGCTGAGATTTTAAAACTATGGTGTGAGGCTTTCAAAATCTAATTAGAATCTCAGGTTAAATGACTCCGGGCACTAAACTCATCATTCAGGGCTCTCATTTTTATCTGTGCACCACAGACCCTTTATAGAATGCATATTTGCAATTCTACATTTTACCTGAAATTTTGGCATATCTAGAATTCTCCATAAAAAAGTGAAATTATATATCCTTTTTCTTACTATTACAGGTATGGACATAACTTCTCCTCTAGCATACTGGCCTAACTTTTATTCATGTGCAGAAGGACAAATATACCTCTTAACATTTTCTTGCCGTGTTGGTTACTGCATGTTTAGTTTAGATTAACCACAGAATTATCACTATAAAGAAAACTTTTTTCTTTTATTTATATTTCAATACAGTTGTTCAGATTCAAACAAGAATGAGGTTTTGATCCAGAGATAAGCACATAATTGGAGGTTTTTACCCTGGCTTCCAACTCAGAATATTCCATGATTTTGTGATTCTAGTTGAATTTCTGAACACTGTTTTAAAAGCTGGGCAGAGAATCACTGAAGCTTGAGGAGAACGATACTGAAATACACCTCATCATAAGGGTTGAAAAAATTTTGAGAGTTACAAGAATTATTCAGATAGAACAGAAGCTGGGAAAGACAGTTGGTGGAACAACGTCAGGGTGGCTGAGGATTGTCTGTAATATCCAGGCAGACACTGGTAAAGGAAGGATAGATTTCTCAAAGGCTATGTATCAGTTTATTCACTCAGAGCAGGTTAGCTGTGTAGTAAGATGGAGAGTAAAAAAAAAATGCTTAGGATGCAGAAGGAAGTCAGCAGGGCTGAACGAGGGAGAATAACCAGAAGAATGTTATGACACAAAGTTAAGAAGAGATATTCAGAGATGAAAAATGTAGGTAGAGGTATCTTGTGCACAGATGTGAAGAGACATGTTTTGGTGAATTATTCATAGGAAGAAAAAGTACGGCACAGCTTATCAGCCTTTGATATGGGGAAAAAGATCCATTATCAGATCCATGGATGACGGAATACTTCATGAGGTGGGACTGTGTTTGGGCATACATGGAAGATATCTGTCTTGTAAGAAAATGTTTATACAGTGTCATGTGACTATAGTATTATGCCAAAGTTCTACATAAGCTTTTCTAAGTACATGCTGTTTGCAAGATTCTTCTTTGAGTACTACAAAATACATTGTTCATTTACTATTTGTTGTAAAAATACAATATTATCTCTGTTTCCTTTTAGTGTTTCAATTATCTACAGTGGTTTCCACAAGTCACTGAAGAATAGTTCAAATAAACATTAGCAGGAAAACGATTAGTTCAGCTAAGATGTAACCTTTTAAATATGAATTTCTAATATGATTTAGGGGAGTGGGAAGGATACAGCTAAAAACTAAAAAAAAATTGTGTTCATTTTCTGAGAATTTAATGCAAATACATTTAATGGGAGGAAATGATGGTGTGCAAAACGCCCTCCAGTTAGACTATGCAATAAACTGAGAGAAAATAATATGTCTAAGTTCACTTCTGAAAATTTACTATTGTGATGAACATAATAGAGATTTTCAGTAGCTAAGAGTAATTTTACTTATGCACATTTTGTGCATTTCTATGATACTGGTTTTATTTATTTATGAATAATCTATGTTTTGTGGCAATATTGCTAAAATACAACCAAATAAAATTATTTCTTAGCACTTATTCCAGTTTTTGGAAATAACTTGGCTATATTTTATGAAGTTGCATAGTACCAAATTAATTTTAGTTCAGTAGATATGTCATTTTATAAATGTAGCTTATGTAATTTTCCTTATTTGCCACAGAGTGACTGAGTATCCTGTAATACCACTAATCTGTCCTGTGTCTCATAACAGAAAATTAATTGTTCAGCAAATTTATACTTATTTGCACTTTAACTATTCAACTGCGAAGTGACTCACAAAATTATTTCAATTTAGCAGTCCTCCTGTCTGACATAGAAATCTCAGTGGACAGAAAAAAGGTGTAAGGTTAATCCACTTGCATATGTGAATGGGAATTCTCCCTTTATCCTTAGTGATACAGCTAAAAAGAAAAAGAACATTATTTCAACAACTATATTTAGATGTTGTAGTTGTAATATATTAATCAAATAACTGGCTTTAAACTCTGTGAGAGCATCTTGACAAAGGCCTCCTTTGATTTACAAGAAATACATTTGTTTTCTAAAATGACATTTTAAAAAATTAAGTAAAGCTATCCACAATATTGTGTAAATCTCCATGGTGCTTTCTCCTTATTGGGGCGGGGATGGTCACCAAGGTGTTATTTCTGACAGTTTCTGAGGTGTGGTCTCATAAGGCGTTTCGGTAACTATACACAGGAGAAAAAGAAATGACTGGGAGGTTTAAGAAACGCTGTGCTGAGCTCAGCTCTCTGCAGTTGCTTGCACTGGCATTACAGATTTGTTATAACATCAGATGCCACTGGAAATGTGGTGGAGTTAATAACCATTGCAGAGATGGTTTCTACATTCCATACAAATTGTCTACAGTCACCAAAGACTGGAATTTATTTATTTAGCTGGAATCAATTGACTTATGTTATCATAAAAAAGCAGTAATATAATTCATCTTCGTGGAAGGTATGTTCCTTTGGGGAACATACAATGTATGAAATCCTACAGTTTCATAGAGAATCTTGGTAAAAGCTCCAAGATACCTTGTTGATTAACCCAAAAGAGAATTCAATTAAAGGCTGAAATTCCTATAAAACAATGTATTACATGGGGCGATACAAGAAGCAAGAATAACTTGTGATGGCCTTTGACTGGCCTGGAGCAGACTTGGTTGTGAAAGACAGATCTTCATAATCTTTTTCCTTGCAAATTTCCTGAGACATAATTTGCTTGTAGTACTGAGCAAAATGGTCTGGGTCTTGTGCTTGGAGACTGTGTTACTGAAGGAAATGTTTTCTTGAATTCTTGGTTGCATCTCCTAGCACCTTTTAGTGGAATTTCCTCAAGAATTGTAAAGATTCTATCAGTACTATGACTTTCTGCTTTGTTGAGGAGTGCTACTTTCCAAGTACTCTCAAGTTACTGATGATCTGAGCATTATTCATCACCAGTCCCGGATTTATTTATTCCATATCAACATGTGAAAAGGTAGCAGTTTCAAGACCTTTTTTATTTCTTTTTAATTATTATTATCATTTCAGTAAACTTTTTGATTTGTTCTTCATAGTTTGCCTCATGTTCCCAAGACCCAGGCAACAGGGTCCAAAGACCTGTGCTTCTCTAGTTGTTTTGAGCAGCACTTAAGAGAAGCCAGCCTGCCAGTCAGAAGTCCTGGAAAGCATTACAGATGAAAGGGCAGATGTGGTATGCAGTTCCCTATCAGAGGTAATTTCCTCATGGTAATGTCCGCCATGTCAAGTAGAAAATCTACAAAAATATTAGGCATCCATTAGCATAACCTCTGAGATAAATAAGGTAGGCTTTCAAGAGAAGTGTGATTTGTCCAAAGGCATAATTATAGAGTGCACTGAAGTGCCCTCTTTGATGACATCCGTTTGCCAATAGATTTTGTTGCATCTTCCAAGCAGGCAATATTGTCAACATAATTATTGGTTAGTCAAGGAAGATACCAATTCCCTGTTAATCTAAGAATTATTTCATACATTATTTTGTGGAGGCTGACTGCAGTGTCCCTCAATTACCCTTAGATTGTTTGTTGATACTCCATGTTTCAAACCTGCAATTAGTAACTTTATAAGATGAAAAGTATAAACTAATTTATATCCTTGGGTAACCAAGAGCTCAGCAGTGAACTTGCTAAGAAACCAATATTGTGACCTTCATCTTGGAAGGAAATATGTAATATGGAAAAATTGTCACTCTTTAAAAAAACAATTAAATCAATTTCAGTGAATTGAGACCAGTCCTTAGGAGAAGGACTTGATATTGTTGGTTGATGAGAAGCTCAACATGATCTGGCAATGTCTGCTTCCAGCCCAGAAAGTCAACCACATTCTGTACTAACAGAATTTTTCTGACTGGTAACCCTGAGAAAGCTCAGTGACACCTGCCTTAGCAGATGTGCTATCTAGAGTCAGTCAGCACGCAGTCTGCAGAAAGTTGTGCCCTCTTGTATGTCTGGCTGTGTTTTCTGAGCTAAGAAAGAAATTTTCTATCAATGCAAGAAGATCAGAAAATAATAGTAGACATATTATTTTTATAACTAGGAAGCAGGGAAAACTTTGCAGCATCTAATAATAATTTGTGAAATCCTTTGCTAGAAGGATTCAGTATTTGACACTTATATTTTTCTCACAAAATAATTTTAATTGCATTGGGTAATTTCAGGTCTTATACAAAATGTATTTTATGCATGATCAGGTCAACATAATCAAATTTTGTGCTTCTGGGTATAGGCAGACCCATGTAAGAGTTGACAAATATACATACCTGTCTCTCCCCTCACTATAGGTATCCTGGAATAAACTACAGGTCACTCATTTTATTTTGATAAAATTGGGGTGAGGGGGAAAAGGAGGGATGGATATTTCCCTCTTTCTGTGTTAGGTATTGTCCTGGGATTGTGGGGGAATTATTTCAGGTACTAAATTAGTTGTCAAGATATTGTGACTTATATCATGTTAGCTCACACAAAAAAAAGGAGCAAGGTATAAATAAAATGACATGTTTAATCAGGCAAAAAACTTAATAGAGTACAAATAAAATATAAAAACATAGTGTCTGACATTTGATGGTATTTTAAATATTTTAACTACTTAAAAGTTATATTGCCTTAAAATAATATTATCTTCCCTTATGTACGGGAAAAATGAGTGTCTGTGTTTTGCAATAATGGTAAGAAAACTGCCTTCTCCTCAGATAGGATATGATAATATCCTAACAGTAGTCAGTGGAATGTTATCAGTAAAAGGGAATTTAATGATCTCTCAATTCATCTGTGTTTTCTGTTCAAATTAATGCAGTGTTGGAGGAAGTAACCAACTTAAGAAGTACCAACTCAAATCCCAGCCTGTTGTTTCTGCCTTTGAGCCCAAAGGTGTTATATGTTACTCCCCCGCTTCTTGCAGCTTCAGTGATGTGAAGAAATGTATTTTCATATAGAGAACACAGGATCCCAATTATGTCAGTCAGCTGAGGTAGTATAAAGCCTTGAGTCGGTTGCAAGTAACAGATAATGGCATTAAAGTCAGTCTGTCTCATTACTCCATGAAAATATTATGTGTTCCCACTCTTATAATTACATTTCTTCCTATACAATATTCCCTGAGATCCTTCAGTGGCCTCGTCCTTTGACAAGATAAAACCAGAGTGGTCAGAGTATCCTAAAGTGTCTTTAGACTTTTTCCATACTACTGTAAACCTCTTCTACTGAAAAGGAAAAAAAAATAAAAGAAAAAAGAATGCTCCAGTTTCTGTAGGTCTGGCTGCTCTAATTAGAAGATAGTGCTCCAAGACTTCTGGTGCTATTGCAGTTAAGGTGCTGAGTTCATTTGAGTTCATTTCTACCTTTTCAAAGCACTCTTCCTAGCCTTGTCTTCAGATCATGTATAATTTTTTACTTTTATATGGTAGACAATGAGTGCTATTCCTAAATCTCAGATGATTCAAACTTTCATGTACTCATACTCTTCAGATAACACTGGTTGAAGCCACAGAATATTATATCTGCTAAAAACATAATTTATATGTTCTAAAGGATTTTAAACAGCCTTGGGGAGAGGGAAGGTGGAGCCAAAACTGAAATCAGTATTGCCTGCTTTTCCTAAACCAAATCCACTTAAAATTTCTAGGCATGTTAAACTGTCTTCAGAATTAAGCATTTTTTATCTTCTTTTACCTTTTCTGCTTAACAGCCTACATATCTGACCACAACCACACGCCTTCCAAAATCCATAGTGAATGATGGCTTTTTTCTGCTTGACATATAACACTGTTAGAGTTGAAACATCACTGCAGTTACAATGAATTTATGCATTGTGGGTGAATAAAATGAAGATTATTTTTTATTACTATGGAGATATACAATACATGCAGTCAAAAGTTCACAAGACAGTGCTATGTAAATACTGCAGTTTGAAAGTACTTTTATTCTGTCTTTTATCAATGTTTGGACAAGTTTTCCTTAAATCCACAATGGTATATACAGGCTCTAGAAAACTTGCTCAGGACCTCAGTGTCTCTGCTAAAGCAGCATTAAATGAGAGATGGTAGCCACAGTCAGCTGATGGTTAAATATCAATTTGAAAATTTTATTTTGAAAATACACTTCACAGTTCATAACACAACCATGGAGAGACATGCCTCTTGCCTCTACAGTCAAAAGAATTCCAGGCTAAGAATTTGGGGAATATTCTTTGAAAGACCGATGAAAACCTTTTTCTCTATTTTTCAATAATTATTTCTCTTCTTGATGCAAAAATCTCTACAGATAGATTTTAGAACATCTTTAGTCCATGTACATCTACGTTACGTAAGATGTAGTCTACATTCACTGTAACTCCCTTTATTCAGAGTACCTTTTTTATCTTGTCACTTTCTCTCCCTATTGTTCTTTGTTCTGCTTTCATTTTCTTCTTTCTTTCCTTACTGAATATGCTTACTGTTCATAATGCTGTCTACACATATGGTTTTGAAAAACAGGTCAAATGCTGTCAGAAGTCTAAATACTTACCAAGGACTTATAGCTGCAACAGATATTCCAAATCATGATGTTCATAAAGTTAAAATTAAAAGAAGTTGACTTTGAATTCCAAATATTGTAAGAATGCTCTTTGCTATACCTGTATCCTTCTGAAAGTATCAAAAGATTCATCACACCCAGCAACCCCCAGATCTGTTTAAATTTCTTCTTAAAATTACGCTAACTCCGAGTTTCAAAGGCAGAGCTGTATTTCTACAGCAGTCAAAGAATGCGTGAAGTGTGGAGAAAGAACCAGGATCTCTGTAATTTACTGGAATTTCCTGTAGAAGACAGGATCAGAAGTAGAGCACTGACTTTACTTGCTTGTGCTCAAATAAAATAAATAACTAGACAGAAAATAAGATGGCCAGAAAGAAGGAATAAAAGTGAGCAGCTTACTGAAGAGTGAAGCTGAAACTATTCTTTTTTGCCCTCTCTAACCTTGGTTCAGCACTGTAGGAGCACTTCAGCTTTTACAGCCTGTGCCCAGGCTGCCAGACTCAGCTCAGTTCAATGCTTCCATCTGCTAGCAGTCCGTGGGTTTTCCACATCTCTATATGTGATACTTCTCAGCTGAGTCTTGCTAGAGTGTAGCCTGCTTTTATTCTCTTTTGTGCACTGACTGAAGAGGAAAAGGAACCAGTTTAAGTAATTTATTTATTTTGATTAAATGGCAGTAGAATTAAAAATGAGCCAAAAGAAACCCAAAAGGTTTGATTCCTATTATTAAATGGAAAACAGCTCTGTCCTGCTCTCTATCTAGTCTCTTTATTAAGGTCAAATGAACGTCTGCATCCAAGTCCTTCTGAACTTCACTCTTGGGAGGTCAGACCCCTCCCTAATAAAACTAGATTTTGTTTGTTTGTTTTTAATATACAGAAGGAAAAAAAAATAATTTCCGCGAATAGAAAATGTCATGCTTGACACACCTTTTTTTTCATGGTACAGAATAGACTGCTGGGACTACTAAAGAAATCCAGTTTCATGTGCTGTGAGTGTATCCAGGAGAGATCCTGAAATAGGATATGCTCAACAGGGCGGTCCCACTGCACTGAATTTCTCTTGTGCCCCAGTGTGTATTGCCAAAATGTTTAGTGGTTTTCTTTGAAGACATAGCAAACCCTGCATGGGTTTCATCACTCTTTTTCTTTTGCAAAAAACATCAAACAAACAAACAAAACCCCTAAAAAGCAAAACAAAAAAAAACCCCAAAACTTCTTCCTTCTGCAATCACAGAAAACTTTAGGGAAAGAAGATGCCCCTGTTATTTTCATGCACTGCAGAGTTTATTAATGAAAGAACCAATTCCTACCACCATGGCACCTTTAAAATCTTAATAAATTACAGCAATAATTTTCTGTTAGCCATGCTACTGATCCCATTTGGGTTTAAAGTTATGGCTCGTTATGTTTAGCATCTGCTTTATGCACACTGTTTTCTCATTATGAATAAATCAATAAATCAATTAGGGGCAGTGAGCTTTGCAAAAGCTTGCAGTAGAAAACTTGAAGATTGTGTTAGTTAACCCATGATGTATCAGGTAATTTTTTCCTACTACAGGCCTACCCAGAAAAGAAAAAATACTGATAGTATCGTGACATGATAAATAAGGTGTCCCACAAAGTGGGGGAAGAGTTTAGCATCCCTCTGAATTAGACTTCCAGGCTAGACTTCTAGGTAGTTTAGACTGCAGGCTTAAAGTAAATATTCTTAGGGATAGAGATCCTGGGATGGTTAACTCTGTTCTAAATCCATGTTGTTTTCACCATCTAAATGGATAAGAAAGCACGTAAAGAAGACGACCTTCCTCATCCGTTTAGAGGACAGTGATTCCCTCTTTGTTGTTGTCAAATTCTCAGGCTTATTCTGGCGTCTCTAGGTGTCTATGTGATGGTAGAGAGCTGAAGCAAAATAATGAGATTATTTGTACATGTCACATTTCCAGGGATACAAAATTCTCCCAAAATTACAGTTTGTGGAGTTTATCCCTCCTTACCTCCTATCCCACAACAACTTTGTTGTTTTTTTTCCCTGAAACCCATTTACAATATCAAAGAAACACAGTTATGGTTTCACAGACATCTTTAATGTTCATAAAGTGAAATTCCATTTGAAATCCACATATGAAAATACCACAAGTAGCCCATTAAAAACACTTACACTTGAAACTGAACATTCCTCTGAGAGTTTTCTCTACTGTCGCTGTCACTTCTTCCCTCTGCTTAGGTGACGTTGTGTTTCCTTGGAATCAAGAAGATAAAAGCAACTTCTGTCCTTGGGCAGTTCTTGTGTTGTGAATTATGAAAACAACTACAGCTGCCTTGGAGACTTCCACATTGCCTGGAGTTTCAGCTGTAAATTCAGTAGAATAGCCAGAACTTGAGAGTCAAGGAAGGAAGAGCACATATGGGAAGAAGGGATATTGTGAATGAGTGTTAATTGTTTTCCCTAGAATGAACTATTACATTTAATAACCTGTGAAGGTTTATCCTAAAGTTAACTTTTTCTAAGTTTTTCTTTACATAAAATATAATGTATTTTGCAGTTCCTTACAGAACAGACAAGAAAGTGAGATGTCTAATTTATTTCTGTTCTTCCTATTCTATCTTTTCTGTATAAACCAGGAAACAATTATTTTGCTGTTGGATTTTGGTTGTCTATAATTGTTCTTCCTACATTTTCCTTAGGTTAATAGTTGCTTCTCATTTCTTGATCTAATAAATTGTAGGCTTTTACCTTAGAAAAATAAAGGAAAAAAAATCCAACCACCACCTCCAAAATTTCAAAACATTATTTCATTTGGAAATAACTTCTCTTTATAATATTACTTATGTAGTGAGGCATTGGCATAGGATGCCTGGGGAAGCTGTGGATTCCCCATCCCTGAAAATGCTGAAGGCCAGGTTGAATGGGACTCTGAGCAACCTGGTCTAGTGGAAGGTGTCCCTGACCATGGCAGAGAGGTTGGAACTAGGTGTTCTTTAAGGTCCCTTCCAACCTAAACTATTCTGTGATTATCTACAAGGATCTGGCATATTTTTATTTCTTTCAAACAAAAGCAAGAGTAAATAACTGAAAGCAAAGGAAACTTTAACCGTGACATCTGGTTTTGCTAGATTTTTTGATCTTTTATCAATGACAATATGCTACTTTAAAATATGGTAATATTTTGCATTTTCTTTGGATGTCAACCTTTGTGTTCCACAAAATATGACAAGTTTCTCCAGTAAAACAGCTTCTTTAAAAACTTCATTTATTGTCATAAATATTTTGTGTAAGCATGAAAACCTTCATTTGTAATATCCCTTAATTTTTATTTTTATTTAACTTTCTGTCTTTTAGTGTTAACTTTTATTCAGGACTTACTTTAACCACATAATTAAAAACTGATATAACTGTTATAAAGAACTGGATATTTGTCCTTTTTGCTTGTTCTGTTACCACCTTAAGAATTTGGCTCCAGTCCCCCAAAGGGTCTTTGGGGAAGAAAATTAAAATATTTAGACATTTTTTGCAGAATTTGTGCACTTTTACAAAAAAAAATATTTTTAATGATAATTAAGGTACAATGTCCTCAAGGTTTTGAAGATTTGCTCAGGGCCTGGACTAAAAGGTTCATTTGTATATGTCTTCAATTAATCAAGAATAAAATCTCTGGCAGGCAAACCTCTAAAAATTTGTGACTTATTTCTGAATCAAGTTGTACATCATTGTCTTTTGTGCTTGGAACATGTTCCTGAAATCAAAGCTTTAGTAACCCTATTCAAATAAAATAAATAAAGAACCTGAGGAGAAGTGAAATAGGTTTTGTATTATAACCTCCTTTGGAAATGAGAGGGCTAATACGTGCCCCCAGTTTAACTGCTGTGGGATGTTATTACTCCCAAAGCTTGGATGGCTGTGCCCAAGTGCTCCTGCTGAGATTTGTCTGTAATACTTGCTAGATAGAACTAGACTAATATTCAAATACACTTACTGCCAGTACTAGTTCAAATTTTAAGCAGTATAAAACACATTTTTTAGTCCCAGATGTTTGCTTTTCATTGCAGTTCAAATACTCCTAATTTCTTAGAGAAACAAAGTAAAATTTAATTATAAACTGGAAATATTTTTAATGTACTGTTGAAAACAAACAAACAAAACCAAAACTAAACCCCAAGCCCAAAACTGCTGACTTTGAATTGAGTGATGTGTTTTAGTGCATCTGAAAAGTCACTTTTCATCTAATTTTTTTCTAAAAATTGAGAAACTCCCACAAGTGGCTGGGATCCAAAGTTTTCTCTTTGGATTGAGAAAATGTATTATCTGAGTGTCTTTACTGGCAAATCTGTTCCATTTTGCCCCTTCATATTAAGACTTTCCATTCAGTCTAGAGAAATCAGACCCTGTTCCAGATTTCAACAGCCATGGGGCAGCAGAGCTCTGCTGCAGTTGACCATGAGACTTCCAAAAACGTAATCTGGTATACATGTGTGTATATACATATATATATATGCATATACACACACTATTTTCAGTGAAAACAAAGAAAGTTGCCAGGATGACAGAGACAAGTAGGAGCCTGAGATACAAAAAGTGCGACTCTGTCAGGGCTTACAGTGATGTGTCAAATTTGAAGTAATCAATTCTTTAACTCTTTTAGCTTTTTGGTCAGCACTCAGATGCTTTCAAATGACAAAACCAATTCAGTAAACTCCTGCATATTGCTGTTTAGAGAGAGGTAAAAAAGAATTTGTAGAAATCCAGTCAACATTTCTTTTAAGTGAACTTTGCCCTGTTCTCAATATATTGTGGCTAAAACTACAGATAAATGGACACAGTCTTTTGAAAGCGTGAAAATAACAAATAAAACCAGCTAATCTTGGTATAACTGTTTCTTTTTCTTGAAATGTAGCATCTTGGGAAAGAAGTGCTTATTAGACAGGTGACTATAAATGAAAAAAAAAAATTCTAAACCTCCCTCATATGAGGTTCTGTACTTTCTGTCTTCAGTCTTGTCTCACTTCCAAAAGTTAAGACTATTCACTTCTGAAAGACTATTCCTGGTAAGAAAAGCACCATTCCACCTATTTTCTAGTTTTATTTTTTATAAAATACTTTATTTTTATCAAATACGTGCAAAATGGAAAAAAGAATCTATAATGTTTTTAAAAAAAGTCCAGAAGTTTATTTTTCAGATCTTTCAAATCTTCAAAATTTGTACAAGAAATTTTGCATGAGCTAATTTAAGAAAACTTGTATAAATTTTGACATTCAAAAGAAGAAAGTGACTTTGAAAAAAAGATTTGTGGAGTAATTTAGAGTGCCAGCAAAAAAATGTACAAAGAAATAGGATGTTACTAAATTCATTGCATAAAAGATATCTAATTTTCATTCTAAGGTTATTTCACATTTAAATTAGTCTGGGTCACAGTAAGAGGTGAAAATCTGCTGAAAAAATCTGCCTGTTCTTTTTAAAAATTATTAGTTATCTACATGGTTTGGTTTGTTTCACTCTCTTCTGCTTGTAGACATGTGACAGATCTTTTAATCTGATTGTGCCTATAAAATCAAAGAAATTATATATGTCTCTGAGCAGACCTAAGTAGCATGAGACAAATGTTATGTTTTAAATAATAATAGTTGTCCTGGGTTTTTTGACCAATTTATCTGATATGGGTTATGACTTTCTTCATTTCTGTAGTCTGAGTGATACCCATGAAATATTAATCAGCAGCTCTGTGTACTGATGAATAATAATCATCATTCCCTTAGGAGATGCTCATTCATTTCTTCACACTGTCTTTACGCTGACATGAATCAGTGTTTGTTTAGAAAAGAAAGGCATTACAGGAATCAACACTCCCAGTTGTGGAGACACACAAATTCAAAATTAGTGCATGCACTTTTCACAATGATGACAGTTAATTTTTGAAATATCTTCAAAGAGAAGTAGTGGATTCTGCACCTTAAGTCTTTTCCAGCCTGGGTACTTTTCTAATAGTTTCAGTGTCAGGGACGGTTATGTGAAAACATATTGGTTTGTGTAGTAGAAGAATCTGCAGCAGGTGATTCAGGAATTTCTTTCACCTTTTTTTTGACAGAAAATCTCTTGTGTTATATCACATGATCTTTTCATTGCCCCGTTTCATAGCCTACATGGAATCATAGATGAAATACTGGCAACATTCCTGAACCTGAGGTCAACATATTTTTAGATTAACAATTGTTAAGTATTGCTATGTTGTTACTTAAAATCCTACTGCTGTTCCAAATTCACTTTTGTTTCCTACATCATCAGCTTGTGAGGAATTAGAAATTCTCAAAGAAAATAACTCTATAAACTTGCTGACCTTGTAGTCACTAAAATTTTAATAAATAGCATGACCAGAATTTAATTTCCTCCTAGGATTTTTATATATATTATTTATTTCTAAATAAATCAAGCTCAACATTTGTAAGAGCCAAAAACATTTGAAGCATCAATATTTGATGTGAAGCAGGGCATAGACTAATAAATTCTGACCTTTTTTGAACAACAATGCTCATATGATTCTTGGTTATGTCTGGAAATTTCAATATTCATTGATATCTGAGGATCTGGGCATTTTGGCTGAAGCTGAATGAAAACAAGGCAATTATAATAGCATACATGTAACTATATTAATATATTTATTAAGTGTTGTTTATAGTAATATTCTCATAATAAAATTTCCTAGATTTGTTTGTTTATTCTTTTCTGTTTGTAAAGTGCCTTACAGCATACTCTAAGTTCAAGATATCCTTTTTCAAGATTATTTTTACAATAATATCTCATTTTTTGGAATTGCTAGGCTCTAGTCAGCCAAACAGAAAAGGTTTCTCTTACCATTATTTTCATTCCTTGGAATCTGAAAACAATCTACATAGAATTCTTCCAAATCTTTCCTGGATTTCTAAGATAATGCCAAATTTTTGAAATCCTCCTAACCCATTTCTCCCTTTCTTCAGGCACCATTTAACTGCCCGTTTATTTATAGCACACTTCCTGGAAGGCGCTCAGAAGCATTTGTCTGTCATAAACCATTGGGAGACTCTTGAGGAGCTGTAAAGTTTGGAACTGTAATAACTCTTCTGTTTTGGGGACAGCGGGTTTGGCTCTAGCACTGAGCATCCTGGCCAGAACGCGATCGCTCCCATGGCTGTGCAGTCGCCTCCTCCTGAGCGATGGGGACCGTGGCCGCACAAACCCTCCCGCAGTGACGTGCAAGGGGACAGAAGTGGCCACTCCACAGCACTGCCTGCAGAAGGAACAAGCCAGGCAGACACCTTCTGCCTGCCACCTTCCTAAGAGAAGCTGTCCCTCAGAAACAAAAGGTACATTAGTGTCAGTGCTACTCTGTGAATCACAGATTTCCCTTCTTCTACTCTCTGTGAAATCAGAAAATAGTGTTTTGCTCTGGCCTTGGCTCAGCTCAGACAAAGGAATTTCTCTGACGCCATAAAACCATGGCTCACCACTTCAAAGTTAACAGTATTTTTTGCCCTAGAAGTTATCACTGAATGAACAATGTCTGTTCGTAGATATATGAAAAGTAAATAGTTCTTTCCACCTGTGCATAATTTTCTGTTATTTTCACGGCCATTTTTGATGGAAGTTACTGTTATATTTATATGCTTACCCACCTCATGTGCTTCATAATGATTTAGCTGGCATTCCATTTAAATCTTTTTATTGTACTGCACTTTTGTTTATTATTTAGCTAGAGATAGAAATCACTAATTAAGAACATGCGTTCACATTCTTGGAATCTGAGTGCTTACACTGCAGCTTTTTTTCCCAAGTTTGTTTCCTTTAACCATCTCTTCTTACTGCTTCAAACAATTTTTGTACAGCTTCCATCTATTCTTATTGTTTTCTTTCTTCTTCTTTATAATTTTATTTAATTATGTTTATAGGTTCATAGGAGGTATTTGACATCATGAATAATTTGGCACCAAAATACTGAAGGGAATTCATACCTGGTTTTCTGCTTAGCCTTTGAGATTTGTTTTTAACCTTTTTTTTGTACTTTTATAGAGTGAAAAAATGATTGTTCTTAAATCAATTTCAAGCCAGCTGTTGATACCAGTAGAATCTTCTTTCAAAAGAAAAAACTAACAGATTTAGAAAAAATATCTGATATAAAATGTTGTAAGGACTATTTAGTATCTTGCTAGATGTCTATTTTCTTACATCAAGGATTAAAATGCAATACCATCATTCTATTAAAGAAGTGTAAACCTGTAAGAAACACCAGTCTCTACCTCAAGAAACTCAATGTATAAATATCCAAGAAGAAGAAATTTTTAAAATTAGACAATACGATTCCTGTTTTGGAGAAAATGTTTTGGTAAGATAAGATCAGAAGATGACAGTAGAACTGAAATAGAAGCTGTGTTTGAATTTCAAAGTCTTCATTCCAGATGACCCAGCAAGACCTGGACGTAATCACCTGATGTACATTTACTGAATTTTAAACTTCAGTTTATCCAACCTGCTTGTTTCAATATCTCAGGCCTGACTCTCTTTTAACCCTTAGCTTTATCACTGATGCACATTGTGCAAATTCACTGAAGAGAAAGACAAGTTAAAGCAAGGTAGCTGCCACACTGTGTGTTTACAATGTGCTTCACTTTTATTGTGCTGATGTTGTTAAGAAAAAAATATTCCAACACCTAAATGTGTTATTGGACAGACTAATTTTCAATATTAAAAAATGTTAATTTTCTCTGGAATGAGAATGGAGTGATAAATGGTAGTAAAACTGTTTTTAACAAGAAAAACAAAAATTATGTAATATCTCTGCCTGTTTTCATATACTAATTTGGCCTCTGCTTGACAAAAAATTAAAAAGTGTATGGCAATTTTTTCAGTTTAGCAGATGTATAAAGAAGAACTTCAGAAATCATCAACAGAATAATACAGTGACTAAAAAACTTTCAAAAAAAGGGTTTTTTATTCTGAGTCCCTTGTATCAAGTTCAGTTTTACAAAAATGTGATCTACACAGACACTGTTACTGAGCCTTGGGCTTGAAAAGTTAAAAATATTCTTTTCTTTTCCTAAAGATCACCTTAACTCATTTTTTCATTTCTTTTAGTCTCTCAGAAGAAGACACATAATTACAAGTAACTACCATACTTTGGTTTTGATTTGGAAAGGGAACAGTAGGCCTCCTGCAAACACAGTAAGACTTTCTCTCCTGATAATGAAGCTGTGTAAGACTTCACCAGGTCAGTTTTATTTGCCAAGGGAATATTGAGATTCTTCAGGGCAAGACATTCTAGAAAATTACAAGTTTGATTTATATGTGACAGAAACTGTTTTCCACATAAATAATTTTCATGTAATATAATCAAAGTCTAAATGGTACTATATGAATTTATTTTTATTTGATTTTGATTGGAAAGGCTATAATGAAATCCTCCTTTCTGGAGCACTGTACAAAGTCCATTTATCTCTGGTTTTCTTGTTGCTTTCAAAGATTTTTTTACCTTGAGAAAACTATTTTAAATTTCAGGAATTTATTCACTTAGTGCAATTTTGTGAAATTCAAGGTAAACCTTGAGTTTTACAGAAATTACGTAATCTGAGAATGTGAAATGGGGAAGAAACAGTCACCATGTAGACAAACTTTGTGGAGTTTGAAAAAGTCTGCTGAGTTTTAGCTTGTTTGTTTGCATATTTGGATTTTTTTTTGCTAAATAGAGAAACACCTTAATGGTCCCAGCTGAATGGGAAAGCATTTAAGCTTCAGCTCCTCTGACATTTCAAAAATTAATGAAGGCTTCAACACAACATTTCTACTGGTTTACATGTGGTTGTTTGCATAGTCTAGACAAATTTCAGATGAGCTCCCAGATCTCTAGCATCTATCAATATCTGTCAACAACCCAAATTTTCAGCACACTTCATTTCATTTATAAAGCCTTTCTGGAGCACCAGTGTTTGTTTGATCCATGTGTTTTCTGAGTGTTGTAATCTGTGTTTTCATCACAAGGCTGAGTATTTTATTACATCAAATGCTCAACAAAACAGAATACTAGTGAAGTTGAAAAAGAAAAGTACTGCTGCATTACATTTGTCAAAAGAAATCTATTTTGATGACGGAACTGAATCTACAGTCTTTATTTGTTGTTTAGTTGACTTAATACAGTTTTCATATAGAAGAGAGTTTGTACTGAAAAATATTGATCTGGAAAAAAAAATCAAACCCACAAACGAAAATACTTTTGAGAATGTGCTGGTGGGGGGTGTTTCTGGTTTTTTAGTTGTTGTTGTTGTTGTTGGCTTTGTTCTTTGTTTTGTTTTGGTTTGTTTGGTGGGTTTGGGTTTTGTCAGTGACAAAAAGTTTCTTTTGGAAATTTCCCTGGTTTCTTTGCCTAACAAAACTGTCCAACATAATCCCCAGCTCCCTCATAATCTGCAGCCCCAGAGAGGTAAATGGCCAGACAATGCTGAGCGATATTTTAACTCATCCCTAAGCATTGGATGAAGGCACTATTCATATGGTAAAACTTAGAACCAGGAAATCCAGACCTTAAAGGATTTTCACACACTCAGGTACAGAAATACAAATTTGGAAGACCTATAGTAAATATTTTCAGGTTCATATTGTTACAAATCTTCCTGGGAATTCTGATGTTTGGTTGGATTTCTGCGGCAGTTGGAAAGCAAACTATGAAATCATCTTCAGTAAAGCATGGACAGACTGTCAACTATCAATGAGCATTGTTTAATGGTGAAGCTTAAAAAGAACCCTAAACTAAATACTTGTAATTTATTGTCAGCTGTAAACCAAATCCAGATTTTTTAGTTTTTGTTTTTTTAACCAATCAGCCTTTTCAAACTAGATATCGATCTATCTATCACAGATCTAGGAGAGGGAAACAGTACAAACAAGAGGTATGTCCAGGGCCTGAGACATTCCTACACAGTATATACAGCATTGTAAGAGGTCAAAGGTACTAATGAACATAGGGAAATATAGGTTTTCGGGAGACAGAGTAAGAAAAGATGAAGAAAAGGAAAAAATAGATAAGATTTATTTCAGAAAGCAGATATGTAGATAATACTCAAGAAAAGTTCCTCTAGTATTTTCCTGTGAGCTGTGCAATCCATATTATCCATAATATTCCATGATATTATTATTTATGGAAATGCATAAAAAAGTAGTCAAATGGGACACCACTTGTGTCTGATAAAAGCCAAACCGTGAGTAGTTCAGTTGCCTTAAAATTTTGTGGAGTGTTCCTTTAAGACTTTGTACTCTCTGTATGAACTTTGGGAAATGTGGTGAGGCTGCCACTATCATCTGTTGACATTTAAAAACAAAATGTTCTGTGTCAATTCTGGATTTGACAGCAGCAGACTAGAAACAGCTATTTTAAGTTAGATTTGGCATTATTGATAATCCTCTTCTTTGTATTAATAATAGATACCATTACTGCAGAATAAACAAACAGGAGTTTATTTTTTAAACAAATAAACAATCTAGAAAAGACAAGGCCCTTCAAATACAAACATTTAATTTATTAGAAAAGGCCAGAAAAATATCACCAATCACCATATGGCATTTGTTTGAGTGGAGGGAGGGTGTGTGTGTGTCCTTGTGCCTGTTTCATCTTAACTGCCACATGAAAGGAGGTGTTAATAAAGTGACACTCATGGACTTGTAATACAGTCACAAATAATATTTTGTTTAATCGGTTGTGCCCATTTAACTTTCAAGGCATAACAACCTTTTAAAAGAAAACAAAATAGTCTGGTCTTCCTGGCTATTTTCCAACTTGATCCTTTTCTTCTAGCAATGGGAGTTCCTGGAGTCAGAGGATCCTACTGTTTATTTTGCCAAAAGTCTTCGAAAAATTGTGACTCATTTCCGAATGTATGTCACCCTTTCAGAAACTGCTGCAGGGCTATCACCTTGATCTGGCAGTCAACGCCTTTAGTATTAAGATAAAGGAAATAGTTTCCTAACTTTTCAACCTTTGGGGCAAGCAACTGTTTTCCAGGGTACATCTGAACAACATATGTATCACTGTTGTGAGTCAGTTCTCCGGTGGGATTTGACGTTCACCGTGCTTGCTTGTTAAATCAGCTTTTCATCAAGAGAACAAGCAATCCAACTGAAAACAAGGAGCAAAAAACTAACTCTCAGAAATTAAAACCAATAAAAATCATAACCTTCTCTGCTTAAGACAAATGGAGTTGTGGGGATTGATGAGCATAAGCAACACTATATGAACTACTGGTGCTGCAGAACTGTCTGCTAAATCTTCAGAGCTAGAGAACATTTTGGAGTGAGAAACAGAGACAAATCAGATGCATCATCTTCATTTTCTTTAGTTTAATTAATTTGAAGTGCTATGTTAGCTTAAAGGGATGACCATTCCACTGAACTTGCTGGAAAAGTACTTAGTGCCAGGCAGAAAGACCAGGAAGCAGTTGTGTGTTTGATTTTAATGTGCTAAAATGTTTAAATAATGTGTTTAAGTGTTTGGGGGTTTTATCTCTTGTCTTTCCTCATGTGAACAGTTGCAAACATTCAAATTGGTCTGAAGTTTTCTGGCACAAAGAAGAAAGAAGCACAACTTGATAAATTTCAACTGATGTAGGCGACCGCTAAAATTTTTGGTAGCAGGTAAATGTGAAAGGTTCTGTTGCTTTGTCCAAGCAAGAATTATGCTTCCTTTCCCCTTCTCAAACACTAGGGGGAATGTCTAGGGTTCTGACCTCTGTAAGATAAGCAAAATTTTTCAGTAGCATCTTCACCAGCTCGACTATGCTGGAGAGTGCATGTTGTGTTAACATTGCCCACTGAAGAGTTAAAGGCTCATAGCATCTGCCTGACAGGTGGAAAGGTTTTGCCTACGCTGGGGAAAAGGATAAAACTGGACAGTTAGTCTAAATAGGATTGTATTTCTTTTTAGGCATACTGAAGAGGTTTAACTGCGTATTGCAAACCCAGCTTTCAAGAGCAAATCTTTCTGAAGAGACTACTAAAATCTCACCTGCAGTGACTTTTTGATCTAACAGTACTGTTGCTGTTGGCAGGACAGCTGCAGCAGTATTAACAGTTCTGGGAGATGGCATTTTCAGCATGCAAAGTTAGGGGGCAGAGGTCAGAAAGCAACCAGCAGAAACAGATAGCTACTTTGGCTATCAGTGGTGGTATTTACAGAGCGGGAGAACCTGCATGGTAACTTGGTTATACAAGCTGACATATACCTGCTCTTTAAATGGCCCTTATTTCAGATTTATAGAATAGAAGAGCACAGGGTTGATGATTCATATAATGAATAAATTCTAGAAGTACTAAATGTTGCTTCCATGTCATAGGTGCAGGATAAAATTAGTTGGTATTCCAAATTCATCTAGTAGTGGAAAATACATTGTTAAATGACTAAACAACTGGGTTGGCAGATTCTGTAGAGAGGTGAAAAACCTGAATGATTAATGACAGATGAGCTGTCCTTTAACTTGCTGAGTTTATTTTCAAGGTAGTCTTAAAGAATTTTGGAGAGCAATGGTAGAAATTGACTTGTCATTTTCTACTTCTTCCCTGTGGAGAGAAACTTTTCAATCTGGTATTTTCACAAAATCTCATGCAAAAATCTTACAAAACTGCAGTCCCAAGACATTCTTAACATTTTGACATTGACAAAAGGAAACACTTTCTTAATTATTTATTCATATGTCAGAAATATGCAAAAAAGAACAGAATTATCATTTCCCATAGAGTATTTTTTATTCCAGTGATCAAAAAAAAAAAGGTAAATCAGAGTTTTTCCATCTGTTGGTGCTGCAGTTAGTTTATAGACAAAGAGAGCACCTACTATGCCTTTACAATAGTTTTCACACATTAGATGTTAGACATGAGTGACAGGATCTCTTGTTCAGGGACATTGGAACAAGGCAATTTTTTTCACGTTTTGCACTTCACTTTCTACTCTTATAACATCAGGCATTAACCGGATATTATGACATCCAGCTTAATTTCATGATGCATAATATAATTGAAAACTTAATTGTTAAAGAATTAAAATGTGAATTTTTCCAAGTGTTAGTGTTCTGCCTCTGGTGCTCTGAGCATAAAACTACTTTTGGAGACTCTCCCCTCTCTCTCTCTCTCTGCCTTCTTATTCTCATTCTTGCAAGCACACAGTATATTCTTCGCGGGCTAATCTACTTAAAGTGTGATCAAATTTATTCCACTTACTGTAGCTGTTTCTGCCTATTATTTGTAACATCAGAGATATATGACCAGTTTTCAATATATAGAAGTCATCTTTATTAATTTTAAATATGTCCTTAACAATCCCTTTTGGATTTTTCTCCCCTTCAAGCTTTAATGAAAAGAAGGAATGAACAGAAAGACATTGCCATCGCACTGCTCACAGACAGCTTAAGCTGCAGAGTTGGGTGCAGACTAAGATGAGTTTTCCATGTGGCTGAATGCATTCATTAGGGCCCCAGGAACATCAGCAGCCCGTGCAACCTCTATGCCTGCCCTTCTAGAGACTGAGTTGTCTGCACTGCCCCAGCTCTAACCCATAACAGCACAGTAAACAGCCTCAGACAGACCTCTGTGACAAGCTGGCTGAGGGAAAGTTGTGAGGAGGCTTGTTGGAGGCTGTCACCCAGTCCCTCTCCTCCAGAACAACACTTAGTTCATCCCTGAGCTTCATGGAAGAATTTTTAGTGCCTGTCTCTGTCTCTTGCTAGTTCTGACTAAACCTACTGATCTGGATTCCCAGACAGACCTAGGTAGGACCTGACTCATCCCTGCAGATTTCTTTGACAAGTGCTGTCTGGTCCTACTTAGGGCCACTGGACCATCCTTGCTTGGCTTGCTCACATATTGCAGGTTGCTGTCCTTGCTGGTGAGGCTGTTGTCTGCCCACCCTGTGTGCCACCAGCCTCAGCTCCCCTGTGGAGAAATCTGCTTGCACTGCCCCTCCACCTTACACTGAATCACAAAATTATAGAATGGTTTTGTTGGAAGAAACATTAAAGACTCTCTGGTTCCAACCCCCATTGCCATGGGCAGGTACACCTTCCACTAGACCAGGTTTCTCAGAGCCTGGACAAGAGAAGGTTCAGGGATGAGCTCAACACTCTCTACAACTACCTGAAACGAGATGGTAGCCAAGTGTGGGTTGGCCTCTTCTCTCAGGCAAACAGCACCAGGAGAGATTTAGGCTGAATATTAGCAGCAATTTCTTCCCAGAAAGGCTGATTAGCCATTGGAATATACTGCCCATTGAGGTTTCACCATCCTTAGAGGTGTTTAAGAAAAGACTGATGAGGCACTTATTTCCATGGTCTAGTTGACAAGGTGGTGCTTGGTCACAGGATAGACTTGAAGACCTCAGAGGTCTTTTCCAACTTAATTGACTCTGTGATTCTGTGAAAACCTTCTCCATATCCCAGGTAACCAGATGTTCTGTTTCCTTCTGTAGAGGGCACATGCTTTCCCTTGGCTTTTATCACCAACATACTTATAGAAGTTGTTGGTGTTGCCCTTGACATCCTTGGTTTGATTTAATTCTGTGTTGTCCCTTCACCAGATATCAGGGTGGTTGAAGTCCCCGAGGAGGACAAGGGCTTGTTATTGAGAGGTAGCTCTGTTTATAGAGGGCCTCATTAACTCGTCCTTCCTTGTTGGCAGCCCCCCACTGTAATGTCACCTGTCCCTGCCTTGCCTTTAATTCTGACCCATAAGCTCTTGGTGAGCTTCTCATCTATCCCTAGGTGCAACTCCTTGCTCTAGCGCTGGTCACTGACCTAGAGCGTGATCCCCTTGTCTCCCCTGCCTGTTCTTCCTGAAGAGCACGTATCCTTCCGTTCCAGCACTCCAGCCATAGAAGCCATCCCATCACATCTCTGTGATGTCAATAAGGTCAGAGCCCTGTAGGCACACACATCTCTAACTCCTCCAATTCTCCTTGCTATGTGCATTTTCATAGAGGCATCTCATAGAGGCATTTGGATCCCTAAGTTGTATCCCCAATTAATCTGACTTACTGACTGGAGTGACTGGAATTCCTTTGTGCAGCTTTTCTGATGCTCTCCTGCTCTGCAATCCCTCTCCAGGCTCTGGTCATCTCTTGCAGGCCCTGACATCAAATTGGTAGGAGAGGGACGTGTTGAGGTTCCCTTCCTCTATCAACTGACCCTGGGGCCATCTGGAGGCTGCACCAAACCAGAGGGTATCTGCCTGCCTCTGGCCTCAGCTCTCTGTTCCAGATAGGCAATTTTTATGGCTGTCTCTTGCAATAACCCCCATGGCTGGACCTCAGAAATTATGGCAAATAGGATGCCTCTAGTGATGTTAGATGTGTAGGATTCCCTTTGGCAGAAAAAGTCCTTAGGGACTAATTGTGAAACCTCTGTGTCTCTGTTCTTGATGGCAGGACCTCTGGCCCTGGGTTTTGAATATCATTAGGAGGCCTGGGTTTCCTTTGTTTAATTGTTTATTTATTTTCCCTACAGAAGCTGTATAAGGTTCTGAAATAGAAACACTCTGTGTTCACACTAATGTATATAATAGTATATATCACAGTGCATAAATGCTATACTGCAGTTGGATAACTGCTATTCTTCACTTATCTAGTGGCAATAAAAGGGCAAATTTCTTTCACATTCAGTGATAAGGGGGAGCTGTCTAAATCCGTGGTACAAATAAGTAGAATGGGATTTATTGTTACCAGAGGCTACTTCTGAGAGGCTGACTGTGATTTTTTTTTCTTTTTTTGCAATGTGATTGGGAAAATGAGAGGGACACTGTTTCAAGGTCATTGTGAGAAAAGCAAACTTAACACTAACTCTGAATGTATATTGCACACATTTGAACTGGTAGGGATAACAAGCACTCAGAACAGTCTCAGACAACAATTCACTTGACAGCAAAAACCACAGGTTTGTTTTGCTTCTGTTTAGTATTCTTATGGATTTTTTGATTTTGATTAGAATAGCTAGACGTGGTGGGTCACACCTTGAGCTGCTAGGAGTCCTTAAATTGGCTACTGTTTGAAGTAACCTTTAATAGCTGACACCACCTGGTGGTTTAAAGATCTAATCTGTGCACTTCTAGCTTTCTATGAAAATGCCATGGATTATTCATTTTAAAAGGCTGAAGGAAGCCATGGTCGGCCTTGGTTTTTGAAAACTACCCAGCTCTGAAGACCCATAATGAGATAAATCTTCATCCTAAGGTCAAATTCTAAAGCTTTCCAAAGCCTTTAATGACAGACCCATCGTCATGAAATTTTTTGTGTTTTCTGTTTAATCAGCTCCAAAGTGAATTCATGTACCATTCTGGCAAAACTAAAATAGTAACTCAAAAATCATTATAGGTGCCTGTGTCAAAAGAAGTACGAATGAGTAATATCTCTGTGAATGAAGCATTCTAAGGTGCACATTTAATTATGTACACCACGAAAATATCACCATTATTGTTATCAAAGCCCTGTGAACAAGAATTTATCAAAGACTTGAATATCTCTTGCAAAGCTTGGCAAAGTTGCTTTTGAAACATTCTTGACAAAAGTTTTCTGGAGATAAAAAAACATCTTTGTCTAAAACTATGTGTTTTGCATCTGTTCTGAATTCTGCTTTTACTTATTCATTTGCTTGCTAGTTGCAGAAGGGGTTTTTTTGTTTGTTTCTAAATCAAGCTTAAAAAGAAGGTGCATTAAAATTTTACATTTATAGACTCAACCTAGACCTACAGAAGTGAGAGTCTAACCCTAAACTTGCTACTTCCCTATTATTTCTCGGAAAGTATTTTTTAAGTTCAAACTATTATCTTAGGTGTGGAAACTTCTTTATCTTACTGATGCTTGATAATATATGGCAATGATTTTGTTTTGTGAGCTTTTAAAAAAAATAAAATCACAATCACAAACTCATTAACACATATGAAACACCTCCTTCAGGTAGAACCTCAATAAAAATGGAGGTCTCCAAACCTTTCTAGTTTACTTGTGATAAAACTGAAAAGTATCATATTCAATTTGGCTTTATTCCTCAGAATTACACATTTGCATTGAAATAGATATTATATATATATGTCTGCGCAAATGTATTTTGCACACACTTGTATGCTCAGATGCATATATACACACATACAATACACTTTTAGTAAAGGCAAAAACATTTGTTTCTGGACAAACAGGGGTGTAACCAGCAGCCTACCTGCTTAGGTTATGCTTTGATTCTCACAATCACAGTCCTACAACAGCTTCAAACAATGAATGTCAGAATGGTCATTAAAAACTACTAAGATATATCTAAGTTGAAGTATCTCAGAAAATAAGTTGAATTTAATTACTACACACATTTCATTGGAAATATTTATTGCTAAATTTTTGCTGTATTTAGAAGTCATAGATACAACAGCAATTCATACATATAAATACAATTAAAGTATGTGACAGAAGTATCAGATGTATACAACTTATGATCAGTACAACCTGAGTGAATAGAAAAACATCACAGAATTTAGGTTAGTGTTGCACAGGAAATCAATATGGTACACAGGATATTAAAAAATATTATTTTGTATTTTGTGTATTAGATGCAAGCAGGTCATTTAATGAAAAAGATCCAAAAGTCGGGGAACAACACCTTAGTTTTCTTTAAACTAGTGTCTTGGACTTTCTACAAGCAGTTTTTCCAAATTATGAACATTAGCTCTTTGCTCTGTTACCACCAAGCATTTGTCAGTGATAAACAGGAAACATAAATCCTGTAAACTTCAATGAAGAGCATTCATTAACTACTTCAGACAAGGATTATATTCAATGGACTAAATCCACTGCTGGTAAAATTCAAATTTAATGAATTACACTAGAGATTAATTATCCTTATAGTTTTGAAAACTTTTAAACTGGAGGAAGTTTTAATAGGAAGCTGCTTGTTGAATTGATACTTTCTACAAAACATGTAATGTGTTTTTGTGGTGGGTTGACCTTCAGTGGCCGCCACATGCCCAACAAGCCACTCTATTACTTCCCCCTCAGCAGGACAGGGGAGAAGAAAATGAGATGAAAATGAACTCACAGGTCAGGATAAAGGCAATTTAATAAAGAAAAGGAAAGGCTGTGCACAGAAGCAAAGGGGAAATAAAAGAGTTATTCTCAACTTCCCATCGGCAGGCAATGCCCAGCCACTTCATGGGAGGTAGAGACTCAGAGTAAGTAGCTGTTGCTCTGGAAGACAGATGTCTTAATAACAAATGCCCCCTCTCCTCATTCTTCCTCTCGGTTTCTCTTGCTGAGCACGTTACATGGCATGGAATATTTCTTTGGTCAGTTTGAATCAGCTGTTCCAGTTATGTCCCTTCCCAGGCTCTTGTCCAGCCAGTCTCCCGGCCTTTGGAACTGGGGTGGGGTGGGGGTGCGGAGGCAGAAGTTGGAGAGACAGCAAAGAGCCTTGATCCTGTGTCAGCACTGCTCAGCAGTGGCCAAAACACTGGGTTGTTACCAATGCCTTTCTAGCTACCAATACGAACCACAGCACCATGAGGGCTGCTGTGGGGAAGGAAACAATGCAGCCAATACTGTTTATTTCATACCACATTTTTAATGAAACACTGTACATTCCCTTAAGATTGTGATCTGTGTGGTTTAAACTAGAGCATCAATGGAAATCTGGTGACATACCTCAGTACTGGCTCTGTGAACAGTAACTTTTTTAGACATTAAAATATTCATTTGACATTCCAAAACAAGTTAAAAAGTTCAACAGGGAACAAATGGATTCAAGAAACCAATAGCACTCAATATACTCTGTAATAGGGAAAGTTCAAAACTAGTATTTGCCTCTTTCCACCTGCAAGCAATCGTATTAAAGATCTAGTCTAGCATGAGGGCCAGAACTAATGACTTGCTACACCCTAATTTGACAGCTTTCCCTTTCTGTATGTATCTCAATTGATCTTTTAAAATAAGAAGACAGTGAATCCAACTTTCCTTGGTATTCAATTTAGTATTGCAGTGAAGGGCATTTCAATGAGTTTACAGTTCACAATATTGTGTCAGTGTTCAGTTTTAGCACCTCGTTTTAATGTGTTTGTCTCTTGCTTGTTGAAGGTTCTGCTCTGTTTTCCTCTGGTTTGGGGTTTGTTTTATTAGATTTATTTATTTAGAAAGCCTTAGCTGCCCATTATTTTTTATATTATTTATATAGTGTGGAAATTTTTCTGGAGATAGATGAGGTCTTTGTTTGTGTTTAGTGCTTGTATTTTTAAGCAGTACTTCAAGACTTTGAAGTTAAAGTGTTACCACTTCCTTGACTTTCTCATGAGAAAAATTGACCATCTAATTTATCTTAGCTTGCAAATTTTCAGTCTTGTGAATTCTGAAGCTCACAACTGTTTCCTCTGCATTTTTTATGCTTTTCATGTTTTAATGTGTGATTCATGAAAATGATTCAGTCTAAGAATCTTCATATAAGAGTCTGTGAAAATCTTGGATTAAGCTAATATCAAAACCTTTTGGCAAAGTAAGCAAGAGGTTGTGGAAATATTGACACAGATGGATAGATTTTTATCAACTATATTTTCAATCCCTTGAAAAATAAAAATCTGAAAGGAAGAAAGCATTTCATAAGAATAAATTCTTGCAAAATATGGAAGTAGTACAAAAAAATCTAAATATATTAAAAATAATGAAAAGAATGACAGAACACGTTTTTTATTTAGCATGACTTTTCTGCAGACTATATAACATGTAAACAAAAATAATGAAAATTAAGTACAGAGAAATTGTGTAAATACAGTGAGGATTCCCTAACCAGAAATAATGGAAACTATATTTCTTGTGTGACTTGGCAGAGGCTATCTTTTGACCTTTACAACACAACAAAACACTTATGTATTCTTTAAAGTACTTGTTTGAAGAATTGACTCATGTTTTGATGGGGAAAGTATTGTTAGCTCTGATTTTTTTCCCTTCCTCTACTGAAAAAGAAGACAAAAGTATAAATTTTGTACTTTTATGTATATTATATATTATTTTAATGCAAAATGGTAGAAATACAATAGAGCTCAGAACTCCCTTGGATATGGTTTTTAAAGCTTAGTTTGAGACAAAATCTAATTAACAGCATCAAATGTTTAAACTACCACTGTTGCATTCACCTATTGTCAGCATTTATAAAGGTGCAAAGGACATATAAAAGGTTGTTATTCAGCTTTTGTTCTACATGACTTTTGCTTTCACATTGTATAATGTTGTAAAAGTGAAAAAAACTCCATGAAAACGAACAATAGAAAGAAAATATAAATTGTGTTATTTTTAAATAAATACTAATTTTATTCCTCTGATCTAGAGTCAAATGTTGGACCATACTCATGAGGCACCACAATTTCTAATTAAATTGAATGTTTGCATTTTTTTAATAGAAAACTTTGAAAAAAGAATGAGAAAGCTGTAGAAATGTAAAAGTAATTCAGAACAACCTTCTCGGAATTACAATTTCAATCCCTGGGGTAAAGAAGGGGAAAAGAGTGGCCAAGCTACTCTTGCTCAATAAAAATGGTTCTGAGAAAGATATTTTAGAGGAGGAGGAAAAGTAACCTCAACTGTTTAAAATAAATAAACAAATGATGCTATCTATTACTAGGGGTTATGAAATGAGTAATCAGCCCTAAAATTTGTAGCATAGCATTTAGCTTAATAATGCCATGTCCTGCTTGCATGCATTTATTTAGAAACAGCCCTCTTTTTACACAGCATTAAAATACACAAGGTGTTATGAAGACATATTTTAAAAAATAACACATAATTGAAATCAGTGTTGACTCAGTCACCTCAGTTAATGCATATGTCAATTATATAATTTCTTTGCCAAGCCACGATTTGCTAAGAGGAAGACAAACACAAGGGAATAAAGGAAGGAAGGAAGGAAGGAAGGAAGGAAGGAAGGAAGGAAGGAAGGAAGGAAGGAAGGAAGGAAGGAAGGAAGGAAGGAAGGAAGGAAGGAATATTTTATATTTAATTCTGAAAATAATTCCTTAAAGAGACAGAGACCTCCTATTGCATGTTTGAAAGCAGGTTATTTACTATGTTAAATATTCAGAATGTCTACAGACAAATTACAAATATTTCACTTAAATTCAGACATTTAGAAAAGTTTTGAGATAAGCAAAAGAGCTTGAGAATTAAACTCTCAACCTGTAAAATACTATTTATCTGTATGTATATCTACATTTGCTGTTTCTCTTGCATGTCAGACCATTGGGTTTATGAACATAGGGAAACATTCAAAGCCCACATGAAGGCTATTTCTTCCAATCTGAACTAAATGTTCAACCTCCACTGAAGGCACATCCACTTAATCAGCATATTTGGGTTTTTCTTTATTTTGTGGCAGCTGAACAAGGCTCTGAAAGGCGGAATAAAACTGACAAAAAGTACTAGATTAAATATGACCATGAGTAGGTAGAAGAATCACAATTCACGAGGGCCTGAAACTGGTGCCTCTTTGGTTATGTAACAGTAGGAATTAATTCATATCTTCAGTTTTTTACTTCTTACACTTTTTACCACTGAGAAATTTCCTCATCTTTATACTTATCCAAGGATTATGTCCTGGAAACAACAAAACAACACTTGGCAACACGAAGATATGCCAATCAGAAGGACAGAGTCACTGACTCACTTGGCTCTGTGCTTGTCTGAGGCATCCCTGATCCTTACTGAGACAGGTAAGTTCTGACATCAGCCTGATTTCTTTACTTCATGAAGAAAAGCATAAAGAGAAGTGGAGGGTTATTTATTTCAAGAAGGATATGTAAGAGTGAAGAACAACTTTTTGTAAAAAGATTATGCAAAAATGGGAAAGAGACATTAATAAACGTATAATGGATCAGTGAATGGAATTTTTTATGTCAGAAATTTTACAAATAATATTTCCACAGCAGAGAAAGTGTCTGATAGATTTACCCCATTTCCCCCCTGATTTATTAGCACAGTATTTGATATGTTTTTTTCCTGAAAAAAAGTGCAGTTCTCAGTGTTTAAGGAAAAAAAAATGTTATGCTCACAAGTTTTCTGTAGAAAAAGAGAAAGTTTTTATTTAGAACTTGTTCTTAATGAAAAAAAACATTCACTAACTGATAGAATATAATCATAGAAATCTCAATTTCACAATAAAAGAGTTCTAGTTCTTGGTAAATGTAATTTGCTGATGGAGATTATATCTCGTAAGAAACTCAGACCAGAGCCTTGGAATGTCTGTGGTATTCAGAAACTAAGTATCTGACCTTAAAAAATTGCTCCTAACTTACCCAGAGTTCAAAAACCTGGATTAAACTTTGTGGGTCCTTTTAATAGGAGTTTTTTCCTCTACATCATTTTGAGTAGTTTATTTCTTGTGTGTGTTTTCTTTCTGAACACTGCTGCTGATAATTTTTTACATACTTCTGGTAATTCTAAAATGATTTTAATAATTTGACTTCTTGTTTCCTCTGACAACGTCTGTAAGGCCTAAATATACAGTCAGTTATGGTTGTCCTGGTTGATGACCAGCGGTAATAGAGTACAGAAGATACAAACAGTATACACTAAAAAGAAAAAAAAAGACTAAATTTGTATTCACTGATACAACACTACTGAAACAGATTTTCTTCACTGTAGGGAATGCTTAAAAGAATATTGCAAATCCTAGAAGATCTTTTAAAAAGATCTTGGCTCCTTGTAGCTTCCTCAGCATGTTCCCAACATTTCAGGTGTAAATGATATAGTATACTGAGAAAGGCTTCTTTAGTGCCAAACTTATCCTAAGTACCTGCACTGAGATCAGATATCTCTGCCTATGGGTTGCTAAAGGGAAGAAAGACTGAGCATAAGCCCACCTGACTGTACAGTCACAGTCCTACTGGTGACTAAATCTGAGTAGTAATCACAAACCTGCTGGATAGCCTTGAGTGCAGCATGCAGCAGCAGGGGGGATATAAACAGGTTGGCTTCCACTTCTGAAAAGCACAGGATATTTGATACAATAATTTCAGGTTTGGGTTTCTCATATTCTGATATCCATCTTTGCATGGAGCTGTGTCATGGCTTAACCCCAGGCAGCCACCAAGCCCCACACAGCCCCTCGCTCACTGACCCCCAGCAGGATCGGGGAGAGAATTGGAAGGGTAAAAGTTGGAAAATTCATGGGCTGAGACAAAGACAGTTTAATAGGGAAAGCAAAAGCCACACACACAAGCAAAGCAAAGCAAAACAAGGGATTAAGTCACTTCTTCCCACTGGCAAGCAGGTGTTCAGCCATCTCCAGGAAAGCAGGGCCCCACCACGCACAGCAGTTACGTGGGAAGACAAACTCAAAATGATCACTCAAAAATGTCCCCTCCCTCCTTCTTCCTCCCACTTTATTTACTGAGCATGATATTGCATGGTCTGGAATATCCCTTTGGTCTGTTGGGGTCACCCGTCCTGGCTGTTTCTCCCCACAACCTCCCACACATCCCTAACTTCCTTGCCGCTGTGGCAGTACGAAAAGCAGGAAAGGCCTTGTCTCTGCGTGAGCCCTGCTCAGCAATAACAAAAACGTCTCCATGTTATCAACCCTGTGTTCAGCACAAATCCAATCCACAGCCCTATACCAGTTGCTGTGAAGAAAGTTAACTATACTTAGTTAGCTATAATTTAGCTAGCTACAGCTTAGTTAGCTATAACTATACTTAGTTAGAAAGTTAACTGTACTTAGAAGAAAGTTAACTATACAGCTGAAACCAGCACAAGCTGTTACACTGCCTCTGCTAGGAAGACCCCCAGAATTCTCACGCGCATGAATAGATGTGTCAAGGTTAAAATTTGACCTATAAATAGATACAGAGCTGACAGAGTGCTTGCTGATAACAGAAGGTGGGCTTTTCATGATATTCATGTTTGAAAGTCCCAGTGTCCTACTTTGAAAATTATTTTTCTATCATCTGAATTTCCTTCAGCCAAGAGATTTAAATTGATGGTATGCTAAAAAGGTGTTTTCTAATTGTTTTAATATAAATCTCGTTGTGAAATAAGTTAATCAGCACAAATATAAATTACTAGCTGGAAATAATCATAACAATAAAAGATACAACAAAAATAAAAAGTGTTGAAAGGATGGTCAGTAAATATTCTGTCATTTTCAAGGAACTGAACTGGCTGTGGCTATTCCATTGTGTCCAGCTTAGAGCACATTGGGCTGGAACTGGAAACGGTCCACACCTCTTCCATCCAACAAGTCTAGAAGACTGGGATGTCCACATGTGTTTTAAAATTAGTCTTCTCGTGACAGAAGCTGGAAGAGGTTTTAGTTTTCATTGGCAGTTTGGAGTATCTCGCAGAACTAGAATAGAAGTAATTTAAGAAAGACATTGATTCCTAGAAAAATTAATAATATGTAAATAAAGAAATGGCAATTGGGGCATAATTTGTCAGCTACAATATTTTCACTGAAAAGGAGTTGCCTGACAGTGTTTAAAAGGCATTGAACAATGCTCTTAGTAATATAATTACCTTTTGCTCAATCATGAAGTGGTCAGGCAGTTGCACTAGATAGCTGTTGGTTCCTTACAACTGAAATATTCTAGCCTACATTATTTGCTTCAATTTAATTTGGTGTTATTGAATTCCATACTATATCTTATCTTCTTATATATATATTATTATTTATACTGATTCTAATTTTTCAAGTAACAGTATGATTTACAGTGACTACCTTTTCGCCATTTTTCTTTTCTTTAACTTCTCTGGAAAGCACCCCGTTTTGCATTTAACCATATGTAGATGTCTTCTTGCCCACAGATCTCCTCTGTACTGACACAGCAGAATTAAAATCTTAGTTTGCTTTTTTTCTATAGAGCTATATGTCACAGAAGGAGAATGTTAAAGGTAGAAGGCAGTCTAGATAAAATTACATTCCAAGATCTTTTTTCAGATGACCCTCACAAACTTCAACCAGTGAGTTTTCCATTGATTCTCTGAAAGACAATACTACAGCCTGTTAAAAGTCACCACGAGAAATTAAGGATTTTATGTGCTTTGTAGATTACCTTCCAAAATTGTATGTGTGTATATCTAAACCAAAAGACCGTCTTCTCCAATGATAATCAGATGGTTTTTAGCATCACCAGAAGCCAAAATAAAGATATTAATTTTAACCACCAATTAATATGCTAGCCATTTGTCAGGAGGACCTAATGACCCAATCATTAGACCATAATTCTTTACTTTATCACCTCATTCCCTGCAGCTGTTCCCTGCAGTAGTGCAGCCACCAGCATGGCACGCACAGACTGTTGCCAGAGGCCGGCTCTGCACAGCAGGGGAAAGCCCTGGGGCCAGGCATCACAGAGTTCACACCCAGAGGACACAGTCCTGCAGAGCTTTCTCTAGTTCTTTTGAAATATTCGGCATGTGTGTAATAGATGGCTCCTTAGTCCCTTGCATTTACACAATGATTTGCAATGTTAGGATTTAAAAGCATTTCATCTTTTCAAGGAACCCACTTAGTGAGAGACATTGTATGGCTGCATTTTACACACTTAGCCACAACAAAACCCAAATGTCACCTGTCATATCTGAATCCAAATTATGTTACAGGTTACATTTCCTAAGGTCCAATACCTCTTTTTGTTCTATTTTAGCATTTATTCTGAAGAAGTAATGACTGTTTATGGTTCAAGGACAGAAAACTGGTGTTCCTGTGAATTTTACTGAAGTGATTTATAAAATCTAACTGGTTGTGGACATTACTGGACTGACAAAACGTACTTTACAGTATTAATATTCATTGAAAGTGGATACTGGACACTTCAGTAACATCCAAATTATTAAGCAAATTAAAATAGGTACTATCAAAAATTTTAAAAAACATTGTTTTTTGATTATCATTTTGCAGTTAAAAACTAGACAACCAATGAAAGAAATATCTATCAAGAGCTATTAAACACAAAGGTGAAGACAAAGTTTGATGTAAGATATTAAATTCCAAATTGTCGGAAGTATTACAGTATAAATTTCTCAGTTCTGATACCTTTTTTTTCCTAAATATTCACAGCTGTCTATTTTCAGAAAGAAGATACTAGGCTGAATGGATGGTGAAGAGCTGTTCTGTTACATCCTTTGTTAGAAAGCAAAAATTTTTTCAAATGTCATTTAAAATTTGCATGGATTGTCTCACTGACCTTTGGGTACTATTCATTTTTTAAATTAGCAAGCTACAGAGATTCAATTGGCAAAACCAAGGCTACATGAAATAAAAAAGTTATGCCTTCAATGTCCAAGTAATATTTAGATATTGCAGAACAGATAATATCAGCTATATATTCGATAAATGGGACTATAAGAAACAAAAAGTATGAATTCAAAGAATTTAAACTGAGCAAAACAGCTAATCATTTTCACTCTGACATCTGTATAGTGAAAGACTACTGTGAGAACACTTAAATAAAAACAGGAAATGCCACTGAATTTACCACTGATGGTGACCCTTTACAAATCAATTTTCACTACTCAGCTGCTTAAGCTTTAGCAAGTCCAAATTTCTTTTCTGATTAATTCAGCTCTCCTGTCAAAGTAATTTGCATTGTATTGAGATTTACTTCTAAGACTTATTCTATGTTTATTTTGACTGCAAATCTTATGCCATCATGATTACCTTCTGCTATACTATAAGCATATGGATTCATAAGGAGATAGCATTTTTTTTTTCCCCTTTGGTTTTATGTTTTTATGATTTGTGTTTTAAAAACCCTGCTAGATTACCCTTATTCCTTTCCTCTAACTGTTCTGCATTTCAAAATGCACACTGTAATCTATACTTCCCCTTTAAAAATGTAAGGATATAATTTTAATTCCTTTAGAGAAAAATGAGTTTACACTTTGAAATGTAGACATCACAAGATCTTTCTGCAAATGTCGGTTAAGAACAGCCAAATAGTGTTTTTCTGAACACCATTTCCTTTCACTAGTCAAGTACTCAAGCAGCTGAAAGAGATAGTTTGAAAATATTTTTCAAGTATTTGGTTAGATTATTCTTGGGACAATTTAATGTTTAACTACTGTTATTTTTCTCTTCTTCTCTGTTCTTTTATTCCTAACAGGCTTGAAACATGGGATTTGTCTTGTCTGCTTTCAAATGTCTTAAAGATTGTCTCAATCTAAGCTAGTTGTGTAAGCTCTCGTTATTGAGAGAACTAGACATTGTAGGCAGACAATTTGTCTAAGCTGTCTTAGATGCTCATCTTCAATGAGATGAATCACTCCCTAAAGGTGTTTATTTCTCTCCATTGACTATAAAGGAAGACTAGATGACTAGTTTAGATGACAACTTTTAGTTGTCTGATGTTTACTGAGATGGATCCAGTACAAAGTGCCCTGAAGCATTCTGGTTTATGAGGCACTGGAGTGTTACTTCTTAGAATACCAGATTTCCAACAAAAATCGACCTCCTCCTGCATTCCTTCAAAATTGATTTTTAGAATTTAAAAAACCTCCAGAAAATGACTTATTGATGGCTTGGCACAAAAGCAGAATTTTGCCCAAGAGGTTTGATTCAGTATTCTTAAGCCGTATTGTAGAGAAATTAGTCATGCAAATAGAAATAAAATGCAAATATTATAAGAACACTGTAATATTTTCTTTATGATAGTCCCCTTTTGGCTCAGGGTTCTGATAATACTGAATAGATCAAAACTGCCTTACTGGTTTATTATTTGCTTTCAGCTCACACTTAATCTTAGCTGTCAGTCACCTGCAAATCACCTTGTTATATAAAGCTTTTAAAGTTCACACTTTTTCTTTCTTATATAAGTGCTGGGATATAATATGCATCCATAGAAGTAACCATTAAGTAAAAATCCATTATTTTCTGTCAGTGTTACAAAGTTTAAATATTTCTTCTGTAAGTTCTTATTATTGAGATAATATCCTCATGGGCAATATTCGAGTAGTGTTACTCATCCACTGCTGGCATGAGGCAATTTCGGGGAAGGTTAACAAACATCTCTGGCAGAACAAGCACTTCAGGATGCATGCAGGAAATACTGGAGACTGACAGAACTTGTGTAGCTGTTCCAAAGGGCCATTGAACTGGAATTTCAAACACTGGTATAAAAAAAAGAAAAAAACCCACAACAACCACACAAAACCAAATCAAACAAACAAATAAAAATACTGCAGAAAAAAAATCAAAGACAAACAAAAGAAAACAAAACCCAACCGCTTGATTGGTTGTTTTTATTTCATGGGATTTATATCAAATGATGTTTATTCTACTGTAACTTTTCAAGTATCAACCACCACTTTCTAGCCAGAATAAACCTGGTGCACTGGCTCATTTAACAGAATTATTGCATGATTCCAGATTCCAAGTCAAATCAGCTTTATCTTGTGGTACTAGGCATTGATGCAGTATTGCCAGCAGTTTTAGATATTAATAAAAGTAAAATCATGACCTTAAGCTTGTCTTTTGGGACTGGCACAGTTTAGTATTTTTTTTGGTGACATGGACCGTGGCACTGAGTGCATCCCCAGCAAGTTTGCTGCCACCAAGCTGTGTGGGGTGCTCAACAAGCTGCAAGGCAGAAATGCCATCCAGAGGGACCAAGACAGGTTTGGGATTTGGGACCGTGCAAACCTCATGAAGTAGTTAGGAGTTAGAAATTTTAGGAGCCTTCTCAACTCTAGGTAATACATTTGTGTCATTTTTTACATTGGTATTTCTATCTCTGCTCTGGATAAGACTGAAATTAATAACCTGTGATACATTTTGCTTTCAACAATTTGTCACCTTTCTCTGAAAATAAAATAAGCCTAAAGAAACTAAATTAAGGTATCATGTGCTGAAGGCCCTAAATGAACTTCTGAAATGCTTAACATTCACCAATTATCATCAAGGTTATTGATTTTACTCCTAGTAAAAAGGCATAGCACTTTGATATAATGACGGGAAACTTGATGCATGCAGTATTAGAGGATTAAAAATAGCATTCTTATACATGAGGTGTACTCTTATTGCACACTTCAATTAATGGAAGGGTAATAATGGCACTCAGAATAGCTAATTTGTTAACAAGATACCAAATAAGTTATCAACTATGGTGAACATTCAGCATAGTATCTCAATAAAGCATATTGTTACTTTGATTTGGTTAATTATATAATTTCAAATTTGCAATCCAAGTTTCTGGATGTATTCTTAGTTTTAAGGTACTGAAGGATAGGAATTACTATTATATTTCCCTCAGAACCTTGCAAACAGCAGTTTACCAGGACTGACCTTTAAGTTATATGATGAAATAGATTGCATCCATTATCATTTCAAAAGTGATATGAGCAGCTAATATTCTCTGTTATGCAATTGTAAAACAAAAAACAGGTCAGCATCTGCTCAACTGCTTTAAAAATTATAGTTGAAACACTTGTTTAAGTTTAAAACTACATCTCAGTACAATGCGCTAAATCAAATTGTACAAGCTGTTTTCACCCAAAGCAATGAGGTGACTCATCTAAGTCCTATTGATGAAAAATGTGGGAATTCATCATAACACACGAAGATTATAAAATACAGTCCAGAAGATCACCTTTTAAGCACCATTTTTCTATTTCTATCCTCTACAGGGAAATAGCTTGAGCATTATTGAATACAATCCTGGCAGTTCCTTTTTGATATCCCAGAGGGAAAAAACATTCTGCAACTGAACCAAATAGATTTATTTTAGGCCTGTCATACTATATTTGGGGTGTGGCCTGTCAAGTAGGTAAAACTAGCATCCTGATCAACGTTAATTTGTCATCGGGTAGAACACATCTCCTGCTTGCATGGGGAGATGGTTGGTTTTAAGCACTGTTTGCACGGGGATAATAACAATGCACATATACATGCATATATTTCACACATATTTGTATGTTATGCCACACAACATACACCTCAGACACTCTGTGATGCTGCATGTTCTTATGCATCCATGTAGAGTCCTTAAAAGTCTACTTACACAGGACTTAGGTGAATATGTAACAACATTATTGCAGAATTGTGATAAAAGTCAGTGCATCAGCAAATGGTCTGCTTAATATCCCCCTCAGCCTTTCTGTACAGCTGCACTCTGAAGAGATCCCCTCCACTGCAGTGGAAAGTGGACAAAGTTTCCCTTCCTTCGCATGAAGCTGCCTGAGGAGTCTTATCTAGCTCCCATCAGGAAACATACAGATGCACTGACCAGATATGCAACCCAGAGAAGCACAAATGTAGCCGCTTGATATTTAAAATTGTGTCACGGGAGAAGGAAGAGGTGATCGTGTTTCACCGCTGTGCTTTCTCCGCTAGCAATCAATCCAGTCTGTCACACCAGTTCATTTACCATATGTTGTTTAACAAGTTGCTAAAATCCTAAAATTGTGGACTGGGACGCCTCCCTTCAAGGGAACTTAACCCTGAAAAGGGGCCACTTGAGCCCTCTCTTCCCAGTCACAGTGGAACACCCCTGAGAGTAGAATCGAAAACTAGTTTCAATACCTACATTTCAGTCGTCATCTTGGTCAAGCCAGGTTCTGCTCATGTTTCTAAGAATGAAATTCTGAATTAGCATGAGTGAAGTACAAAATCAGAATAAGGTGTCCCAGATAACTTCATAAAGAGGAATTTCTGTAGAGTATCTCCAGGACTAACAGGAGAAAAATAAATCTGAATAAAACTACTGTCTATAGAACTGAAATTTATTTAAGTTTTTTAAGATGCCTTTGATGCAGATCCCCATTATAAGTGCACAAATTTTAAACATAATTGTATTCAGTCAATCAACACCCCTGTGAGGTAGGGGACTATTACTGTCCTAGGTTGATAGGCAAGGAAACTGAAGCTCAGAGAGGATAAACATTTTGTCCAAGCTTACACAGACCTATCAGAGAGGCTCAGATCTTGAGTTTGACTTCTTACCATCTTCTAAATTCTTCTGATAAAGAAAAAATCACCAGTGAGACATTAGCTGAAGGGTGACAGTCAAAGCATTTTTCCTAATTACTCATTTTTCCTTACTGTGAGAGGCACAGGTCAATCTCAGTTATGGTATCCCTACATCCTCCAAAACTCTTCTTTATGCTCCCAGCACTTGACTGCTGCTGGTCATTCTCAGTTTTTTTCCGCTTACTAGCGAAACCCTGTCAAATTTCCTAGGAAGTTTATATGTATAATTACTGTTGAAGGACACAATCTTCAGAATGACAGAAATCATATTGTTTAAGGATTTGGAAAAAGGGAGATGGTCCTCTCACACCACGTGTCACTTCCGATAGAAAATAATACAATGTATAACGTGCTGAGAGAGAGGATTGCACTATTGGCCTTTGTATCTCCTGCTGTCATCCTAAATTCCTCTGAGAACACCACAGACATGGTGTTTTGTGTGGCTGACAATACAGGAACAGAAGTATTCTGGATATTGGCAGTCAGATACAGAGACTTTAATTTTGTTATATTAATAATTTCAGATAAAGTTCATAGTGATTAAAATACATTATTACTTGTAGACTGTTCTTTCATAATGAAATTGGTGTCTATCCATTTCTTAATAGAAAAATATTAATCTCATTTGAAAAAAAAGGCATTACAATTGGCATTAAATAGCCCTTTTTCGCTAAATTTTCCAAAGCAGAGATCACCATGGTAAAAAAACATGACAAATACATCTGTTCCTGAAAGCAGGAAAAGTTGAGGTGCTTTAAGATGTCCTTAGGATACTGGGAGTTTTACAAGCATGAAAGGAAATAAAAAAAGATTACAGAGAGCCACCATGCCATCTCAAACTGTGTTTTTCATAGACACAGACTCAATTCTCCCCTCTTGAAACATAATCAATTTCTTGTTAATAGCACGCAAATAGAGTAAATACAGCTGTTAATGTGTTATTGTCTAGTCTTTTGTTGCATCTGATTAAGGAGAGAAATGTAAAAGGTTAATTTTCTAATTACACACTCCCCCAAGGTAAATTATGCATGTTATCACATCCATTGACACTAAAATGGGCAGTTTTTATTGCAGAGTGATTTTCTATGAAATTGTATATCTTCATATGTATTATTTTTAGTAAGCAAGAGGATGAAGGGAAGGAAAAAAGAATATCCATCCTATCAAAATTTCTTAACTCTGTCTGAAGAGTTTGCTGACAGGATATTAAAGCATTAAAAAAAAAATCTCTTCTCCCTTTCTTCTCACAGCTCATTTGTAATTTCCATAAAACTGTAATAAATTGAAGAGAAAGAATGAGACTGAGCTAAAAGACACATTAATGCTGGATGCCTCTCAGTAAAAGTTTTGAAAAGCTGCAACATCTGAAATGCATATTAAACAAGAATTTCCTTTGGATACAAATGCATGTCTTCCATGACAGAGCTGCCTGAACTCACCAACTATTGCATATTTTAATCGCCAGCCAGGTGCAGGCCGCACCTAACCTGAAAGCAGTTTTTCAGGTTCCTTGTGCTTTCTAAAAAAGAGACAATGCATTAAGATCAGTAGTCCCCAAAAGATGAAAAAAGGTTGTTTTTTTAGGTTACCTATTCCAACTTTCAATTACTGTCTCAAATGTCGGAACAGAAAAAGAGCATGGACAGAAATGATCACTAATCATTTAAGATGTAAGCCTTGTTTCAGTCTAAAAAGAGGCAGTTTATATTTGATAAATTTGTAATTTATTAAAGAGAAGGAATTAAACAGTGGGAAAAACAAACCTAAAAAGGGAGAAAAATGCAATAAAAAAAGATGAGGATGTTTCCCTTTGTAATTTTCCCTATCTCTGACATATATGTAGAAGAGTAGAGCAAGGGAATGTTATGACGTATGACTTTCATATCATTTGAGTCAAATTCAATCATAATAATGTAACACTATATTTTATGTATATACAGATATAGATATAAGAATATCTAGTTATAATTATTGAAAAAAAACTTTTCAAGCAAAAATTGTCTCAATAAAAATTTTCAAATATCTTTAATGTACATATTACCACTAAGTAGAAATTTATTAAGTGATCATAAGATCCAAAATTGTGTCATTCTAAAAACTTGCTAAACAAAATCCAGAGGACTGAAAGTAATATAAAACTTTAAATGGGCAGATTAGACAGGGGAAAAAAAGCTGGAAAGGAACTTTGAATTAGTGGACATCATAGCCTTGTTTCATCCCCACTGACAATAATCCATTTTTCATGTGGCACTGGCACACTAGTAGTTCTGTTTTTCTTCCCAGCCTCTAATATAAAGAGGGTTTATGGGCCCTTACTGCTATGTAACCTTTTTTCTCTTCAAACTTTATCACTATAAACTGTGATAGTGTAGTCTGGTGTGGACTATGTACTACATCTAGTCCTATGAATCTAAAGCAGAATAAACAAAGCATTTACTGAGTCTGAAATGTAGCTACTATTAATGGATACAGCAGCTACTGAAACTTAGCTGAGTTATACCAATAAAATATTTGGCCCTTTGATACTTTTAACGTTGAAATCTCTGCTCTTTCTCTCCTTTCCCTTTTTCTCTTCAAAAAGGACTTCTGAAGATTAATCTCTGAAGTTTCATTTACTTTGTTATTCCCATATCGATTATCATAACCTTAATACAGGAACAAAACTATTTATTTCCAAATTATGATGTTTTATCTTTTGAAAATCAGCCTGTATCCTTCTCTCTGTTCTCCAGTACATGATTCACAGAATAGTCAATCAGTGGGAAAAAAGGTGATCATTCTAAGCTGGATGACTGATGATGCTAAAGGGACAGAAGGACAGATCTCTTTTAGCTATAATAGATCAGCACTTCAGGTGAGAAAGAAACCAAAGGGGGTTTTATTTGGTTTTAATTAAATTAAGGTTGTATCTAATGCAAGCATCAAAGCCTAATTGGGGCTTAATAATAATAGCCCCTCAGAACCTGTTTAAAGGGTAATGGAATGTTTCTACAGTATGACACTGATCAGTTGTCTAATTAATCCCATTTAGGTAAGGAGTAATAGTTTTTCATAAGTAAGTTTGGATCTGATTCAGTCTCATTGTATGAGAGTTCTCCTGTGAGTCCAACACGTTTTGGATCAAAGTAATACAGAAACAAGCAGAGGTCAGACTGCGGCTGCAAGGCAATAGATGGCCACAGAGCACTGTCAAGCCTCCAGCACATACACCTGAAGCTTTACAAGATGTCCAGATGTGGAAGCAAAGAACAGTATGGACTGCTGATGTGTTATGAAGCTGAGACAGGACAGACACACCAATCACCATGAGCTCCAAAATGGCACAAAACGACATATCCCATACCTGTGTATAGTCCCCAAACTAGGAAGTGCATAGGACATGTGAGGACAAAAAAGCTGATATCCTTTGTCCTGGTCATTTCAATACATCCTGGATCCCACATGTGAAGACCAGCCCTATTCTGCCTGACTGTGGCTGGAAAGACTGGACACTCCTGCCATGGCAGCTGGCAGCAGGACAGGCTTCTTGGATGCCACACAGACTTCTGATGTTTATGAGTATGAAACAGTGAGGGAGAGTGAGAGTAATGGAAATCTGGTTTATTTCATTTTTAATTTTAAATAAAATCACTGTCACTGCCTGTAAAATCTTGCCTTAATATTCACTACACTGTTGGTAAAACGCGCTAGCAGTATTTCCTACATATATATACATGACAGAAAGTTCCTGGAATGGGAACTGCATCAAAAGCTACATGGACTTGTAGAATTATTAACTGAGTTAATGATACCTAAGTTTCAGGAAAATTACTTGCTTTTTAATGCTCTCCTTTGTATGTTATATTTTGGCTAGGTTGTGTGAGTTTAATACCTAAATTGGCTGATAACAGAGAAACCCAATGAAGTGCTTACAAGGAAAACACTTTTGTGATAGGGATAGTGTCTGAGATTATGGGTTTATTGCTCCTTTATTGTTTCAAGGATTAAATTGATGTTGTATTTTTGAAGAAAAAAAGGCCAAAAAGAAACATAAATACCTATATTTGTCCAAAACACTGTTGATGAGAAAGCACTTTTCAGTTACCAAATGTCTATTTAATTCTTTATAGATCAAACTCTTTTTTATTCTGGCCATGAAATTTATTTCTATTTCACATTTTACATCTTCCAGGAAGGAAGGTACCACAATAATTTACTGCCCTTGTGCACACTTATCCACCAACTACTTTGATCCCTGGAGTAAGCATATTCATTCTAATGGAATTAGACAAAGCATGAATTTGGCCTGTGTTATTTATTCATGCAGTAAATGCTGTGACTATTCACCCATCAAATCAAACCAAGTATTCACCTACAATCCGTCCTCAGTGCAAAGAATCCTAAACAGCTGGTTCAAGAGGGGTGACTGAAGGCCAAGAACCTCTGATATTTCATGGTTTATATGCAGTCTCCTGTGACTTGTGGAAAATCCTAGAAAGCAACAGTCAGCTTCTGACAGTGCCACAAGAATGGATATCAGTACAGAGGAGAATCTAACGCCTTTTCTTTTTTTTTTTTTAATCTCTTGGCATTATTTCTAAATAAATAAAATCTGATATAACACAAATGTGGATTACATATATACAAACAGAGAGGGTCTTTCTTCCCCTTTATTTTGTTGAATACTAAATTACTAAAATTGCAATTCTGGTCATATCATAATACTTTCTCATTTTCTGTCTTATTTCAAAGCTCTCAATTTTCTGTTTACTTCTGCTTGCCAAGTCTAAGAATCCTTGTCATAAATCCATTAAACTCTATTGTGATTTTTTTTCCTGTCCAAAAAGTTCAACAAATGAAGTCTGTAATGCATTTTTTGCTTCAGTAACATATGAAACAATATCATTAAAACTTTACTTGTCACCTGCTGAAGCTGTTGACATGATACTTTTAACACTTTTGTTAAAACTTATTCTTGGTGCTTGCAATACACAAACCTGGTACATGGGGATTTAAGCAGTAATAGTGAATCTTAAAAGATATTGGCTAATTACATTGTTCTATTAGATTTCACAGTATAGGATTTATTGCTTGTGTTTACTATTAAAGGTGTTTAGAAAAATTTAATGTCTTTACCACCCTATTTTAAAATGACTTCAATTCTAATAAAGTCCTTTTTATACTGGTAGCAAAGTACAACTTATAATTTAAAGACTGTTTAAAGACTCTCCAGCTAATTTACAATGATGCAATAAAAAAAAAATCCAAAAGAGAAATAGATATTTTTTAATTTAGCTAAAGCTGTGAGTCACAGTAAACTAAGTTTCCAATGCTCTCTCTTAAGGTTCAGCATTTTTTTTCATATCTAAAAAAATGATTGGGGTTTTTTAATAAGACTACACAATTATTAGTGTTGGTTTTAATTGATACAGTCATCATTCAAAAGAATATGAAATCAGCCTCTTTCTAATGCTAATTTCATCTTTCATGAGTTTAAAATTGGCTGAAGATTTCAGATTTTGTCATCAAAATTCTAAATCTTCTCACATGATTTTATTCAGCAAATATACATTAATGATGCACCACTTTAGCTAAACTGGCTTGAAACTTTCTGCTCATCAGTCTTGCATAAAACTTCAACTTACATTCTCTGGGCCATCAATCAGTATAATCATTCTGATGCTGTTAAGTATAAGTAATCTGTTGAACAGTTTTAGGGTTTAAATTTTTTTTTTCTCATTTAGAGAGTTTTGTACATGAGTTGAACGGATGAACAGGAATTTTGGTTCCTTTTAGTTAATGCTTTTAGTGACTAAGCAGTGGTTCATTTCCTTGGTAACTTTAATTGCATAATCATATATCTGTAAAATCCTCTAACATAGGTTGCTGTAACTTAGAAAAAAACCCAGGGATAATTTTACACAATGCTTCTAAGACTAAATAGGAGAAAAAAATGGAAAAAAAGGAAAAAAAATTACATTTTTTTCTTTAGACTTTATCAGACCAGGTGAAAAAAGCAGCAACTTTCAGAAGCAAAGAGATTCACACCAGAATTTAACAAAAATTCTTGAAATGTCCAGGAATAGTAAGGAAATTTAAGCTACAAGAAATCATATGTGTGTTTCCTTTGGAAGAAAGTAATTTTTGCAGTAATATAGCACAATGTGTTATGCTTATCAGCTGCCACATATGCCTGGGGAAAGAAATTTAAACTATATTGGAACTTAATGGAAAATGTATTTAAATACTTGTAATATTGTGGAAAGAACAACACTTGGATGGGCTTTTTTTTTTTTTTTTAATGCATCATAAGCAGTATTTGTTTAAGAAATTTTTTGGATAAGCCATGGAAAATGCTGCTGAAGTTTATTTAAGACCAGAGCACCTTAAATATCTTAATCCAACACATTGGTCCCTTAAAACCTCTGCTGGTGAATGTTCACTGGATGATGAGTCTCCTATGTATATGCTTCGTGTTTTTTGCCAGTTACCACAAAAAGTTTTGTATCTTTCATTAATGCATGGTTATCCAAACTTGTTTGGTTTTAAACCCAGAGGTGTCGTGAGGAATGCATTTCTCTTTGATTCTGACAGGCAAACATTGCTCTTTGGGATTATGTCCTGATGGTCAAGTAGTTATCAAAATGTCAGCAATGTTCAGTAGTATTTTGAAGATTTTTTTTTCTTTGTGTGGAGAATGTTGGTTGTGTATTTCATTTGCATGTTTGGAAACAAAAATTAGTATCAATTTTATTGTTTGGTCAGTGTTTGATTTCGTTCAGATTTACCCCACTTCACTCTGGAAAGGAGATTTGCTGAGTCAGAAGATGAAGATACCTGAAGATATAGTTCACTCTGGCTCAATCTATTTTGAGGCTGAGATAGGAGGGCACACTCATTTAATAATCTAATTATACATTTGGCTTGATTTGTAAAACACAAATACAAAAATAAATTGTATAAATAAATTTACTAAACTTTTAAACTCCTTTCAAGGCTTCAATATTTATTTCAACTTATTCTTCAGATTCAGTTGTATCTGAAGCGCTCCACTTACTTTGAGTTTGCATCATCTTTTTACTAAAATGCTTCCTAAATATAGAACTACTGGCAGGAATCTCCTGGTAAAATGTCCAGTATGTCTTTAAATATCATGGAGATATTCTTTGTTTAGCCCTGCCAAGTGGCTGATTGCTGGCAGCTGAAACAAGGGACAGATGGCCATCCAGCTCTATCTGCACCCTATTGAGACAAATAAGTGACAATCTGCAAAACACTCAGAACTAATGTAAACTGGTTTAACCTCAGGAAACCCAAGAGCATCTTAGGTTTCTGTGGTGATGTGTAGGCAGATTTTGTGCTTTTTGATGCAGAGTTCTTTGACAAAGATCTCCGTGCCCCTCACACAAATGCAGCCCACCATGGCCCAAGCACAAAGAAAGCAAACTGCTGTGAAAAACCTGCAAGGGCACTCTGGTCAGTGACATGCAAGTGATACTGAGCACCGTGCAGGGTTTCAGAGTTCATCCATTCGAGGGTTCTTTGCCAAATGTGTTGTTTCAAGATGGCATGGTACTTTCTCAAGCCATATGTGGAACCAAACCCTGAAAACTATAGGGCTTCTGTCCTGGACATCTTAGCAGAAGGCAATGAAGACCAAGAGATGACAGAAAGAAGTCCCAGTAACACTAGTGAGTTTAGGTGGATCAAATTTGAACTCAGAATTATTTAGCAAACTGCTTCTAACTAAGGATTGGGGCTATTCTAAGCACAAATATAGGCTGGCCAAGAATAGATTGCGAGGAGCCCTGAAGACAAGGATTTTGAGTTCTGGTGGAGGAGAAGCTTGATATGACCTAGCAAACTGTGCTTGCAGTCCAAAAAGTCAACCGTATCCTGGGGTGTATCAAAAAAAGCATGACCAGCAGGTTGAGGGAGGTGATTCTCCTCCTCTACCCCACTCTTGTGAGACCTGACCTGGAGTCTGGTATGATAGAGTTTATGTCCATGTATTTGTTTTATTGCTATTAAGTCCTGTGCCAGTTTGTACTCCTGAGAATGAGGCTTCTTTGTGGGTAAAATAGGAGTATTAAATTCAGATTGGCACTCTCTAAGCAATCTATACTTCATGAGAGTATTTATCAAGGACTCCAATCCTTTATGTGCTTCCAGTCTAATAGGATATTGATTTACCCTCACCATGTTTGTTACTAGTTTGAGTTTTAAGTGGAGCCACATTCTTTGTTTTTCCTGGTTCCTTTGAAGCCCATACCAGAGGACTTACCACATTGAATACTGCATCAGGGATGTCCTTCTCAGGTTCATTCAAGGTCTGGCCCATTAGTGAGTAGATTCAAGCCTTCCATTCAATTTCTTCTGGGATATGTAGCTGTACAGAGTTTTCAAAAAAAGTTATTTGAACGTATCACTTGCATAATAAATCAAATCTTAACTATGGAAGGGGACACTCTGGCATGTATAGAAACTCACGAATCAGTTTAATATCTCCAATTATACATTCCATATATTGTAAAAATGGCCACAAAATTCTTTTTCTCATTGCTGCAACAATTGGTATTGTGACTTTACTTAGTGGGCCCTTACAACTAGTTATTACTGGCTCTCCTATCTATTAAAAAAAAATCTATTATTTCATTCCTCAGCTTTATTAGAATTACAGGATCTGCTGAGGATGCCTTCATGTTTTCCTCTGGTCCTCTTCAGTCATTGTCAGAATCCTCCAGCACCATAACATAAACTTCCTCTGATTGATCCTACCCTTCCCTACTAGAGCATTAATTTTTCCAATGTCTTTCCCTAAAAAAAAGCACATGGATTCATGTCAATGGAGAGTGTCTTTCAGACCCCAAACCCACTGTGTATCCTTTTTCTTTATCTAGTACCATTCTTTTTTTCTTCTGCAGTAAAAAGGTATTCAATATAGCCTGCATTTCCCCACATTTAGAGTTATAAGGCAGCATAATGTTTTCCAAAAGCTGATACATTCCTTCAGGATACTCTTCATGTGAACCAACAGATCATTTCCCATCCAACAAGCCTGAAACAAATGGAACATGTACAAAAACTGGTTGACCCTCTGACCTCACTGCTTCACTTAAAGGTACCTGTATCACCGGCTGGGTCTGTTCTCAAGTCTGGCTTGTAATAGGACTAGAAACATCACTCCCCTTACTTTTGTTTATTTTTATCTGTATCTTTTTTATCCAATCCTGTCCCAGTGTTAAATGGGGGTGGGAAGGAAAGGGCTAACATTTGTACATGTTCCTGTTCATTCCGTCCACAACAAACAATCCCTTACTTTTTCCCCTTCTTCTCAGTACATGGCATTAATATATCTCCTCCCAATTTACATGTTTTGTGAGTATTCGGATCTCTGTGTAATGTCATATGACCATCACCCTAAGAAACCTCATCCCATTTACCCAGCTGGTGATAAAACAGCATCAACTATAAATTAATATCAAACTTCAATGGCCCATTTTTACCATTCTCTAATTTATGAAGTGGCCACCATTGATAACAGTATGTCTTCATTTTCTCTTTAGTCACTGGATCTCCCCCAGACTTATTCCAGTTTTTCAGAATATAACCCAGAGGACTACAGGGAGGGATTGTGGACTGGCCTGATCCCATATTTAACTCTTTTAATTTTTTCTGTATATATATATATGTATATATATATACACATATATCACTGTCTTGCACTTGGCTCCAGATTCATCAGCAAAGGTACATGTTCCCTCAGTCTGACCATCTACAGGGGAAAAAGGGCTTCCACCACTTTGTACCACTTTCTCACACTCTGCTCTGCTGCATCCACAAAGGTACATCTTCCCCTGGTATCAAGTATCTACCTGAGAGAACAATTTTCCTTATATCAGTTTTCCTTGTGCACACCACTGACTTTTTTCCATGGAAGAAGTGAAATATGATACTTACCAGCCCAGAAATTCACAGACTTTTTGCTCTTGTTCAAATATCTCTGGGGCGTTGCACCTTTGACTCTCTGATAAGTGGTCTGGTGTGCATTGGAGTCCTGTCTGATCCGATTCTCCATTGCTGGGAGCAGGAAGATGATCTGGGTAAGGCTTCATAGCCCTACAACACCATAACTGTTGTCCCTAAAGAAGGATTCTTTCTCACGATGTGCAAGAGCCAATCAACACACTGAGTCGAGATATTTGATTTTATTACAATTCTGCAGAATTGGGTGCCAGGAATTCACACAGCTGATACATCTTTTAGGAAAAAGCACAGTCTTTTGCATAAAAAGGTAGTGAAGAAAGAATGTTACAGAAACAGGTGATTGGCCACTCATGCTCATATAACGAAATTCTTAATGTGCATGTGGTGGTCTTGGTTTGTAATATAATTTACATATACAAATTTCCCTCGGGGATATGTTTTTTAACATTATAATGACCTAAGGTAATTCGAGGTCATATTTTCATCCTATCAGCCACCATCAAGTTATTATTGAAACTTATACTTTATTACAGTTTCTGCTTGAATATTTTTGAATAATTAATTGTCAACAAAATAAGAACTTAATGTATTTTTTTTCTCCTGGGAACTCTCTTCACTGGTCCATTGCTCTGGCACCTTATTGTCATGACTTTAAGACCAACCCATAGCTGCTGTGAAATTTTTTAATTTCATCTGACACTTAAGTTCATCTGCCACAGGCAAAACCTAGCATTAGCCATACCACTGGTCTATTTAAATGTGTATAGAGAATGTATCTATTTATACATTGGTTTATCAATTAGGTATTAGAACATAAAAATCTACTTAATACATGTAGGTTGCACTATGAAAAGTTATTAGCTTTGGGAATTTCAGCAAGTATAGTGGAACATTTTATAAATGCAGCCAAGAACAAGTCAAATTCATCATCATTGCAGAAAAACACTTGGAATAATCACTTACAGTTTTCTGAATATGAAGATGAGTTCAAGAGGTCCCTTTCAAACTCAACCATTCTGTATTTAATAACAAATAATGTCTTTTCATTGTTAGTTGCACAACTGAAAAGCTATTTGGCAAAAGAAATCATATTGGCTGTGAACTCTGACTGCCAGGCTTACTCCTTAGCATTACTTGTTCAAATGAAGGGCAAAACCAAATTGATGGTGAGAATATTGCCTAGAATCCCTTCATTTTTGTACAGGCAAGTGAAATATTAATAAGTACAAACATTTCAGAAAACATTTATGTTCCCTGAGACTAAAATATAAGAATCTTATCTAATATAGGTCATTAAGACTCTCTAAAATCAGTGGGGAATTATTTATAAAGTGAAATTTATGCCAATAAATGTGGGGTAGGAAATAGAGATAAATAAGTCTCCAGATGTGCTGATCTTTGCTTTCTTTGAAAATAGAAAAGATCCACATAAACTATAGCGTCTTGATATTTTAATCCTTCCAGATGACAAATGATATGTCTAAACTGTTTCCCCACACATCTCCTCCAAAATTCCTGGATGTTGCTGGTTTTTGTTGTTGTTGGATTTTCAATGCCTTTTAACTACTTAAAAATCAGAACAGTCCTGTTAATATTCAGGGTCTGTATAAACATAACATTTTTATCAAAGTCCTATGAGCATGTTTTCCCCTTTAAGACTTCTATTTTGTTTTAAAGCGTTTCATAACATGATTATATAGTCTACTATTTAACACCTGGGAGTATCTTCAGCATGAACTCTTTGAGTATGCAAAGAGCAGTGGGACAATATTTTTATAATCCTTCAGTACCAAAAACCACTTTCAGACTTGCTGGCAGAGTAAGTGTTCTAGTGTTTAATACTGGGGACAGGACTTTTAATGCTGCTCAAAAAATGTTTTAACTACACAGGTAGGTACAGGTAGAAGAAGTGATTTTAGTCCAATAATTTTGATAAGACAAGAAAAATCAAAATATTTCATGCCTTCAGTTTCAGTTAATCCATTCATTAAGAGGAGAAAATAGAATTAAATTATAGAGGTCTTAAGTTGTTCAAGTGTACCAAGTTAAATGGATAGATTTTGACTAGTGTTCAAATTACTTAAATATTGTTTTAAAACTTTCAAACTTGATTGACATGCTTTCTAATTAGAAAGTGTTGGAATTGTAAGTGAAACTTTTGCCAGATTTTTTTTGTTTCATTCTTGATACAAACATGTATTTTAAACTTTAAGTAACAAATGATGGTTTAAATAGAAATTTACCTGAAATATAGTTGGTGTAATTCCACCAGCAACAATGTTACCATAATTGTCAGGTAACCTGAAATACATATTATTTACATAGCTTATCATTCTGGATCTTTATGGGTCCTCTGGCAAATGCTATGATGACTTAATTGATGATTTGCAAGGAAATGACTCATGCTAAGCTTTCATTTCACTTAATAGCGGAAGAGATTACATTAGTACTGCTTCTAAACAATGGATAAATGCCATGCCTAGCATTGTGTGCAAGACTATTCAGAGTAATTAACAGGTGTGAATTGTTGTTTGCTGGGATAAGCCTCCCACTGTGCAGCACTTTGGCTGGCTGCAGGCTGCCTTCCTGCTGTATTACTGCTTCTAAATGAGTCAATCTCACTTTAATGTAAGATTTTACATATGTTAATTCTTTGTACACTTGTCTATTTTTAAAGTAGTGGAGGCAATAACAGTGAATCTTTACAAAAAGCCCGTATTTCTGCAAGATTCTGATTACCTTGCACCACTCCTGTTTTGTCTTTCTCTTTTCAGCAGGCTCTGATTCAGTTAAAAGGAACTATTGTAGGAACTTGTAGGAATATTAGTACGAGTCCTTAACTGTAAGACCAAAGCCTGTTCTGTGGGTTATAGAATAAAAAATCTGCTGCAGCAGATTTTTTCCCAGAGTTACATAAGAAAGACACAGAGATTAGAGTCTTCTGTATCTATGGGATCCACCAGCTCTGAAATGGAATTTTTAATTTTGGCTTTGAAATTCTCATACTTTGCAAATTCCAATTGGGTTCATCTGTAAAGACATAAAAGAGGTTCTGAGGTGTAAAAAGTTTGAGGGTTGAGAAAGTCAAATAAATAAGAAAAACCAAAAAAATTTTTGCAGCTTTGACATGAATTAATATTTCTCTATCAGGCATCTGTATCTAAATTTCACCCACGGATCTCTTTTTTAAAATATAAGATTAAAACTTGTCTCTAATGATTTTTCTACTGTTTGTGTTACAAATTTAATTGAAGAGCGGCAGGTCCAGATATAGAAATCACATGAACTAGTAACTTTTCCCCATGTCCCTCTTTCACATATTAGCTACATCACAGAATTGTTTTAAATGGTTTTACATTTTATAATCCCAACAGAGGAAAAATTAAAGTGTCATACTGGTTGAATCTGTTTTTTCAGTTAATACAACCAAGGTGTCAACTGATTTAAGTTATTGTGAAAATAAACACCTTTACCATATTTTATGGCTTTTGTCTTCCTTGTTAATATAGCTCTAAACACTTCCAGAGGTTATACTTCATATATTTATAGCCCACGAAGCAGTTAGACAATCTGATCTCTTTTATACCATCAAAACTTTCAACCTCAGAACTGAAAAGCTGGTCTAATTAGGAGAACATGTGTGTAAACTTCTTTTAATAAAACCTTGGGACAAGGACTTCTTGAACTTTCTGATGCTGACTGTTTCTGCTGATGACTTTTTCTGCCACTTTAGAAAATCCAGTTTGAAATTTACAAGTGCAGATAAGTGATTTTATTTGGTTTTAGTTTTGTTTCCCCTCAAGCTAATCTAACACCAGTAATTTATTGTGGCTGAAAGCCTGATGTTTTTGCTGCTGTGTGGGCAGGTCCCAGGGCATCTGTTTTCTCCTAGTATCTCTGGCATCCAGGAAATACTGTTTTCTTAATTTTAAACTGCCTATGGACTTTCTGTACTCTAGTGTAGTCAAGAGGCTTATTTCTTTCCCCTTTCTCCACACAAGAACTATTCTCATCTCTTCATTCTCTGGAAAATGCTGGAACAACTTAAACGCATTGTTCCTCTTCTTTCTTTTTTTTTAATGTTATTATTTGCCAAGCTATAGAAAACTATCGCTGTTTTATATGAAGAAATATCAAATTTAAGTTACTACTACCTTCAGATTCCTTTTTCTGGAGATAAAAATATATTTATGACACATTATCTTTTTTCATTTTTAATGGAGTACCAGGTATCAGTGGTCATCATATATTTTAGACATAAATTTGCTAGAAGACCGTAATCTGGATAAAGCATCCAAAGATCCTCAGCAAGACAGTTTAAATGTTGATCGAAATAGGGGCAAAGATGACCAATTAGGGTGTAGAACTCCACTTAAAAGCGAAAATTCTGCCAGCCTAGAAGAATGTTTTTGTTTCGTGTTGTCAAATGAGAGCAATTGTATTGTTGGACTGTTTAATATTTTGATAATATGGAATCCAATTTAAAAATGCATATGATATCTCTTTCTCCACCCCCTCCATTCCAGAGTTCAGTTTAGTAATTAACATTATTCTTTAGTTTTTTTCCCAATTACATCTCACATTCATCTATGCTTACCTGAATTCTGTGGGGACTTATTTCTTATATTGTGTTTCAGCATTAGAAGATTAACAAAATATCTCAAAAATTTCACACTTGCACTGGTTGAGTTGAATTTTGAAGATAAAAGAGCTGCTTGTTAATTTACAGAGTTGACATCTGTAGCAATCCACTGAATTTCAAAAAAAAGAATGCAGCAAATCTCTCTGCAGAAGTTACCAAAACTTCTGCAACTGTTGGTGTTGTCCCAAATGTGGGTTCCTGGTGTGTAGTGCCAAGTCACACACACAGGGAACGTATTTCTATTTTTAATTCCATTTTGCACAAAGTGGGGAGCTGGGTGGCCAAATCTAAGTAGAAAATATAAATCAATATACTACATTCTTGCATTCAAGACATCAACCAGTGCTGAAGGCAGAAACTGAAGGCATACTCAGTTCATAATTTTCATTTTTTCTGGTTTCTGTGTTTTTTAATATAGCTCTCAGGTATCATGATGATGAGTTTATTAAAGAATGAAGGAGAGGATGACTTATTATACAATCTACTAAAATCCCTTGACATTAGATGGAAACCTCTACTTTACATCAAATAGCTTTACTAATATTATTGGACAGTGCAATATAAAATCCTTACTTATAACACCAGAAAGAGTGCAACATGTGACTGATATTACACACGTATTTCTCACCTTATAAAATTGATCCTGGTTACTTGTTCTAAATAAAGATACCCAATGCAATGTAGTCACTGCTCCTATGTGACTTCTGCATGTTAATAATAATTTTTGGAGAAAAGGTTCTCCTTTATACCCACTGAAAGGCCTATATTATAAATTGAGAACCTACCTTATGCCTTTTGCCATCTTGCTATATAAAGTAAACTTGCATTCTGTGTCTCTTTTTGAATACATGTACTCCATAATCAGCTACTTACACTTTCTCTAAGGCCAAATATTTTGAACTCCTGAAGGGCTTTTGTACGGAATAGATTTTATAATCTCTTGAAAAGTTCTGTCTTTTGAAGAACTGACACTGGACAAAGCTTTTGTAAATGTGCCTTTACTCAACATATAGATTACGTATGTAGATTTTTTACTATCTCCTTTATCTAATTTCATAACAGTTAATAACACATTCATTTTTCAGACAATGTATATGTGTTGATAATTTATAAAAGCTGTCAGAAGTATGTTTCATCTCTTTTTCACCTACCTTACTCTCTCAGCCCTTTACTTCACCTGTTTATAAATGTGAATATTATATGCAAACTGCAGAAGAAACGTATTGATATTGGCTGATAAAATTATTTAGTTTAGCCTGATCTATATATTGTTTGGGTTCACCATGAGGAAATATTTAATGAAATTATTTCACTGGCTGAAATATTTTGGATCAAGTCATCTGTAGTCAAAGTCATACTGAATTTTCCAAAATGTTTAAGTAAAAAATAATTCAATCATTAGATATTTATTTTCCAATCTCATGGGTTCTCTCTCTCTCACATGGCAATTTCTTCTTGTTAATGTTAATTACTCAAGAGAAATACAGAAAAGATACCATTGTTTACAACAGAATAGATAGCTTTTGTTTTTATTTGTGTATTGGTAAACATTTTACTGCTTTTGCAGATTTTGAAAGGGAAAATATGTGTATTGGGAGATGTATCCTCTTTGTTAAACGTGCAAAAAATATATATTCCGTAGTAAAATACTGGCATTAAGCAAAAATATCCTGCATTTCACTGTTATCCTATTACATTATCGACATATACTATTTAACTTTAAATCTCATTCTCAAATTTTTTTCTCATTTCTTCATCATGTTTAAATCCTACTGAACTCTGGGAGATAAAATTTGCTGCCAAGTACTGTCATAAAACATGAAGTGGGATTGAGCAATTTTATCTTTCATTAAGAGTATTTTCCCAATATTTAATAATGTCTTTTATATTCATCATAATACATTGCTGCTAAGACTGGACACATCTATTGGCAAGTGGCTAATAGCTGACTTTAGAATATGATATTCAGGGAGAGTGGAAATAAGCTGCCTGGAATGTAAAGATTGAAAATCCTTTCAAGAATCTCAGTAAGTTACCAGTTTGTTGTCATATTTGTAAATAAACAGAATTATTTTTATAATAATTCAGCAGTGTGTGACATTTATTTTAGCTGGAGATCTGAAGAACAGCTTTAGGGCTGAGCAGCAACTATATAAATATAAACACTGAGACAAGCAGACAGATTTCCTCTCTATATCATAAGAGCACATGTTGTATCAATGCCAAACCAGCAAGCTTTATATACAAGAGAATGTCTTAAAAAGGAAAAAAAAAGGAAAAGCAGTACTGACCTTATGAGCCTCTTGCATTATCTCTTCTCTGATGAAGAGATTTTTCCTATATGGACTGCACAGAAAAAGGTTTTATGAATAACTGCTTGGCACACTCATTCTTTAAAGTTGCCATGTTGTACTGGGGTAATCAAGTATCCCATTTCAACTTAGTTTGATTTATTGGGAATTATTTACTGTAGGAAGAAAAATATAATATTTTCCAGTATTATGAATGTAAATCAATTTAATTTTAGAATATGTTTTGAATGAAATTTTGGATTGGGGGTGTTGTTTGTTTTCTGTATTATGGCAGGGATGTGTTCTCTAACAAATTTTATATTTCAGACATTGAATCCTGTAAGCATTATTCCTGAATAATGTGGAAAAGCTCTGATTTCAGCCCTGCTGCTGGATCAGTGTATTTTTTGGACACTGGCAGAGCCAAAATGAGCTTGAGCAAATTCTAAGTCTTGACCCATTTCTACTGATTTTAATGATTATTGTTTATTAAAATATCAATGTAAGTTTTCAGAAACCCAGTTGGCTTTTTCAACAATCCATAGCCGTGCCAGTGAAAAGTGGATATAGTACGTGTATGTGTCTGATGTAAAGTGAGCGGTGACAAGAATAAGGGGAAAGTCGTGTAGGTGCCATGGAAAAGCTCAGCCTGTACTTCATACAGAGTGGAAGCACTTAGCAAGCTCTTAAAGCTCCTAGTCTGGAACACCCCATATGTGTCTCCAACCTAGCTGAAGACTTGCTCCAGGCACATTAGCTTCCCAAGAGTACTGCTACAAATACCTCGTCAAGGCATGTAGACACCTTTATAAATTATGCCACAAAATGCTACTCCTATAGAAGAACTCTGAGGGCTGCAAAGATTGAAAATAAAATCAAAATGTAAAGGCAGCTCCAGCCTTCGAAGATCAAAATCAACATTAATGGATTTGTAGAAATTTGAACAGAATTGTTTTACAGCTCTTCCTCAATCTACTTTTTTCTGTCGTCCTGAATGCTTACTGGTGTATGTTCAATGAAAAACTCTTGTACTCAGTCAAAGATGGGAAATGGTATGTGACAGGGTGGGCCACCATACAGCTTCTATCTTAGGCAGGTTGACTCAGGACTTGCTTAATTTTTTGCATAGGAGCAATTGGTTGTTAGAAAGACTGAAGAACTATGCTCTAGGCATATCTAGATACATTCTCTGACAAAAACATACCAGATATGAAAAAAGACGTTTACCCTGGGCCTAGAGACATACACTTCTAAGCAGTATTCTGTAGCCTCCACATAGATCCTAGAGTGTCCTGGTTTTGACTGAGACAGAGTTCATTTTTTTTCTTAGGAGACGGTATAGTGTTGTGTTTTTTGGTTTAGTTAACTGCTAAGTAGTGCTTATTCATTGTTTGCTTCTAAGCAGTGCTTATCCTAAGTCAAGGACTTTTCAGCATCTCATGCTCTGGAAGTGAGGAGTTGCACAAAGGCTGAGAGGAAGCACAGGCAGGACAGGTGACACAAATAAGCCAAAGGGATATTCCATACCATAGAATGTCATGCCCAGTACACAGACTGGAGAGAGTTACCCAAAAAGGGGATTGTCACTCCTAGGCGGTGTATCAGTCAGCTGGTGGTGAATAACTGTATTGTGCATCACTTGTTTTTCTTGGGTTCTGTTGCTCTCTCTCTCCTCACTATTACAATTATTATTGTCATTATTGGTATGATCAGATTATTATTACTTATTATTACGTTTAGTTTCAGTTATGAAATTGCTCTTCCCTCAAGCCGTGAGGTTTACCTTTTCTTTCCAGTCCTCCTCCCCAGCAGGGCGAGCTGAAGGGGAGTGAGCGAGCGGCTGCCTGGTACTGAGTTGCCGTCTGGGGTTAAAGCACGACATAAGGAAAACCCTAAGAGGAATGGCTGAGTTGTGATACCAAATAGAAAGATTTAACACATGAGCAAATTGCTGTTCATGCCATCTGCTGAAAAGGACCCAACAACCTCAGAATTTGCAGTAGACTCCAAATTGTGGTTCAGGAGACTGCTTTTCCGCAGAATTCAGGGAGCTGAGCTAAGAATGGTGAAGCAGTATTCGTACAAAAAATTAATTACAGAGCAACATTTCTTTCTCTGCAGACTATAATTTCTACACACTTATAGTAATAAAAAATTTAACATAAACATGTTTCTGTTGGTTTATGATTTAAATTGGTACCTTTTTTGGGAAGGGAGGATTATAGCACTGATCAAGAATACAGGATTGCTAGTGCAAGGAAATGAAACTGCAGTTTTGCATTTACCATATTCAGACAGCACTTAGTTACAGGACAAAAATACTATCAGTATTAAATCTTCAGAACTTAGTATAGTGACTAGAAAACCAAGTCCTTTCTTGCTACTAAAAGAATAGAATTTTGTGGAGTAAACTGAACTGATGTTGTACCTCAAAAACTTGGAGTTTTTGTTTGCACTGTTTGAATTGCAGTGCAGACAAAGAGACCTGTGACATCCATCAACTGTAAGTATTTCCACTAAGTAGGAAATAATTAATATTAATATGCCTTGGATGTAAATATAAGCATACTAAAGTAGTGTTACTAACAACAGCATGCAAGCACTTCATAAAACTGTCATAACATAAGCAGACACAATGGATAAATGTTTCAAGTGAGCATATGAGCAATGTAAACACCATCAAAGGTGAATCATCATGGACCACACACCTGGTCATATAGCATCCTATATTCACAACTAAATCAGCAAATAAATGAATGAACTTTATAAATATATTTTATTTTAAAATATTATATTAATGTGATGTATCAGTCCTCTACACTGCCACCACAGTGATATCTAATTCCCTGATGCATCCATTACCAAACATATTTGTTTGCAACAAGAATGTAACGAGACATTTTGTTGCCTGCTTCCTGTTCAAGCCACTTAACGACATGAATCTGTTATCCTTACTTTCACACTGGGCCATTAATGTGAACACAACCTAGAGTTGTGGCCTTTTGGCCTGGCCTTCCCATTTCTCTATTAGTGCTCTTCAGGAATGGCAAACACACTTTTCCTTCCCTTGCAGTAACACAGTTAACTAAAATAATAAATTCGACCACAGGCAGAGAAATGTAGCAGAAGTGCAGTCTCTTATCCATCCTGCAGTGTGATGATAACAGGAAAGATGGAAACAAATTGTTAATTAGTAATGCTTCAGTCACGGATTGTCTGGGTCAGGATAATGTTGGTGTCAGATTTCTTTAAGAAAGACAACCTTTGAGTAAAGGAAGACCTTTTGTACCATTCTTGTACATGGTAAGGAAGATGACTGTTTCTTGCATCTCTGTGTTAGCAGCCATGAATGATCACAAAGCATGAGGGCAAGTAAATAGGAAAGTGGCTATTTTGTAAACACTAGGGATGTGGAACACTCTCCCTCTAGAGCTACAATTGTTTGAAAAATGTGTTTAATAAAGCCTCACACATTTTTAAACTGACTAGTATTTTAAGGCACAGTTCAGCAGCAAAGGTCCAGATCACTGAGCAATATGTTCAGCTGCTTAACTAAGACATCAGTTGCTTCAGAAGAGTTGTTGGAAGGCTGTATAAAACAAGAATGTACTATTTTTTGTGCCCCTCTCTCTTCTTCAAAAGATGTGTATGCCTTTGTGTATCTCATTAACTGCTGCTGAACAGAATAACCATCCTATCAAATCCATTTTACCACATGGTTCCTTATGACCACAGTTTACTGACACTTCAGGACTAGAATGTGTGGATTAAGTTTGTGATTATGCAATATGCAGTATTGCACAATAATAATAATCTAGTAATTTATGTCTCACAAATGTTGCTTTCCAAGTTCCCAATGTTAAAAAAAAAATTAAGGAAGAGTGCCAGACGATTTATTCTTCTCTGATTGTCCTTACTTGGAAATTCCTGATATTTTTATGCTATTTGCTGTCTGTTCCCAGAATATGGGTTCACTTTTTCTCCCCATACCACTTATAACCCTTTTCCCTTCTTCAGGTAGATGTTCCACAAATTTGCCATCCATTCTCATTGTGTTTTCCTTTGTTTGGCAACTTTTGTCACTTGTATGCCTTCTGTGCACAAATACACCTGTCTTTCTTTGCCCATTTGTTGGTCAGATGCTCACAGTTACACAAAATGATAATAGGTTCCAGGTGGCTGTGCCACCACAGTGTTGAAAATTCCTTTATGAACTCATCTGCAATGTACATTTGTGTTTGAGTTCAAGGCTCAGTAATACCAATTTCATACTACCTAATGCTCTTCAAATTTGTAGGTGTCACAAGTCAGCTTTGGATGCATTCCTGAAGCCTTTTCATTTCAAAAGGTGTTAAGATGTCTAATATCTGCTGACAGATGTATTTTAAAACCACGTCTCTTGTGTTCAGCTTTTCCAATATGGCTTCTTTTTTCAGCACTAAACAATACCACATATTTAGCTAGTTATCCTAGGGTTCCTCTGGCCTAACTTTAGCTTAGATTAGATGTCCTATTTTTAGATGACTATTCCCTTATGCTTCATCCATAGTCAAGAGAAAGAGAGGCACAACAAGAAGTGATTCATCTCTTCCTAAATTAGATGCTTCAAGTAGGTGGGCTTCATCACAAGAAACTAGCACTTCAGCTGTAAAAAATTAAATCTAAATTTGATTTAAAAAATAAAAAAAGACATCCATAAAAGAGAATTTGTAAGGTTTCTACCCTTTCCCATGCAAACCATAAAAACTACAAAATTAGACCTTGGTTATATCATTCTCTATCATTCACTGTATGCTAATGCTCAATTTTCATTTTTGCACTGAATAAATTAACTGCTATGATATTACAAGAAGCAGATGAATGATTCTGCTTTTTAGTGCCTATAAAATGGATCCATAATTAACCCTTACGGGAGGTACAGACAACTTGCTATGCAAAAAGGGAATTACTATCAAACTGACTCAAATTTGACACTAATGCACAGACTGAAAATATTCATTTATTGTCTTGTCAGTACCACTGTTGCTCCAGATACTGGTATCTTTGATAAACTGAAACATTTAGAAAAGATTACACAGGGGATGTTTTTTACTTAATGATTATCATGAAGTGTTGCTAACATTGCATAGCGGGTGACAGAAAGAGAATATATTAATTAGTATCCAATGTAGCCTAGGAGAGATGATTCATGCTGTATCAGGATAAAAGTATTTATGCTATTACTGTATTTTAAAACTTAAATAATAAAAATGTGTAGATTCCATTACCCTATCACACAGTTCTGTAGTTCAGCTACTGCATTACAAAACCTGAAGAATTCTGCATTAAAGCACATTTCATATTACATTTAGCTATCAGCATAACTTTTCAGAAAGACAAGTATCTTCTAATTTTCCTCTTTGGGGATGATGGTAAAACTTCAGTTATTCAGGTTCTCTTTGGTCTCTCTGACTACAGTCCTTTCAGACTGCAACATGAATGCTTTTCCAGGTGAGAGCAAGTGAGGAATTTTTAAGAGCTACTTTGTGCAAGTATTACAAGATGCCATTTCAGACTGCTTGTGGTTTCAACAGGAGAGAATTATTCACTTCTTCACAACATTTTGACATTTTTGAGTTTCAGTTTTGTTATGTTTTTTTCTGATGGCAAATTCTCAGTGCAGGAGAGTCTCCACTGAATCTGGTTTGTGAATTGTACAGAACTTAGCAGACATTTGATGATTAAGTGTGATGAATTCCCTACCTGGTGATAAAATCCTCTTTAGGGGGTTTTTATTCTTGACTTTGATATGAATTTTAGCCTTTTAGTTCATATTGGCATAGAGATTTGTAGTATAATCACTGGGGACAGTATGAACAGAGAACAAATTGGAATAGCGGGGCATAAAGGCACAAGGAGGAATGGCAGAAGTCTATGATGGCATCCACACCAACAGGATATTAGAGACACAGGACATTTACAGGCAGCTTCTGAGGACACATAGATCTAAAGAATAGGAGGGAAGCCCAAAAAAAGGGGCAGCCTCGACTGTGTATTTTGTTTCTTTCACCTGAGTCTTCTCTCTGAAAGTCTCATAAAGATTTTGGGGTTCTTCTTATTCCACTTTTATTTTCAGGTGACATTTTAAATTTTCCTTCTATATGAATTGTTTATAGTCAGATAAGGCTTACGCCAAGCCCAAGATAAGCAAATTTAAAATCACATTTAAGTATAAAACTAATAATTTTTTATTAGCATTATTAACTGTATTGCCTATGACTTTTCAGGTCTTAATAAAGACCAGATCGTATAATCTGGGTCTGTATAATTACCCAAACTACCTCAAACTCTGTGGTTTAAATAAATGACCAAGTTGAAAGTCCTGAAGGCAGTTTTAAAGTAATATAACTGCATTACACTTTTTCACAATGTCTTATTGTCATTGCAATGCCTGGTGTAAAATCTGTCTTTTTATCTCCATTGAAAAGAACCAGCAACATGAACACCATGGTCTCAGAGATGACAAATGCAGATTCAGCTGTGACTTTTTGTTCAGGGCAAAAACATATGATGGAATGAACATGGTGGTTTGAAGTGTATAAACCCTATTTCATTTGAATTCAGTGTTTGAAGTGCCAAATGACAAATTACTAATGACCTGCTTGATAGTCACATGAATATTCATTCTATTTAGAAAATAAGGGTAGTGTCCAGTGTAGAGAAATAATAGTATCATGTAGCAAGAGTGGACAAGTAGTTTAGTTTCCTATTAGGCTGTGCACCTACTGTTATAGAAACTGTTGGTTCCAATCCAGATTCCTCCTTTACTGAGGCTGCAAAAAATTTGGAACCCTGTATATGACAAATACTTGGAAGACACTTGAATATAACCAAGCAAGTATGCAGCTAGATGGGTCTGAATTAAACTGGAGAGATCAGCTATCTTTCCCTGCCGCCTACTTACCTTTTAGATGCTGAGAATACCTTCCTCAAAGCTCAGGAATTTAATGCAAAATTTCTAGACTATTGTTTGAACAGGAAGATATTCCATAAAAAATGATGGCAAGAATGGGATTGAGAAGAGAATGATCTATGGGCAGTAGAGTGGAGGGATAGACAAATTTACGTTGTGAAAGAAGATAACTAGGCACGTTTCATGTCTTTAGGCTGATTTTTATACTCAGACCTCATGAAAGAATTTTGAAGAGTAAAAATGATGAAAAGTTGTTTTTTCCTGACCAGAGCATGACCCATATGGTGACGCTTCCTCTGTCATTTCTTCAGATGTTTCAGATGATATCTGTTGTCTTCTGGGCAGTATCGTATGAATACATCAAGTTCACAGTTCTGTTAAAGCCCCTGGGAGCTGATCATCTTGTGTTTTGTTAACTGATCAGAAGCCATAGTCTCTTCTCACCTAGTATATATATTATCAAATGTATGCATGGATATTTGACTAATCCGAACACAGCACATGTTAAACAGATTTTATGTTACTCAGCTAGAATAGTGTGCTTTAAGTCATCTTTCAGGGATAAAAAAAAAGTTACAGTCTCTTCTTTTTTTTGTATTCTAGTAATGTTTCCTTGCTGTGATTTGTCCATATAAAGGACCTTCTTGTATGGGACCTTCACTCATAAAAGAAGTAAAAATTTCTATTGGTTTACAAACTTTTTTTTTCATCTACATGGTTTGCTAATATGTCAGGTCCAATATAATAAGAATACAACAAATTAGTGTGATAGTGGTAAAAGCAGTTGCTGTATATATCCTTACATCACTAGTTCAGTTTATTTAATTTTAACTGTGAAGATATCTTACAAATTGCTTTTTTATCAATTAGTCGGATTGAAAGAGTTAATTAGGCTTTCTGCTGTTTTAATTATATGACATATTGAATCAAAGACTTTCATCTTATATTTAAATTTTGACATCTGAACAGTTGAAAACATAAAATAAAAAATCTTCTGCTATTTAGTTATTAAGTAAACATTCTTATGTATTTCATTTTCTCACGTAAAAAAAAAAACAAAAGAAAGAAAAAAAAATTATGAAAGAGTTACATAGTTACCATGGCAACAAAAGTTACTCAAACCACAGGAGTCTGTGTTACAATCTTTAAAATATATATATTTTTACACATAAATATTTTTACACATAAATTTTAATATAAAGAGATTATTCTCTTTTCAGTACTACAAGAGGAATAAACTGAGACTTACTACTAGTGTATACTGAACAACTAAGCATATTATACAATTTAAAAAATAAATAAATAAAGGAAGAAAACAAGCTACCTTGTCACCACCTCACAGAAAGTGTTGGCTGTCTTACCTAGACAATGGTTCTGAAATATCCCAGAACTTTCTACAAAAATAGGAATTGAGATGCTACTAGAGAGGTGCTGGAAATCGAGGCCTCATTCAGTCCTCAAACCACTGACATATGCTACATTTCTGAATCATTGTTTCTAAAATCCATACAGTACTATGGTATAGCACTTTAAAAAGTATATTCTAGTAAGCCTGACATTTAATTTATTTTAAGCAAAACTTTTTTCCAAGACTTTGTCAAATCCTGTACTTCAGTGTTTCTGTTGTAACAAATATTTTTCCTATGAGGTTGAGCAACTCTAACATCACGTAAATATATTCAGTCTAGGAAAATTTGTTATTTTTCCACTGTTTATCTCAGCCACTGCAATTTGGGACACTGAGAATAAGATCCTGAATTTGGTTTATTTCTTACAAGAAATAATTAAAATGCAACTGAATTTCAGATATGTACACTAAGTGCTAAGATTAGGAACATTCATATCAATGATAGGTATCATAGATGAGGATTTGTTTACATGACAGCTTGTGCATTTGAGTTAAAGGGGAAGATAGAAGGGAGAAAATACTGCCTTGCAACATCAAAGTATAAGTAATGTTGTCCTTCCTATTTAGGCTGCCTATCTGTCAAGTTAAGAGGTAAAATTATGAAGTGAACTAGATGACCTATTAAAGTTTCTTCCAAACTTATTTTTTATGATTGATCTGCTTTAAAATTTTCCTTCTGATCTCTTCATCTAACACCTCCCTGTAAGTGATCTCCATACCTTCTTTCTCATTCCCTTGGATGTTCCAAAGGAGAAAATGTAGTCTATTCTAACAAGAAGTTACCACCCATTCAATTAAAAGTGTATTTGAATAAAAGTTAGGCAACAGGTTTTGTCCTGCTTCAGCTGAGAACAGTTGAAAAGCTCATTATGAAATTGTCATATTACTGATGTCCTTGTTCCATGTATATTTTAAAAGCTAGAAAGACAAAACCTCTGACAACATAATTCCATCAGAAAATATCTTAAAAGAGTTTTTATCCTCCACCCACACCGCTAAGAGAAAGAATCTCTCTTTACCAGAAGGGCTTGTTCTACCCAGTAATATTATCTTTGTCCCCAGGGCAGTCTCTGACTTTCAGAACCTGACAGCTCCATCAAAGTTTTCAAATTGCATTTTTTTTCTCTGTTTCAAAGCAGAAGATTTTTGCTAACCTGTAACTGGAATCAGGTCACCAGCAGTTCTCAGCCACTGGGCCCTAGTGCTGATGAAGTTTTCATGCTAACCCTTTCACATCAGTATTTTGTATTGTCCTCATTTTTAAACCATATTCGTTACAATAGATGTGGGTACTTGAGTCAGAATGATTGTGTAGGCTTGGGTGGGATAAAAATGAAAATCATGTGGTTAAATAATGGCATTTTGAGAATTCACTGTTGTAAATAATGTGCTAATAGACTGAAAGATGCCACTGGTATTCTAAGGAGTATATGTAATAACTTCTGATGGCTTTGTGTCTGTGTATGCATGGAAATCACATCAATATGATTAAGCCCTTCTGTGAATTTTAGCTGCTTGTGTTCCACCACACTGAAAAAATATTAAAAGACATAACTGAAATAAAACTGCAGTTTTTCAAAATCACAGAAATTAGGCACATTTGGACACAATGGCTGTTTTTCCTTGTCCGGGTAAACTAAAAGAGACCTGGTGCAATTAAAGAAATGTGCTGTTTTTTTCCTGACTAAAAATCATGCAGGACACCTCCAACAGAAGTTAACTCTAGTCAAACCAGGACCCATAATCCAGAACTTCGCTGTTCTTGTCTTGGAGTGTAACATTAGTGGGGTAAAACAGGACAAGAGGAAGAACATCATGTCAGACCATCTGCAAGACTGTTTACAGTTCCTGCCAACATACATGACAGGTAATTTGTGCTAAACAAGCAAAACACCATTAAAAAGGTTCAAACCAAATTATTACAGTAAAAACCATACAGTCTGTCATTCGTTAAGGGTGTAGTTTCTCATGTTATTTTTTTATTTCAATTCCCTTCCAAGTTTTTAAAAGCTATTGTTTTCTGTCACATCCACATGCAAAGTTAAGAAATACTTTGAATGTACAAATCTGAGCACATTTCATACGACCTTTTTCTGTATTTGGCATCATACTAGCCTGCAGGTGAAAAATGATGGAAAGTTGGTACATAGGTTTGCAATAAAATACTGTACACTCAAAACAGGAGGTAAATATTTGAAAATAAAACTTCTGCTCTTGGCATTGTAGTAATTTTCTTCTCCTATCAATCATTATCTAGAAATTCATTCTTATAATTCCTTTCTTTATTTCCTTCTTTGCCATCATATTAAAAAGTTATCATTCTCACCTCCAAATCTCTGCAGAATGTGACTTTATATCTCAGATCTCAGTACATCCCTCCTCATTTTGTTTGTGCTGTTGTAGTTGCTGATTCCAGTACTCCTACTCTTATTTTCAGGCTTTCTGCCATGCAATTCCATGTATAGAGAAAAATTCATAAAATTCAATTTTTACACAGAGACCCAAACTCTGTGTCAAAGAGGACTTTTCTACATGTAGACGTTTTATAAGAAAAATATGAGCATTACTAAATTTCAACTCCAAGTTGACAAATGTCTCAGCATATTCACATTTTATTTACTTTTATGTTTGAGGCTGAAAATTTTCTGTGCAAAACCTAGTAACACATACTTGAGAGCATATATCTGTGAATCGGTTTTAAATTTCCATAGCTTAAAAAGAAAGTGTTTTTACCAAATGTGAAAGCCAATTTTTTCTGCATTTTAATAATACAGCCACTGGTGTGCTTGGCTTTTTAGTCCAGGGAGAACAGTGCTTACACATTACTGACTCATTCTTTGAGGTGGCCAATGGCGAAATACAGTTTTAAAAGCAGAGAACATTATGTTGTATTTTAATGTGGGAAAATAAGACCCCGTCAGCCTGGAGGGCTGACAACATGTTGAATGGTCACACTTAGGTCATCAGTTCTACTGTAAGGCAGCTACCAGTGACTAAGAGTAGGTGTTATCAGTGACCACCAGATGGGCTGTGTAAAACTACTTGCATCTCAACCTAGATGTTAACTGACAGGTGTACACCTCATTAAAAAAAACCCAAAAAACCAAAAAAAACCAAACAAATCCCTGCTACTGAATTTTTCAACAATTTGCAATTGGTAATCTCAGAAGACAGACTGCATTACAGTAAGCATTATAGTTTTTTGGGTTTTTTTTCATTAGCAATGCAGTGCTTTATTCGGGTCTGAGATACAGTTTAGGACTCCAATGCCCCTTACACTTGTATGTGATGCAATAGTGTATTTTTTGTGTCTGGATCTACAGGTTACTCCTGATTACATTAATGATCTTGGATTTCTTGGATGATTTTTGATCTGGCAACAGGTAAAAATCACATGCTATGGAGTATTATTATGTTAAATGTGCCATTTAAGCACACAAATTAGGAGATTGAGCTATATATGTAATCTCTGTAGTGAATAAAAGGGAGAAATTCTTCCGAGCTCAAATTCAGAGTAGTTAAATAAATTTCTGGAGGGATCTGACTTTGTCTTTGCTGTAGAGGGAATCTATAGCACTTAACAGGCTAATGCAGACTCAATACATTAAGAGCTTAATATTAAAAGTTTTCAATTTTCCACCAGAATTACTATTTTAATTAAGTTAATAACTAATTTATTTTCATACTTCTTTTAAACCAGATCCCACTGAATATGCAGACATTCAGTCTGATAACAGTGTGTCAAAAAGGCTTTACGATGGTAGCTCTAGACTCTGAGTGGTAGCTTGTATGAAATTAGTGCAACTGTCACTCATAAATGTTTCAAGATTATAGGGGAGTGGAAAAGTTGGGATGCAACTGGGTTAGGATTCAACAGGAAGTATCAATTATGTATGTCAGTAGTGTCTTTTTATAAGCTGAATAAAGTTGAACAGTTTATTTTAGTTTATCTGTGTGTTGTTTAGCTGGTCACAAGTCAGGAATGGTAGAACAAGAACCATCTTTCTCTTCTGCAGGGACAACAACCTCTACTTCCCCAAAATTGGTGTTTGGTAATATGCATCATAATGCAAAATACCAATAAATAGTGAAACAAATGTTATGTCACTTTAGTTTCTTATTCTTCATCCTTTCCAGAAGATCTCAAGCACCGATCTGCCATCTGAACCACCAGGTGGCTTTTTATTTTGTAGCACTAACTCAGCAACTTGAAATGGTTCAGTGATCTGTAGCAGTACTTAACTATTCAGCTGCAAACACAAATTACCTCATTATTAATGATGGAACCAAGAGTAAACCTCAGTTTTGTGTGTATTCTGCCCCCTGTCCTTTATGGTATAGCTATTTGGTTGATTTTAGTTACCACAAGTAATGTGGAAGTTTACATACTTTGCCAAGCCATTGGTGTTTCAGACTTTTGGACTTTTAGACACTGGTGCTTGTACCTGACCAGATTAGCACCAGACTAGAAAACATAGACTGTCAAAGCAGACTCAGAACAGAGAGGACAGTGCAGCCTGCTGGTTCCCTACTTCTAGAAGTCCTATAGAAAGTAGAGAGCACAGGCACAGAAGGAAGTTCTGAGGATTATGTCTGCATGTTGACGGGATCTGTTTCTGGCAATCTAACATGAAAACACCTGGACCACTAGGTACAAACCCTATGCAAAACTGATAGTCTCTTATGCATGCAGTCCTTTCTGGTAAATCCCTGAAGTTACTCCCTGCAAAAAAACCCCACAACACTAACCCTAAAACTATAACCAACAAGTTGGGTTTCTCATGGCCACACTGGGTGCCCCACAAAATCAATTCCAAGTGCCCCATGGCAACACCATCTATCCTACCACCATGTTGGATGGCCCATGGCCACGCCAGGTGCCCCACAACCATGCCAGGTGACCCACAGCAGCACTCTCTATTCCATAGCCCTGTTGAATGCCCATTGCCATGGCCAACCCAGGGATACACCTCTCTATAGAAAAGTGGGAAAAAAACCCCTTTCCATACAAACTTTCTTGTTGAAATCATATTTTGACTGCTTCATTCATTATATGTTGTACTGTTTCAGGGTTGCCAAGGAAAAACATACCATCAGAGGATTGTAGTATATCCTTAATATCCCAAGGGCAACCGCACATGGTATCTTTCATGTTTTTCTCACAGATGGCATCTATTGCTGTGGTGTTTTTAAAAATTCCCTGAGGTGAAAATGGATGACAGCATCATCCTTTCAAACTGTCAGAAGGAGAAAATTCAACACATTTATGATAAGTGGATGAGAACTTTCTCATTTGTTGTGCTGTTGAAATTTGGTTTATCTGATTTCTACCACACAGCCATTGGTGGGACCAGCTCATGACATTATCTGCATTGTCCTCATGTGCCCAGAGCTGCATCCAATTAAAGAGTTTTAATTTACAGAGCTTTTTACAGGACATTTGATTCTAGTTTCTCGATCTCCATGTTATAAAAAAATTATATTCAGATTAATCTGAAATTACCTCAATTTCTCTCATTGCTAAGAAATTTTTAAGGTCAGAACTATGTATTTCAAATTGCTAGCCTGCTACAATCATGAGTGTTGGTGAGAGATTAGGTGAGGTGGAATGATAGATTCACCGAATTCAGATTAGGTTTGTGTTGCAAAAATTTTGCATGTCTACAGTAGGGGAGTATCATATTTTTAAATTCTAAATGGTGCCATAATTCATCTTATGTACGTATTACAATATTTGCTTTTCTTCTTTTCCTCTCTTTCCCCCCTGCATTCTGTTGAACAAAGATCTGATCAGCCAATTTGCTTTTATTTCTTTTGTGATTACTGTTACTGCTGATACTAAAAGATTCAGTAGTTATGACTGACTGACTCCTTCCTATTCCTTGTTTGTTTTTATCCATGAGTTATGTCCTAGCTAAGTTAATAAGTAGTTTGAGGAATGGACTATTGCTCTCAACCAATTTGTACATAGCCTTGCACAACAGATCTAGATTTTGAGAGCACTAGTATTACTGTGATGGGAATATTTAGCATATTTAACATTTGTAGAGCTATAGAAAAAGTGGTTTTTTATTTTGGTTCTGGGTTGTTGGTTTTTTTTCCCTGGATTACTGACTGAATAAGCCATACTAAAAAAAAAAGAAGTGGGCGTGTGGTGGGGGTGAATGAGAGGGGTTTCAGGTAAAACAATGCAACCTGAGACTGAAATGCTTAGACTGAGCAATGTGTGTTCCATGTATAATCAGTGGAAACAGGTTTACTCAGAAGATGATTCACCGAGCTTCTATGAACAGCTATATAAAGATGAAAAATATTTAGAAATAAGTCTCTCACTTCTCTTTTCAGTAGCTTTAGGGCTAGAAATAAAAAGAAGTACTTCTAGAGATCTAGATAGACTAGATATTACTATCTGAACATTATTATTTATTTGGCCAAAGGTAAATGGAGTAAATCCCAGTTTAAATGTCTACCTTATAGGGTGTGGACATAATTTAAGTTTTTAAATAAAATACTATTTAAGTTGAAAAACATCTTTACTTTTTGGCCAAACTGATTTGATTTAAAAAACCCCAAACCCTGAATTCATATTTTATATGGATCACAGGAAAGTTTTATCCAACTCTAGTGCTTATTATAATTTCTGTCTTATTGCAGGTGTTCATTTTGTTATAGCCGATTGATTGATTCTTTCAAAATAGCATTCTATTTGCTCATATACCATTATCCTCATGACATTTACATAATAGAACCCAAGTATTTATATACGTGTGGCAGACTAACTGTAAAAACAAGGATGGTTTTTGGAACGAACAATGTGTATGTCTGGTATAGTGCTGAATTTTCAAGACAATTTTAACCAGCACTGTTCACAAGTGTGTGAACTGTGTGTTTCTGAAAATCTGGGCTCTTATTTGTGTCTGCCCGATACATGTCTTCGAAAACATTTGGAGGAAAGAACTGCTGGTGGCAGCAGTCCATCTATGGCTATTTTGAGCTACCGAAAAAACTAAATTCTTATTTGAAAGTCCAATTCTACTTATAAAAGTAATTGGACCAGAGGGATTTATGTACAGATTGCTAGAGTGACAATACTTTCAACATAAGGGCTTCCCAAACTCCAAGTACAATACCCAACAGACCAGATACAGTTTGCCTTAGGTCCCCAATTTCTCAAATACAAAATCTCCTGCAAGGGTGCTGATATAGGGATGTCCAGGAAAAAAAGAAGGAAAGTAGAATCAGCTTTCAAATGTTAAGCCCTATTGTCTGCATGCACGAGAATGATGGAAAGGGTTGACATCATTGTTTTTCAAATGATTTTTACCTCTGCCTCCAAAAAAGCATTGCAAAGTCTGGAAGAAAAACACAAAGGGATCAGCAGCAATACAAATGATGGTGCACAGATGACCATGTGGTACTCATGCAGTTTTCTCTGTACTTTGTAGTTGTAACCAATAGCAGCTACCAAAATTTGGTATTCAGCTTGGGCAATCATCCAGACCAGACACAGTAACATCAAGGCCAACTTAGTGCTTTTGGCATTGCAATACAGTAGAGGAATCAGAGGAATCAGTTGAATACTTTAAAAGTATTCCACAAACTATTGCCTGAGCACTTCAAAGATCCCTTTCCTGTCAGAAAATACTACAGAAATAGAGATGGAAAAACTGACAATACTTGAGGTAAACCTTTAGGATCTGGAAAAAGGCATTTTCCCTTGAGATGTGCTTTCACATCTCATATTATTTTTTGAAGGAGCTAAAAATCAACAATTATATTATGATACTCTGGACTGATCTCTCATGGAGGCATCAGCATAGTTTCTGAGGTCATCTTTCTAGAAAATTATGTCTATTTTAGTATTTAGGATATTGGGTCTATCATGAGAGGTGACTAAGCACTAAAGGACATAACATCTTCAGAAAATTGACTTGTGATAGCTTCCTCCTCATTATCTTTTTTATTTTGTGTTGTTGGAGCACAAGACAAACTGCATGAATACATTTAATCACATTCCCTGCTGCTTAAGGTTACTGGTGGCCAGGTAGCAATGAACACGAGGACTTTACCAAACAGGAATAAAGAAAGAGCAAAGAAGGGTCTTGAGAAAATTCTGAATTAAACTATTCGTATCTCCTGGACAGTTGTATTCCAAGATTACAACATAACCAGCACACTAAAGGTGGTTTGTTTTTTTTTTTTTCTTAAAGGGTTTATGATATACCCTTAGCAGTGACACTTTCAACAGAATTCAGGAAAAGGCATTTGCATTGAAGCCGACTTAACTGACTTAAAGGTAGCTCACTAAAGGTAGGAGGGTCTCTCATTAGGCCTGAATAATGCTGCCAGCAGAATTGCTTTCAGAAATACCAGGGCTTATGATAAAAATGTAAACATTTATTTACTTTTTAGTCTTGTTAATTATGAAAAATGCTAAAATTATCTTTTTCTAAAGGAAACAAAAGCATCACAACATATGAAGTCTCTAGACTAGTTCTCAAGATAGAAATCATCAAAATTATGAGGAATAAAGAAGCTGGAAAAACATTTTGATAGCAGTAATTGCATAAGTGCGTATGCAGTGCGGCAAAGGCATTTAGAGAATAGTTACTGACCACAATCCTGAATAACACGGCTGTGAATTGTATGAGTCAGTCCAGTGTCCCTGTGTTTCAACTGCCATTGCTCAGGTACCTGCTGGAGCAGAATAGAACTGGCACATTAAACTCACGACGTCCCAAAAAGTAAAACAACTCATGACTCTCAAAAGCAAATTTGAACCGTTTGGTGATTTTTTTCCTTTTTCTTGCCGAGGGTTTCTCCTTCCAATTTCTTTAGCTGCACAGCCAGATTCCAGAACACACAATCCAACTTGGTTCCAACGTAAATGTTCTATTTTCAAAGAAGTGTATTCCATAGCCTTTAGAAAACCAGTTAAGAAACTGCCACTCTTCTTATTATATGTAATTGTCACTATTTAGCAACCTTAAAGCAAATTTCAGCGTTCTCTTGAGTAGAGGTCAACACCTCATCTTGGTTACTTTGGTGGGATGCTGAAGGCAATTAGCGTTAGGTTAAATTTTACTCAAATTGGGACATCCAATATAGGAATTTGATCCTAATGTTTTCTGTGCAGGAATTATTTAAGCAGGAAGATTTCATAAGGTGAATGAAAATTTCTACATAAATGAGCTGATCATGTAAATAAGAGGTTTAAGATACAGTCCTCAAACTATAACTACCTAGTCTTCCAGAAATACTTTGTAACTTATGACCTTCTAAATTTAGAGGACTTTTTTTATCTTTTAATAATCTCCAATGCTTTAATGAGTAAAGTATAACAAATGACATTTTGGTTGCCATAGTGACATAATTTTTCTTATATGTTCCCAGACTGAAAGCCTTTTTCTTTTTCTCTTGCTTTGTCTTAGCAGGATAAAGGCTACAGCTATAATAAATGCAACTTCATTATTCTCTATTAGAAATAAATGAAAGAAAAAGGATATATGATCTAATAATAGAATATGTTCATACTTAATTACTGGGTGCCATTATTTTGAAGGAGTAACATTGCTGACAAACGTAGTGGCTCACTGCTCCACAGAGTAATTAATAGTGTTGTTTATTGTCCTATAAGTTTTTCTCTTTTGTCAGACACAATTTGTTAAGTAAATTAGATACTGAAATGCATGTAGGTTTAAAAGATAGTGAATAATAAAGTATTAGCAAGGATTTAATGATACTGAAATAGCTGGAGAGAAAAGTAGTAATCTGATGCAAACAGTTTCCATGGTAATGACTTAAATCTTTCAATACTGAAGGAAAAAAATCATAATTTGAAACCTGTGTACTTGTATATACATTTTAAAAACAGGCATGTATCAGGCAGACCAACACTCCAACTGAGACAAAATCTTTCACCTTAAGATTTACTGCAGTCCAAAGCATCAGCGGACAGACATTTTTGTCACAGATCTGTCACCTCTGCAAGAACCAATGTACTTGTGCTCTTCAGCAGAACTGATACTATTTTACTAAAATCTTTTCAATTTAAGAAAAAAAATCACTATAGGAGTTCATTCTGTTTATATTAAGCCTAACCACATGTCATCATCTAGCTATAAACAGGTGTATCATTTCTTCACAGTTTTCCTATTTAAATTTAGTAGCCTGTCAAACCATGGCTATGAGTCATGTGAAATGCTTCTGCATCACAGAAATTTGGTTCTCTTGGAGTACTTCTCAATACACCAAACTGATATAGAATAACTAATAATAAGACAAAGATTATAGACTTCAGTTTCCTAAAGTAGGTCTTAAAATTTCTCTTCCAATTAACAGAAAAAAAGCATTTGCATTGTTACTGTTTTTGAGAACAAGTGCGTTCTTGACAAAATTTCTTTTCCATTTATGGCAAATTTATTTAAAAGTTTAAAAACAAAAATGAAAAATTCAGTTTATAAAGGGTTCTTTCAGCTTGTAAAGACTGCAAACATACTGTTTATACCTTTTCTACACCAGGTACAGCTTTATTGTTCATGTCAAAAAAAGTTTATTGTTTCAGTGTTTGTGTAAAAGTAAGTACAGCATGTAGATTTCAAAGATAGTAGTTATAAATGTTAATGACCAGGAATATTCTGGCTGAAATTTTGTTTCCAAAGGCTGTAGGAAGAAAAACATTTTTCTTTTGACTAGAGATGGAAAATTACACCTAATGACTTAAAAAATGCATATATGTTCTCTAGGCTTTTTACAACTCCCTGTGTTCCTCACACGAAGGGCATGGCAACACTTTATTCCCTTACTTTGTGGTTTATCTTTGAAGAACAAAACCATAGAGACTATTAAGTTTCTCTGGGGAATCTCTGATTATTCAGTTGAATAAGTGGCAATGCTCATTATAATTATAAGCTCATACAAATAAGAGAAAGCACCTAAAATCCTTAATTATCTATTTTCTTTGGTCAGGAAATTAATTTTTGATCCTTCTTATTAAAAAAAAATTAATTATATTGATGAAGTTTTTCTAAGACTGTCTCAAGACCAGCTACCCACCACAACAGAAACCTCACAATGGACTAGAAATATCAGAAATAAAAAATTTAAGTTGCAGTTTATAGACTTGGATTAGAACTGGGTTTACATTATGAGCTGACCTGTAATCAAATGCCTGTGAGGTTCTATAGACAGGACATCAAGATAAACTACTCTTTTGTAATGATATTTTTCAAATCCTTTTAAATGGTAGAAATGTAGAACTGTGAATGTGATTTTGAAAAAAATCAATAGTTCATTCATTTTAGTTAATGATAGTGATACCTGTTAGAAATACAACAATAAATATAGAAATGCAGATGGGGAGGGGAAGGATTTTAACTAGTCTCCAAATCAAAATCAGATTCACATTTATATTGAATTTATATTTCAGATTATTGACAGTGAGATCAGGAGATAGAAAGAATTAGACTGAGCTCAGACATTCTGTAATTATATTTATCATTGCTATAATTTATATTGCAATGCTCTTCAGTGTACATTATCTAGTACTTATATATGACAGAAACATTTTCATATGAAGAATCATTTGGAAAAAATGGATTATTTAATTCCTGTGTGACAATGAAATAATCTCTTATGCCTTTTTTAAATGGATGAAATTAATAAAAAGTCTTTATTTTGCATACAGTGATTTGTAGAAAGGGACTTCAGCGTGCAGAGGTTAGAGATCAGAGAGAGAAAAGAACATGGTCATAATTTTGTTTTGGGAACTGTCCTTCTCTAGCCCCACCCATAACGTTCCTCTTCAAGGCCTAGCTTAATGAACAAAAGCACACAATAGAAAGGGAGTAAAAAGCATCTGTATTACCTTTAACAGAGATCTATTGATTCTCTAGGATGGCTTCTAAGCCTTGTTTGCAAGTATTTACTGCAAGTGCTATTGCCACAGTACTGAAGGGGTCCAGCGTAGATCAGTGTCTTTCATGTATCCTATAAGGAAGTTTCACCCACACAGAATTCAGTCGTAGAGCCAAATTTGTGCAGAAATAATGAAAACAATCAAAATTTGCAGACAAATGCTCTGATAATTGCCAAAGACAAAAGGGTCACAGCTGTTTTGATGTCTATTTGACTTGTGAAATATATGAAAGCATAATTGAAGTAGAGGCTTTTTTTTAAAAAAAATGCCCTTTCTATGCTTACGTTTTGGAGTGGTACTAGAGAGTTTGTTGGGGAATGGGTGGATTTCTGCCAGGAAATTCAGACGAGAAGGTTTTAGCATCTAAATTATTGAAAGCAAACAGATTATTTTCTTCTTTTACATATTCTTGTAAGTCTGTTCATTTATACCACACACATCTCTTTAGCAACAACAAAATGTCTACCACTGAGTGAACTCATCAAATGTCAGGTGCTGCATTGTACATCCTCAACTAGGAGCAATGGTAGCAAGTGTTCATATGTGCTCACTTTAGTCAACCACTCTAGCCCACTGAGTTGTGTAAAGGTGGGTTGGGTGAATATTTCTCCATTATAACCCTTCAAGGCAGTTTAGTGGTAATAAAATGTGCCAGAAGCAGATAACTCTCCCGTGGTTCATACAGAAAAAAAGCTTTCTCTTCAGGACAGGTTTCTAAGTTTGTCTGCATGAAACGTGACACAATTTTAACAGAATAAAGATTGAAAAAAGGGAAGGAAATGGAGCTGAAAGGTTTCGTAAACAAATCCAGATATAATCTTCTTGATATGTAGGTAAAGTATTCCAAATTTAGATAATAAAGAAACAAAGACCTTAGAGGTTTAACGAATAGGTCTCATGTCTGATATTTATTTATCAGTCAGACCCTGCTGCTATGTGAAAAATAAATGAACTGTGCTTCCCTCATTCAAGCAGCATATCAAATTCTGCATTCAGATGCACTTAGGTCCAGGAGGAACCATTAGATCACTTAGTTTCACCATAAATGATCACTTAGTGTATGCAGTGCAATTTATTAAGTCTAGAATTTTTAATCAAGCTAGATTTGAACTTGACAAAATTTGAAGTAAACACCTGGAACAGCTGTGACATTATTATCTATATTCAGTTGGTGTTAAGAAATCTACATACACATCACCAAAAAAGACACACCAACATGTTATTTCTCTCATTTACTACAATGCTGGTTATATTTCTTATGACTCAGAGGCTTGTGCTTTTGTATTCTTTGTAGATTTTTGAGGGAAAATCAGCAGAAAAAAGCCTGAGATGATCTCAAGAGATGGTATCCAAACGTTCATAAGTGTGAATATATTTTAGAGAAAGGTTGGAAAAAGAAAGCAAAACCAGCATCAGAAATTTTTCAGTCTAATCAAGAAGGAAATTCCTGTCTGACTCTAAATTAAGTGAACAGTACAATCCTCAGCATATAAGCAAGACAAATGAATCAGACACTCTAGAGAGATTTTCATATCATACCCAAAAATTCATCTACCATAACATTTCCATCTCTGATGTGCTGAGTGCAGTGTCTAACGCTTTGCACCATGATACAACAATATCATCAATACAACTTTATTTATTTCATCACGGTTGCTGTCTCATAACTCATAGCCACCACTCATGGCTCTCCAATGCAAATCATTAATACAGTATATATTTGCCCTGCTCATTCAGGTTTGGTTAAAAAAAAAAAGTAAAAAAGGTTACTTTGAACAACAAAGTTCTGTGAAGTTTTACTTTCATTCTGAATCCATTCCAGCTTTATGGTAAACCAGGACATAACCTTGATAGGAAAAAAAAAAAATCTGCAGAAAGTCCCATAAATAAACACCTTATTTGATACTCTAATTTTAAACTCCACAGAAATGCCATTGCATACCTTTACCCCTGTTGGACTGTGTTTTGATAAACATGACATTGTGTCTGTCACAGACACCAGAGACACACAAACACACGTCTGCAGAGAGTGTACCTAGAGTACACTGTGACCTGTATTACATGTACCTCTTGTGAATATAGACTACATAATGGAAACGGCCAAAATAAATTTCATCACAATTTCTTTCAGTGCTTCAAACTTGAAGGTCATTTTTTTTTTACCCAAAAGCTATAAATTTGTGGGATTTGGGTGTTGTTTTTTCTTCCTTAGAGCATATAAAACTAGCTAGAGAATAATTGAAATGCACCAAAAGACAGATTTAAAACTTGATTTTCTATTCTTTTGCTACTTATTATTTTTTTACACAATTTTCCATCTTCTCTACTTTATTTCTCTAGTTTCTACACTGTCTTCAATTGCCTAAAAGGAACAGAAGCTAAAAAATGCCTGATGTGAGTAGAAACTTTTTGATCTAGTAATTTTTCCAGGATTAATCATTGCTTTAATAATATTTAAATTGTTCTTCCTATTGCTTTAATTATTTCTCTATTTTATTTAATACACTGATTTTGCAAAATTGAGGTGGCTCTAGGATCAAGCTAACATTTTCACATATGCAGTATATTGTTCTAATGACAAATGATCGTTCCTTTTGCTTAAGCAGTTGTTATTATGTTGATTCATTTAACAGGAAAGGATAACTGTCAACAGATTCTTTGGTGACAAGCAGTGGTTAAATCACCTTTGATTAGATATATTGGTTTTAAATATTTATTCCTGTTAAATAATGCATTTCAGGTCTTAATGAATAATGTTATGACTGTAACACTCCTGTTTTGATGAATAAATTGTTTGAAAAGCAGCCTTGTTTAGCCCCTATTTCTTATATACCATATGTATGTAATCAATAAATCGATTGAGAGTTGTTAATCAAAAACTGTGAAATACTTTGCTGAATGCACATTAAGCAATGTAGCATTCAGCACTTCAGATGTGCTGGGTTGCTCAGGTTATGTGTCTTTATTTTGGATACTTGGAACAAGTGAATACTGAATTATGAATCTCAAGTATTACATTTGAGAGAGAAATTCTCAAGTGAAAGGAGTCACCAAAACCTCAAAGCTTATAGTTTCATTGTATGTATTTTCCTAGACCTTAACCAAACACTACTAACAAATTATTATTATAAAATTAAACCAAATATCACTTAATTTAGTGGTGATATTACTTAATTCAGAAATATTCATTCAGAAGTTCTTTCCCTTCATTGCAACTCAGGATTTGTACCTTTAATGTTAAAATAATACTGATTATAAAGATTAAATTAAAATTATACTGAGTATAAAGAGTGGGTTTATCTCAAACTTGTCCCTATTTAGCATTTCCACCAAACTGAAGAGCTGAACTAAAGTGTTGGAATTTAGGGTGTTTTCCGAACACAGTATTTCAAATGTTTTTCTCCACTTCATCATAAAGTGTACTGTGTTCATGCTGTGTTCATACATGTACTGTGTATGTACATACACATGAAGTGTGTGTTCATATATTAAGACTTCTGTATTTGAACCAGGTGAAGATGCTATTAATCCAGATCACTTTTCTTCAAAGTAATTGTTGTCTCTTTTCTGGTTCAGAAATCAAAAATGTATCAAATAATATTAAGGTGTGGCCACATCACTTTACCAGCTACTGCAAAAATTAACCCTGTCCTGGCCAAAACTAGGACAGCTATGTATGTATCTTGCCTGAATATATTGGAGGAGCATGAAGGGACACTATGACCATCTTGCAAAGTGCACAATTCAGCAAGACAAAAAGTTCTCCATGGCAACTCAAGAACAGAAAACCAAGAAGGCGTGAGTATGAGATGTTACAGCTACAAAATGGGCATCCTGTACATTGAAGCTGTATGTGAAACTTTTTTATGGCATAATACAACACAGGAAGTCACTTCTTTTCATCTTAGAAAGATTGCTAAGGGGCTAAATCAAGTAACTTAAAAGTTTCTGTCTGTAGTTGTCATATTACTACAGTGGTTTTTCCATGACTCAGTCTTGTCCTGCTGGTGCTGGAGGGCAAATATTGAAGTAAAGCAGGTGTGGGTGGGAGATGTGAACTTAAAATAAGAATAATTTACAATTTTCTTGCTTCTTTTTAAGCCTTTACAAGTTTAGTTCCTTGAAATATGAGTGAAGGTGATAAGAGATTAAAGTGATGCATTGGAGTATCTAAACTCTGGACAAGAAAATACTCCTGTAATTCTTTCCTACAATATGGATAGCTTTATCTAGGAGAGGGAAAGAGGAAGGAAGGAAGGAAGGACAGAAGGACAGAAAGAAGGAAGGAAGGATGGAAGGACAGGAGGAAGGAAGGAAGGAAGGAAGGACAGGAGGAAGGAAGGAAGGAAGGAAGAAAGGAAGGAAGGAAGGAAGAAAGGAAGGAAGGGAGGAAGGCAGGAAGGAAGGAAGGAAGGAAGGAAGGAAGGAAGGAAGGAAAGAAGATTATAATAATCTAATTTATATCAGAAATGAGGAGATGAAACAAGATGAAAAACAAAAAATAAAGTATAAACTGATGATGGTAAAGACAGGCAAAGTCAGTGGTTCAAAGAATGTTTTCCTAGAACACAGTGATACATATATACTACCTCATTAAAGATGACTTAGGAACCAGATTATGGTTTTCAAAGTTGTTGGTGAGACAATTATCACTAAAAGAGCAAATTAGTAGCTTCTGTTCTTGCATTGAATGCATCAGAAAAATTACTATGCTGCTTCTTTTCCTGCTAAAAACTGGATCACTCAGAAATAGAATATGATAAAGAACATATTTGCATATTTAAAACAGCGAATAGGTCCTATGCAAGGCTTAGGCTGAACTGAAGACCCACGTTTTAAATGCAAAAGTCATATTTTTTTAGCCTGTGGTTGTGCCATATAGATAGTAATACGTCCTCTTAGTTTCAGCCAGTGAACCTAATAGCATGCAGAATGCTTTTTATTAAAACACAGACCAATCTTCTCAGTTTATTTTCTCTAGAATGAAGTTAAACTGACTCGACTCTCATCCTGCAGGAGTCACTTTAATCAAATTCACATTGTCCAGGAGAAACATTTTGTCAAACAACTTAATCCTCCTTGTCCCAATGTCCAAAAACACGAGGGTAGTGTACATTGCCAAAGATTCATTTTTTCCAACATCACTATCTTCCTAATTAATCAAGTTAAACAAATCCCCCAAAATATCTTATTCAACTATCTTATTTCAAATAATTTAGAGATACAAAATAAACTGTATTAAAAAAAATGAACGGATTTTCTGACAATAATATTGGCTAAGGTCCTATGTAAAGGAATATTTCTGCCTTTTGCAGGCACAAAGATTTTGTGTAATGAAATAAATATAATGGAAGTATGTACGATGTTTAAATCACATGTGTCTCAAACAGTGAAGGGCTGTTTCTTGCATGCACACTTCATTCAGTCTAGTCTACAGCTCTGCCACTTCTATTTCCAGTTAGTTCATAAGGCTGTCAGCAGCAGAGAGTGAGAGCTAACATGATCTAGCAAAGTATTTTGTGTTATAAACGCTGCTCTGACATCCAAAATAACTCTGGTCCAAACTACCTAAGCTAGCTGTCCACATTTTCCCTTGAGCTTAATGGGGCTAGAAATATTTGTGTACTTATATGACAGAATCAATTAGCTAAAGTTACAATTAGTATACAATTATCTTACTGTCAACAGGAGCAGGTGGGCTGGAGCAAAGCTTGCTTCCATGCTTCCCGAGCCAGCACTGCCTGCAGAGGATCCTTGGATTGTACAGAGTACACACTGTGTGCCTCCATACCACACCAGGCCATGGAGCGTGGAGCCCGGGTGTATCCCTGGGCTGCCTTCAGCTGAACAGGCACATCTGTACAGGACAATACACATTCAGCAGCAAGAGCTTTCTCTAACTCAATCAAAAAAGCACAGTCTTCATAAGTGAGATTATTCCAGCCTGTGGCTGCACTCCTGGTTCCGGGGTGAGTTTGCCTCTGTACTCTGCATAGTACTCTGTCAGCTGAAATTTCCTGTTATGCTTTACTATTTCTGAACCCTGTTCAGCTCCTGAGAGAGGCAGAATCACTTATCAGAATCTTAAATATGGGCTTGGTAATGTGTCTAGATCACAGCTGAATTCAGGGAAAGCTGTCTTTAGTATAATTGTTAAGAAAAGGAAAGTAGATATAGCTTCGATATAATGGCAGCGCCAACTGAAATATGTCCTCCTAGTGCACCTCTCCTTTCTCCTAAAAATTTCAGATACATAACTGTTGGAAAACATCCATTGTCTAAATTCTCTCTCCCTTTAAGCTTTTATTCCCCATACCTATCTATCAGATCATTCCACATATAACGATATTAACAATATTGCATATTTAATCCAGAGGACTAGTTGATGGGAATAAAGCTCACTCTGAGAGGCGTTTGCTTCACCAAATCCCTGTCTACGATTAAATCTTCCAGTTCTCTGAAGCCCTTTAGAAAAATAATCAAAGAAAAGCAAGCAGAGACACAATATGGGGAGAGGGGATCATTTTTTGTTTGTTTGTCTTGTCTTGTTTTTCCTTTACACTGTGAGATTACTGAGCCAGAAAAAGCTATTAGGAGCCAAACAGGGAGGTCTCATGCCTCCTACTTACTTGGTGGGGCCATGACTGTATCTCATTCATATTCTAGTGGATTGGCCTTTTGTGGCCTGCTGAAAAGCCATAAAGGCAATGACAGCAAGAATGACTGCATTGCAAGTGCACCCTTTCTCATTTCCATCTCTCCTCTCCTCTGAGACTGACATTATTAGAAAGTCAAATGCAATGGCTGCAGGGGTTCCTGCTTTTTTTTTTCCCTTTTTTTTTTTCCTTTTAAATTTGACTTCTTTATTTCATGCCACAATCCAGGCTCACTACATTCCTGTTCACAGTCAAACCACTTCCCAGTGGGCACACACACATCAGTGAAGTCTGTCTCTCTTGTTCTCAGTTTTCTGTTTGAATTCATTTATTCAAAACTCAGCTGCTTTTGTTACATGGCATTTAAGCTTGAGAGATACTTCTCTAATGATCTCATACACAAAAAAAAAGCTGTAAGTTTTTAAAAAAAATAGTTGGAGAAAGAAAAAAGTGGAAAAAAAAATCCATCACTATCCATACATTCAATTAACCATGATGATGATTTTTTAAATGTATTTACATCCTAATTTTGTCATTAGGATTGAGGCTCAGTAGAATTATAAACTTATTAAAGGACATCACTTTACTCAGGTAGATTATTTAACACTAATGATAACTTTCAACTCAAGAGAGCAATGTGAATAAGTGGACAAAACATGCAAGAGGGATTTAACATTAACAGAAACATCTGATTAAATTAACAGCATTGGAAGATTTTGAGACAAATCTTATTTTGAACGCGTGTATGAAATATTAACCTAGCTCATTAAGCACAAGACAAGTGTTTCTGAACTTGCTTTCAGAATAGGTGTCACAGTAGAAATAAGAGTAAGAAAGAGGATCAGAGGTAGTGGATAGGCTAGTTAGTGACCTTTGCTGACTGACGGGCCACCTTTTATAAGAAAACACTTAAAAAAAATCAAAAGGCATATGTGAAAGAAACTGGCAAGAGAATGATGTGGACAACTGACATGCAAATGCACCAAAAAAAAGAATCTCTGCACTAGAATTGTGAATGAAGAAGAGCACCATCAGAAAGGCTGTGTTTCATGCAAGCATTTAAACAGTATATAAGAAGAAAATAAATGGAATACCATGGCATTTGCTATGCATTGGTCTTTCTATGCTGCATGGACAATAAATAGCTGACGGCAATTTCACTGTCAGCAGGTTTTGTCCCTGAGTCCTTGACCAAAATTTGTCTTTGTTTCTCTTGCTGGGCTGCATGCTGATTTTTCCTGATCTGTTTGTTTGCCAACATCTATCGCAAAGCTAAATTTATTTAAGTGATAACTGTGGATACACAGTTGTAGGACAAAATGTTATACAGAAGTTATGAATGAAAAATGTTATTATTATTGCTATTATTATGGCATAAACACAGAATTTGGAATTCCAGCTAGCATCACTAATTTCCTAAGATCCAGCATTTGAGATTTAGTGCTCCAATTCTGCTTCCTAAAGTTACAAACCACTCTCTTAGGAAACAGAATCAAAGTTTTCCTATTGCTAGATGTATGGGCAATTTTCCATTGTGCAACAGCTCTGATTTTTCTCCTTACTAGAAGGTAGAACATTAAAAAGAAAAAAAAATGAATTCAAGGTAATAGAACAGCATTGGGCTAATGGTAATTATATAACCTTGTTTAGACAACATAACATAATGGGTAATACACCACCACTGAGAAAAATATCACTGTGTGAGAGAAATTCCTAGCATGGACCTGCATGAGGTACACATTTGTGCTGCTGTTAAAAAATATGGAACACAATGGGTTTCTTTCTTCTTGTATCTACTATGATGGTCTTTAACCCTGATCTTTTATAAATACTTATCACCAGACTTCCACTTCCCAGCTCAGAAAGGTGCTTACCAACAGATATTAAATAGAATTCTCATCAGTTTCCATGAGATTTGGTGAAAGAGAGAACTTTTACCTCCTTTGTACATGTTTAGCTCCTTCCTTTTCCATCAAAAGTTTAAAGTGGGCAAGATTCTGTCTTACCCTCCTTACACTTGATTTTCATGATGCATCAGAGTTGACTTGTGTATTTTTGGGGATTCGTAGATTGTTGCAGTAAATAGTAAGACTTCTGCCTGGAGACACTGCAAACCACAGCATCTTCAGCAGCAATGTACCTCTTTCCTAGGTTCTGAAAAGAGGACACTCCTCTTTCCAGAAACTCATTTTACTGTGCACTTTTTGTCTTGAGTTGCTGACTCCTGCACAAATGAACCTTCCTGATGTACAAATGTTGGAATGCACCTGTCCTCATCCTTAGCACCTGTCAGCATCAACCACCCACAGCCAAAAGAAATAGCAGCATCCATGTGGTCCTGCAGCCCAGTGCATCTAACAGCTGCTGGCCCTTCGGATGCATGGGGAGTTCCTGGCGGGTGATGCTGCGGGATCCAAACCCCAGCAGGGCTCGGTGAGTGGTTCCCTGTGCAAAGGAAGCATCCAAAACATGCAGTAGCAGCAGCAAAATCCCAGTGCTGCTGTTACCGTGGAGACAGCCAGAGAGAGAGGGAGACGGAGAGAGAGAGAGAGGGAGCCCGGGCAAATGTGTGTGTGTCTGTGAGGGGGTGGATCAAGGGAGGAAAACGGGGAGGAACTACAGGAACAAGCGTTTTCTGGCCTCTTTTACATGCAGAGTTACCACTTTGTTCTGCTTTACCCAGTCTTGCTGCAATTCCCCATCTTACAAATGGGTAATGGCAACAATTCCAACAGTAGCTCTGTACAAAAGGTCAAGCACCCTTTGACTGTTCTTATTGGTTTTACCCCTTTCTAAAGAGTTTTTAGTGCTGTCTTGCAGAGGTACCAGAGAAAGCACGATTCAAAAGACACACTGCTTGCACCTTAATTAGACATCACTGTTTATCAAAAGTAACCAATTCTCTAGTATTGTTTCACATTATGTAACAAACATTTACGACCATTTCTTCAGCATCTGTAGGAACTCTCAGTGAAACTAAAGCCTCTGCAAAGGTCATTGTTACTGAAGGAGGCTGAGTAGAAATTCCTTTCTGCACTGTCCTTTCACAGTTCATTTCTGTTCTTTATGTGCTGTATTCTGTCCCTGTGATGTCTTTGCCATTATGTTAAATGGATGATCTTTGTATTCAGACCTTAGAAAAGGTTAATGGTTATTACTGCTGTATGGTCCAGGAGGTAGAGTTCAGAATGATAATTCAGATTCATGCCCATATCTATTTATGTAGACGTTTGTCTGAATAACAGCTGGGTCTCAACTGCCTCCCTCGATCAACCCAGCCCAACCCTGATTTTTCCCTTCTTGTTCATACATGGAGCTACAATGCCACAAGCCTTGTGTACCTGCTAAACCTTCCATGCTCTTGGCTACATTGTCCTTGGTGGAAAGCAGGCAGTACATCTCCAGGGCTGGACATTCTCTCACAAATATTTTCCATTTTATGGTTGTTTAATTTGTCAGATTAAATCAGGATTAGCATGCAAATGTCAAGGAAAAAAACCCCCATCATTCTCACCCAGTGGCTAATATATTATTTTTGAAATATTCTAACTTTGAAAGAACTTAGATGCATTTTATGTTAGAGAAATACATGGGAGGCAGGTATACTTGCTGACTTAGAATGGCACAACTGGCACTATCTAGTCATAGTTACTAATGAATTTATTTTACAAGAATCCTTTTTCAGTTGTCAATACGTTAGCTAATTTTAATATTTTGGGCTGAGAGTTTCCATTTAACAGTCTGTTATTAGGTCAACTTATCTGGAGTCTCATTTAAAATAAGATAATCTGGTGCTTTATGAGCATATATCTTCTTTTGTTCAGATAAGACATTATTCCATCTTCCCCATTTTGAACTTGTAGTGTCTTGCTGTAGGCTTGAGAAAAAAGTGTTGCTTCAGGGTTGGAGGATTTTTTGGCTTTTGTTGCTGTAGTCATGGCTGGGATTTTGTTGTTGTTACTGCTGGTTTTGGTTTTTTTCTTAATCAGGAAAACCTTTGGTTTAGAAAAATTACAAATACACCTGGAAAAAATAGTTCTTAGTAAACCATCGATTTGTCAGAAAAAGTATTTCTGAAAAGAAACATCAAGTCAATTTTAGGAACTGTGTTTGTTATTCAGGAGGGAAAAGGAAAGTGAAGGGGAGGGAGAAACAAAAAAATAAGGAAGGGAATTAATAAAACTAAAACATTTCCCTCTGCTGAGAATACTGACCAATATCTTGAAATGGACTCCCTAGAGCAGTCTGGATGTATCATCCAGGGATGCTTAAATAATACATTTTTCTTATGTGATCCCCTGGTTTTAGACAGGAATAATTTTCCTTTTGCTAGGTACATGTGGATGCAGTAATTTAAGAACCTTTCCTTGATAGCACAGATCGATGGATCTCTTTCATCTACCACTAGATGTCATGCACTGATATCTGTCCCAATAGTGCAGGCCAGGATTAGAGGCACAGATATAGAAATGTATGAAAAATCTTCCCCTTGAGACTTTTTCACTTTTTCTTGTAATTTAAAAGATGAGAAACATGGTAACTCCTGAACAGTTAATTATTGTAACAAAATTTTTTATCATGTTCTCAGTGTTTCGAATATTTGAAAACTGTTTTCCCAAATGTAAATTAAGTATCTGAATTTTGATTATACAATGTCTACAAATGTTTGTTGGTTGTTTTCGTGCTTGTGTAAGCCAGACATAAATACTATGACAAATTTGAAAGGGAGTAGAGAGCATCTTAGAGATCAGATGGACCATTAACACTTTTCTTTCCCTAAGTGTTGAACGATAACACAATAGCACTCAAATTTACCTCTAGCATAATTTACAAGGATAGATTATCCCATCTCCCACCTGTCCACATTTTATTTTAGGCTGCCTTTTTTGGTTAGATATCTCAGACATACAGTACCAGAACTGATAAAAGAAATTTCAAAGCATCTTTTCCCTAGCAGAAAATGGTTTATTCAATTTCCCCCCTCCCTCTAGAACTGTTGTTTTTACAGGTAAATAAAATAAAGATTTTTGGTTTTTTCAGTCAAGCTAACTTTTGTCATTAAAAGCCATCTGAATTTTGCTTGTACCAAACAAATGAAACCCAACTATTTTCAAAGAACAATTTCTACAAGAAAAGAAAATAATTCACCAGAAATATGCATGAAAAAATAGGGTTTTGCTGGTGGCTCTGCACAAGGCTTTTGAGATAAATTTTACCATGCCACTTTTTAATGAGGTAAAGTGATTTGCCTCAGTTCACAGAATGCATTGGTGACAGAAGCATAAATAGATTCCTTGCATTCGGATCCTCAATCTTTTGTTTTAGCTGACTGTTCCAGGTTAAACAGGCAGCAACATAATCTTAAGGTCCCAGCTCTCTCAGTCTCTGTTTGTGATTGCCTGATAATTCCTCCTCCCAAAGATATGTATAACACCCGATTTAAAAACAGACTAGATGTGTGGAGAACAAGAGAAAACCATGGAAACAAGATGAGGTTAGTGGCATAAGTCCATGCACTATATATATATTGAATGTTGCAGTTACTTCACTAAGCAACAGCTTAATGTATGGTTTAAAAATAAATGTTAGAACATTTTAAAATTCTAGATTAAACCAAAATGACATAGAAAATCTTACTGGCAGTAGCAGTACTACATTGATAAAAATCTTTGTTGCTGACAGAATGGGACCTGATGCTGTTTGTTAGATTCTCAAGTGGCTCTAAAGGTCATGAAAGCCGCTCTATATAACATGATTATAGTATAATAGAAAAAGGTAACTGACTCAATCCCCCAGTTACTCCTTGCTTTTATTGAATTTCTGTACTCATTTCTGCTTAATTAGAAACAAAATTAAATTTATTTCAATGCCAAGTTGTCACTGTTGTTTTTTCAAACCACATTAAAAACCAAGATGAATATTTGCAGATAATATTTATATTTTGCAAGAAAATATGTCTGCCTGGTTTTTGTCATCTGAGAAAATTCAATAATTGGGATTGATATCCCAATCCACTGCTGGTGGGTAATGGTGAAAATGAAATGATGTACACTTAAACTGAACAGAGGTACACTGTGAGTTAGAGAAGACTGTGATTTTAAATGCTATGTTACCACCTCTCACTATAAAGGAACAAATCTCTTGCAAGTAAAAATGAAGTACTTCATGGCACTGGGTTGAGCCATATGTGTCAGAACTAGTAGGAGAGCTGCTGAAAGGTCAAATATGCCAAGGATGGGAAAGTTTGACAGAACATGACAGAAATTCTTCAGCTGAAAAATCTGTTGGAGAATGTAGATTCCTCAAAATCAAATATTTAACGAACCACATTTCAACATCACCAAAGTCCTAACAGAAAGTCAGGAAGGCTCTGAGTAAATCTTGCCTGCCAAAAACCTGTCAATACCTGACAGCTACGCACTCACCCATTCTCTTGGGAGCTGCTTTGGCCAGGGTGGGTGGGGCTGAAGGGCTGAATTTTAACCCAGTTTTAGGTTTAGGAACCCTTGTGCCAAAAGACTGCCTTTCTGTCAAACTTCTGCACTCAAGAGGATTCAGGTCCCTGGCTTCTCTTGCTGAAGACTCCAGGTTCAGCGATCTGTCTGTTCAGGCCTTTTCACTGCTTTGAAGGTCCTCCCTGAGCCCAGGCCATGCTCTGCCATGCTCTGCCATGCTGTGCTGTGCCATGCAATCCCTAAAGTGCTGCAGGAAGATGGTGTTTGCATGCAAGTGCACAGGGAAACACCCCCAGGAAGAGCAGCCAAAACGCTGCTGGTTTTGCTCTGCTGTGCAGGGCCTGTGCTCTCACAATGCCCTGACTCTACACCTTGGTCTTTACCAGAGACACCGAAGTGATTCACTCCTGGATGATCTTATAGAAGGCAACACAGCTGTGACACATTATATGGTATTTAACTTGTCACTGTTGCCTTAAACCTGCCTAACCAGGCACTTTGTATGGGAAAAGAGAGAAAGTCTTCCTGAGCAAGATAATTGAAGATCCTATAGCTGTGTTCTTTTGAAACCTTTGAAGAGGTTTATACAAACTGAGTGATATTTAATAGATAGCTTGAAGCTTCTATCTATAATTTAACATTCATTGTACTTGCACCTACCACAGTAGCTTCATTGTATATGTAGAATAAAATAAGCCGGTTTCTAAAAACAGAGAAAATATTTTGGTCTCAGTTTCTGACTATCTTGAAACTCTTTAATATGTCCCCACCTTTTCCCTCCCCCATCTCCGATCACATTTCTATCATGGTCCTAAATGTCTCCCCAAACAGGAACACTCTCATGGGCAGAAGAACATCTGGTGTAGAAAGCAAGTAATAATTTAACATGAGATGACAGGGAAGATTTTCAGTTATGTTTCTGCAACAAATCTACTTCATGAAAGTTGGTATTTATAGCTACACTCTTGTTGATAACGGTAAAAGGAAATAAAATGCTGTAGGCTAAGCTTTATGCTTATGCAAAAGAGCAAGGCATGGCAGTAGGTTCTCAGGGTGCTATGGAGAATAAGAACTGGAGCATCTTAGGCATAATAATATTCTGGCAAAGCCACAATTCTCTTCTATTAGCATTTTTAAATTGTATTAATTCAAAAATAGACTGTATGTATTGAATTATGAACATTATGAATGCTGAAAATTTTGATCCCAATCATTTTAGGTAAAAACAAGGAATGCTATCCCTCTTTCCTTTCATCAAATAAAACAGTTTATAAAACCACTCTTTAAAAATCACTTTCAATCATTAGATATGTGATTTTGTGATATCAAGGAAAGTATTAAACAGTTATGAAGTAGCATACTTAGACTGGCACTTTTCAGTGAGAAGTAATTGGACAGCAAGAAAAAGGGAAAATGTCATGCTTTGAAAAATAACAATTTGTATTTTTATGTTAAAGCATTACGTCCATCTCCTCAAGCGTTAAATACTACTGGGGGAAAAAGATATATTTAATGATTACTATATCAATACATCTGACATTGTTCTTCTGAACTTTGTAAAAATACACTTACACATTGTTGAAGATATTTGCTAAAAGTAAATGGAATTACGTAAAATAGGCTAAGGGAGAACAGACAATTATGGGAATAGGACATTCCAGTAAGCACTGGAGCCCTACTTGTCAGGCCCCAGCTTTATTAAGGAAACTTTGCATGCAAAGGCTTCCTAATTGATCAAATTACATAATCTATAGGCATGGATAGTGCAATGACCTCTAGACTGGGGTAAGAAGTATTGTCAACAAGCATGAGAAGCTTTCATGTTGTCTTTAGAAGTCACAAAGAAAGAGTAAGTGGATTCCTACATCTCAACATTACACATGGTTATGTACCTAATTACTTGTCGTCTGTGATAAATAGCAGATATGCTGAATTATCCATGCCTTGTGTGATTCAAGGAAGAGTCCTGACATCTACTTTCTTCCTATCGCTCCCTGGGTATGTCGTTTTTTCCTTTTACCTTTCTAAATTTTTCCCTTAAAGGGATTGACAGCTTTGAACTATCTTCCCAAAGATCTAAAGAATCCAAAAAAACCAGCAGTTTCTCTAATAAATAATGTCACACATCCCTATTGGTTTAAAGCACTGCAGAAAGAAACCACAGAGGATTGGGGCAACTAAAATCAAAGTCACCTTGATAGTAACGCTGTTAGGAAGCTTTTTTTACCTGCAGGAGAGCATATGGTCTTTGAAAACACATGAAGGGACAAACAGTTAATAGCTCTATCCATTTCTCTAACTTCCTTTCCTCCCTAAAATCGTAGCAATGCATACTATAACTGGGCACTTTAACCTAAATTTTCAGATGTTATTGCTGCTTTCCATTGCATTCAGCTCACATGGGGTGAAGTCACCTCTGATCTCTGTGCTTCACAGTCTGGCTGTGCTACCTGCACAATATCTTAAGATGGTGATTAACCTACAAGCTCTCCAGAATGCAAGAGAATTCAAAAATTTCCCCCTCATGCTGAGTTCTGACTCTGTCAATCTCTTTCTTGCAGGAACTGCTAGAGGAAATATTTTCCAGATGGAGTGAATGCACCACAATCAGCTTGAACTCTGTTTGCTCCCTGCTATGAAACACCTCATGTGTAATGCTTATATTATTTTGGTTATTGGAGTACAACCTCTAAAAAAAGAAGGCAGGTTATGAACAAAAATTATCATCATAGCTCCGTAGAAAATACAGATTTCCCCTACTGAGGAACTAACCTAAAAATAGTCTTCTGTGATGACAGTAAGTTGCTTAGAAATATAACTTACACTTTTTTTAACGATAAAAACCCCAACACCAATATCATGGTCTCTCTCTCTCTCTATATATATATGTATATTCTTTACTCATGTTGTGATGTGTTAGCTAAGTGACAAGAACTAAGAATTCCTCTGTATGTCCCTAAAAGGCCTTCTGTCTGTGACTTTTCCTCACAGCTGCTTTATCTGAGATTAGTCTCTATGCTTGAGTAATTCCCATTGGCACAGTTGCAGGCAAAGCGCTGCTGTCTGCCAAGCTTCTGAACTAATCATTGGTGAGTGTAGTACCCCAGGAGTGAGAACCTGGAGGCTTAAAATTTACATGAATCCATTTTTACTTTCTGTAGCTCTGGCACTAAGCAAAGTGCACTAAAGCATGATCTGTTGCATCAGCTTTGCTTTTTAAAAAATAGAAAAAACCCCTCATTTCTTGTTTTCACTTCTTTCCCATAATGTGTGAGAATTAAGGTTTTTTGTTTTGTTAATTTCGTTGTTCCAATTGCTATTTTTCACCATTTTTTATGAAGTCTGCTATTTTTTGCAGGCATCTTTGTCTGTCAATAGCTGTCTAAACATAAATACTCCTAAATGAGTTCTAAAGTTTTCTCTCGCTGCTATAGACAAACAGCTCACAGAATAAAATGTTTTAGACGACCACTCAGGGTGCCAGTGAAAGACATGGACATTGAGTAAACCCAGATGTTCCTTTCTTAACTTGTGTATAGTGTCTAGGCTGCAAAAGGTTAAGGCAGAAGCTTAATTTTTGCAAACCTTAGGTTTAAGTAACTGTTTATCTTACAAAAAGAATAAGCATCTTAGAATTGCTGATAACCTGGACTGGAAGAAGGGAGGGTTTAGGGCATCTGCCAGGGATGATTTGAAACACAGGCTGTGACTATTAGCTGAGTCAGGAAGAAGTGGGGTGAGGCAAAGGATAGCTTTGAATTCAATTGAACGCTATAATCACCAATCCATTCTGCAGTAGATCTTATTTCCAGCTCAATTCTACAAAACATTCCCATGAAAACTTTGGTTCCTTTGCTGAACCTATTCTTTTCCTAGAAAAGTGTTCTGAAACAAATTTCCAGTGACATCTATCCAGTAAATGTTTGCATTAGGCACTGAGTCTTAGACAGATATCTGAGTAGTTTAGGGGAAAAAAATAAAAACCGCACCTTTTATCCTTTTCATGGATGGAAAATTGTATCTTCGAAATTGCATCTTGTAGCAGTTTTAAGAACCAGTGCTGAGGCACCTAGTGTCTTATATTTTTAATATGCAACTGGAATAAGAGCACTTGATATGCACAGTAAGGCTGTACAGCATCCAGAATATACTGCCTCTTAATTGCTGTCAGATGAGGCCAGATAGATTTTATCTCTCCAGCTTCTCAGCAGCTCACATTCTGTTGACTTTACTGTATTTAATTTTGCTCCAGACCAATCCAGCACTTTGCAGAAAACTAGCTTTTTGTCTTCTTTGTGTTTAAAGTAAGCTCTCTAGCACTTTCTCCATTAAGTGAATTTTTCAATTATTGATTTATTCTAGTTGGATTTGCTGGAATGCCCTCTATTTTTTCCAATGTCTTTTATGTAAAGTGTGGACCATTATTTTTATGATAATTACAATCATCTGTCTTGTTAAAAGCTCGTTCATGTACATGTATTCAATTTCCTGTAAGTATCAATGAAGTTTTTAACTATTCCAACTTTTATTGCTGAAAACAACATTGTATATGAAAAATGTTCCAAATTTCCCTCCTTCTGTATGCCCAACCACTCCTTTTTATTCTCTCTAGTGGACTTCCTTAACAACTCTGTTTAACATTAGCAATACCTTTTAGAAATATTTTATATACTTGTACCTGGGAAATGCTCATGTTGCATGACCTTCTTAAATACTTTCAAAGATGAAATTGCTCTCCAATAACCTATCTCTAGAAATTCCCCTCTCCAAAACACAACATGTCAGGCGTTATGATGTGTGAATACAACAAACTGGTCAGCCAAGGAGTTTTACTGAAAGTGATATTGCATCTGTAGTCCAAAGTCCCAAATTTCAAAAGTATCCACCAGCACTGCAATTAATTTTTAGAAATGTTTTGGTGTAGTTATTATTACATAATTACGGTATATAAGAACAATGTCTCATTTTAAAAAACATTATTGGCATTTCATCATTATTAGTCAGAAATAACTTTTTGAAGCTTAAAGATCTCTCCTACCCTGTTATTCTTATTTGGATCATTGATGTCAAATTTTATTTTAACACGACCTATTTAAAAAACAAACCCTTGCATCCCTGTAAATATAAAGACAGACTTACCGTGTTCCTACTGCAAAAGTGAAGATGGCAAGACCTTTTTGTCAAAAGACAGGTAGAAGCATAAGACAGAAATGTGATAAAACTGTTGTTTATAATCAGACAATAAGGTAGTAAATAAACTGCAAGTAACATGCAGGGTATTTCAATAGCATGTTCTCACCTTTAAGCACTTCTTTCTTTTGATCTTTTTTGCCAGGTTTAGTTTATATTCTGTAGAAAGACATCTTACCTTTGTTCCATTAGCACCTTGTACTTTCTTAATTGATTTTATTGCCCTTTGACTTTCCTTTTGAGAATTTATTTTCAGTGAAAAGAACATTTGACCTTGAGGTCATTGGTTCTAATTCTGGCCTCTTGTGGTAGAGTTAGTAAAGCACTCAGAAGAGGACAACTGTTATTATAACATGTTAAGTACTCTATTATTAGACAAAATTTGTTATCATCTGATAGGGTTTCAGGTGTTTATAAACCAGCGGATTCATTTCAGTGGTAAGAAATAGGTAAGATAACAAGAACTCTCACAATAATTGGCAGTCCTGATTCTGGTGTCAGCAGCTGAGCAATCATTACACACTTGAGTACTGCACTTGCTCTTTGGTGTTGATCTTCTGGTGTGGATTGCAGGTGACCTGCACAATTTCACTGTGGACACACCCAGTTTCCCTTTTGAAGAGACACTGTAAGAATGTAGTTTGCATCTTTAAGATCTTAATAATATCTACAAGAACTAAATTTACTGGAATTTTTGTGTATGTATGGAGTTTTGTGTTTTAAAAAAGCAAAAGGTAATTTTAAAATTTGCCTCACACTGAAGAAAAGAATTGGCCATCAAAATATTAATTAATTAATAAGAAATAATGCAATTGGTGTTTTAGAAATATAATCCAAAATCATAACGAGATTGAAGGTTAATCATCTGAGATCAGTGACAAAAAAATCCTTACCGTTTGTTTTCCCCAAAGAAGTATCTTAATGCACAATACTAATATTTAACATTTTAAATTTTTTTGGTGGGGATGGATTTTAAGATCTTAATTCTTCACTCACAGAGGTTTGCATAGATGCTAAATTAAGCAAGATCTGCATGTCTTTTTTGTGCCCCAGTAAATCAAAGGAAATAATGCTTCTAATGGAACTCAGATGATCTGAGAATAAATCCACTGCTGATTATAAGAACTCAGACACTAATATGATTAACACTGCTCACAAGCTGTTAAATACAGAAATTAATTTACAATTAATGAGTTGCCAGCTTCACTCCCACAACAGTGATTACTTCGCTTCCTTCAGTTTCAGACCCTGTCATGAAACTCTCTCAACTACCTAGATACCCTGAGCTTTAACTTTATATTTCTCATAAGTTTCAGTGACATTTGTTCTGTTATTGCCATTGCCTCCCATCTCCTATTTACATTCATGTACTCTTACCACCAGAAGACAAAGTAAACAGCAGTCATGGCTGTCTGTTAGGTTGACTGTGAGAGGCATTATTGTGGTTGCTTAGCAGCCAAGAAGACAAGATAATATGTTAACTTTCATACAGGGAATGAATGAGAAAGCAAATTTAGGCAGTTAGAATATTAATAACCAGTTAAGGACAGAGCATGAAAAGTCTGAATCTTGAATTATTCCAAGAGATCAGCATCAAAGCTTTGTTTCAAGTTCAATATATTTGTATACTTTGCATGAATTTTATTTCCTGCAAATATGGCTTAATTTCACAAAGGGCTTTACAATCACGACACCATGCTTTTAAGCTCTGTCCCTCCCTGGCCTCCTAGGCTGCTTAACTCATCTACAGATGAGAAAATCTGATATCTTTACCATATAAATTGATGGAATGCTTTCTAAAAATGAAATTTAGGAGCCACAAGGATTTAAAATTATTTATTGGTGAAGAATCAGCATGATTCATGTCACACAAATCCAGTGAAATTCATTGAACAAGTTGATAAGCATTCTGGCAAGAGACATTTAGCTGGTGTAGTCTATTTTGATTTTCAAATAACGTTTTGCAGTGTCTTTCATCAAAGCCTCTTAAAGAAATTAAACTGTCAGAATAAAAAGGAACGTTTTCACATGGATAAAAAATCTGTAACATACAGAAAATATGGTAAAAGCAGTCAGTTTTTGAAGCAGAGGAACATTTCACGTGTGGCTCTGCACTGTTATCTGTGTTGTTTCACATAATCACAAATTAATCAGAAAAGGAGATGAAATGAGGGAGGTGGCCAAGTTATGGTAACAAATAAACTACTACAGGAAAGGAAGATGAGGGTGTGCAGAAAGGAGGACTACATAATACTGAGCAACTTAATAATAAAAGGGTAGACAAAGTTAAGCATAAAAAAATGTTAAGCAGTGCATATAGAGAAACCATATTCTTCTTGTATATAAGAGAGATCTAAACAAGTTATTACCATTCATGATTGTGATATGGATCTATAATCATAAATTCAAGTAAGTGTCAAGTTACAATTAATTATTGTGAAAGCAAATAGAAGACCAGGAACTATTTCAAAAGCAACAAAAATCAAAAGAGGAAGCCTTGGTATGCCATAGTTAAATCCATGGTATACATGAATCTTGAATACCTATTTAGTGCTATCTTCTCTGTTTCAAAAGATAATGCTAAAATGGAAAATATGCAGAGAAGGCTGGAAGTGATGTTCAAAGATATGGCTTTTGTATGATGAAAAAATTTATAGATTTCAACCTGGAAGAGAAAGATGAACAGGGAATATGTGAAAGTATGTAAAATTGGAGGTGGCATGGAAAAAGCAAGTAGGAGTCACCTCCCAAAGAAGAAAAAGAAAAGCGTCATATAAGGTTCAAAATGTATGAATGGAAATACTACTTGATACCCTAGCTTTTTAATATGTGCTACAGTTTAACAGTATTATTTTGAGTGTTGAAACTCTTGAAAGGTTTTTTAAAAAGTCTGGAAGAAAAACATATGCATCAAGAACTATTAAATACGAGACATAATTAAATTGAGGCAGTCTCTGAACCTCAAATTGCTGAGGAACTGGTGAGAATTGCTGGGAAGTAGGTGGTAATGCCCACTTCTCTAATGCTTACAGGCTGTCCTAGGCACCTGTGAGCAGTCAACTGAAGGCAGAGTGGGAGATCCCCAAATAAAGCAGAAAAATTACTGTCCTATCCAGGAAAGTACGCAAGCATGAATTCAGCCTTAGATGCCTGGTAAGGTACAGACTGGGTTACTCTTTGGAACATTCAGAAGCAGACTTTTGGCTGCTCGTGGAATTTTAGTAAGAGGAGAAGGAGATGTGGATGGAGTATTGGAATATAGACATTTGTCAGGGCCACATAGCAGCTAAACTGAGAACTGACCAACATCTCAGGCTTAGGTGCCTAAACATTTTGATGAGCACAGTTCAGAATATTTAATTCCTAGATTATTTTAAGACATTAAATGCCTTAGATACTGGAGGTATCCATATCTAAGCAAATATTTTAATTCACTTATATTCAATTTAAGTTCTAGCATAGTAGAATGTGCCTCTTCCCCCCTCCTCCTCTGCCACCTACCCCCAATCTGGTCATGTATTTCCAAAGCAAAGCAAAGATTAAGGAAAAAAAATATTTTTAATTTTAGTTGCTGAAATCCTTACTATGTTTATGCACTCCTCTTTGGTAAATATGCAGCAAAATATATAGTAGCACAACTCTGAACAGCTTCATTGCTCCTTAATACTTTAATAAATGTTCACCATAAATTTTAGCAGCAGACTATGTACATGTCAAATCCATTTATATAGTGGCTGAGTAGATTTAAAGTCCAAGGGAATTATGTTGATAGCATCACTTTCCTGGTTGTAAACAAATATAAAGAAATGTGGGATTCATTATGAGCCATTTCTTATTTTTCAAATTTCATGGAGAAAAACCCCAAAAACCCAACCAATCCCCCACAGCTCAGTTCTGATTAGACTGAATTGCAATCAGTATGAGACTAAAAATTCTCTCTCCATTTTTTTTTAGCTAAACAGTTCATGGTCAACTTGATCTGTCAGTCCACATCCTTCCCCCCAGCGCCTTTTCTGGTATTCTTTGTTGTGATTTTAACATCAAAAAGTATAGGAATATACAGAAATTTTAAATTCCAGAGCTTTTTACCTCACAACACAAACATATTAACTTCAAAAAAATTTTCTGAATTATTGTAGCTTTCAAAATACACTTTAGATCCTAAGGATTCACCCTTCTTGAGAAAGAATTCATTATTTAGATAATTATTATGAGCACTATTAAAAGCAGATGAAAGACCTTAGAATTAGAAGTTAAAGAGAGTTTTCTTCACTAAAATTCAATGTTAAAATTTGTATTGATTTTAATGTGAGATGATTGTGCCCCAAACCTTTGAAGACAAAACTGTATTGTTGTCAGGTTTTACTAGTGATAGATCTGAGAAAGAAGCCATGCTATATACAGAACCAAAATATGGCTTTCATTTAGAGGCAATTTGAACATGAAATTAAGTAATCTGGGAACTGGGCTTTTGTGCATGTGGTATGAGACTCCTGGAAAGGCATATTGTGCAAGTGTTGCTTTTAAGTCTATTCCAGACCTTGTTTCATATGTAAATTTTTAAAAGGACTACTTAGGGCTTATATGGGGAAATATACCATCATAATTAGACTGGTACCATTATACCAATGTAATTCCCTGTTTAGATTATTTTTAAACTTAATTCATTTGCATTTTTAACTGAAGTAGTTCTCCATTAGTTTTATAATAGAGAGGTTAGGCATTAGATTAAAAATTGTTCCATACATGTGGACCCTTAAAGGTAACCAGAATTTGTATTTGATTTCTTTTACATCAGGAAGCAAGTATTCAACGTCTGAGATTCTATCATGTGAAATGACAGATAAATGTGACAAAGTTGGTCTTCAAAGAACAGATAGCTATATATTTCTCTGTAATATGTATTGTTTGAAATATAGGTATTGCAGATATGCTTAGTTTGGGTTTGATACTTGCACTCCTGTAGTCCTAGACTTATTTTGTTGAAGGTAGGGTATAAATAATGTCTTGGAGGAGAGGTGAAGGGCACTAAACTAGTCTCCCTGTGGGAGACCTTGCCCTCCTTTCTGTTCCGTTACAGATCAATGCAAATCACAGATGATCAGTTTAAAATCTTAACTCCAAAGGGAAAGAGAAGAGAAAAAGCACATTGGTATCATCACCTGCCAGCCAGGGCAACATATTTGTGTGTGAACACTTTCCCACTACTCTTTACCCATAGTTTAACCCAACCTGTTTGTCTTCACTCTGGAGCAGAATGGAACAGAGCAAATGTCTTTAAACAGTGTCACTAGGGATGCACCAACACAGTGTCACTAGGGATGCATCAACACAGTATCGCTTCACTCCTGCAAAGACCAGAATTATTATGCCTGCACCCACGTCCCACCCTTTCACTGGCCCAAGCACGACAGAAGTAAGAACAATGAGACAGGATTAATGCATTGGCTGTGGAATAGGGAAGTAAATTCAGGCACAAACCCAATCTCAACCCTGGTCTGAAAAAGCACACTAGAAGTATACAGATATTGTATGCCAAATCACTGGAAATTTGGACAGCATAAAGGGATTTATCAGTCCAAATTAAAATGACACAATTTTTAATTTCTTCTTTGCAGCACAGCGCTTTCAGATGAATTCTGGTTGAGATCTTGCTGTAATTAAAACCTGAAATTCAAGTTAGCAGTACAAGAAAGGAACTAACAAATATAGAAATTAAATACCACCCCCCACTTCCTTGAATTATTTTCCCTGCCTAACTCATTTCTACCACAAGTATTATCTAGAGTGTCTTCTATGTTGCCTAGTGGGAAAGATGCTTAAGAATCTCTTGGTGGTCATGTAAAACACTAACTTGGGAAAGGAAAACCTCTACCATTAGTATCCATATGTCTCTTTTGGCACCAATGTCATCAGACCTTAATGTGCTTTTATATCATCACAGATGCATCTTGTTATTAGTTTTAATTGAACAAATACTGTAGCATGGCTCAGCAGTTTGGCCCTCCAGAGTAATTATAAAAAAACCTTTTGGGGCATTGATGCCAAAGGATGACATTTTTATTGGTTTTTCTCTGCCAGCTTCAACACTGTGCCTGCTGTTCCTCTATTCCATGTCTTGCTTGTGTTTCCTTTCTTTATTCACCTTTTCCACTCCCTTGTCTGTAGGACACCAAGCTTTATCCAGAGATCTTCTCTGCCAATGCCTGTTGCCTAAGCCGTATTACTTTCAAAAATCCCATTTTAAGAAAAAAGAAAATAAAAGTAGAAATAAAGTGCACACAAATCTCATAGCAAAGTTTAAGGTATTTCCATTACTTCTGGAAAAGATTTTTTTAGTAATTTTATTTTTGAATGTGATGATGTTCTGATGCAATGTAATAATTTGGCACTTCTACTTCCCCCTGGGTCTGTCTGGAAGACAAACACTGCTACAAAAATACATACTCGAGGGTAACAATATACTTATCCATTTATTTATTCAATTTTAACAGCCAAAAATTTTAGAACTGTTTGCATTACAGAGACACGGAAAGCTCTAATCAAATCAAGTCTTTGATTTTTAAAAAATGCCATTAATGAGCTCAAAATGTATCTGCAGATAGGGAAAATGAAGTATCATGGGCTTGTATTTATTTGTTTTGTTTTGATTTTTTTTCCTTTCCTTGAAAGTGGTGCATTCAGTAATAATACACAACATTTAATATTATAACTGGCAGCCTGTCACCTGACGGAACATGGGTAGAAGACAGTGAAATCCCTTCCAGCGACTTTCTAAAACATTGCTGAGTATTTATTCAAAATGTTTTTGGTAGCAAAGTCAGCTTAACAAATTCCTAATAATCTCACCCCCAGCTGTTCAATCCTATCCTAATATCCTAACTCTTCAACAGTTTCAACATAACAGTTTTAAGAGCTTTAGTATAAACCGGATGATTCAAATCAAGATCAGAATTAAATAAACAAACACACTTATGGAGGCTTCTTTTAAACCTGGATCATTTTGTGAATCTGCTTTACAACACCATCCCACAAACAGCCTTGCTGACACAAGTGTATAGGCTGCAAATTGTACTGGAGAACCAGAAATAATCAACCTTATGAGAACTTGGCACGAGAACTTGGGTTCCCAAAGCACTTTTTCAAAACAGGCAATTAAATTTCACATAACTAAGACTCACATAAAATAAGCTGACCTCCTACTGGCAGATCTATCAATGAAACTCTGGAGTCGAAAGTTCCACTTTCCCACCTAACTAAATAATACCTCTGAAAAGAAGTGCTGCAAAATTTTTGCTAAAGGACTTTACATCAGTATGGAAAACTGAACTCTCCTTTCTACCCTGAGGATCTAAATCTGAATTTAGGTACAGCTTACAGCGATACTCTCTATACTAAATAAAGTTTATAATAAGTCCTTGTTACAATAATTTCCCTTACAAGGAATGTATAGAGAAAATTCCATATTTATATTTGTTTAAATAGTATCCCAAACCTCAGCACAAATATTGCTTTTTTTTATACAGTTGGTCCACATTACCCCTGCCAGCTCCAAATTTCAAGCTTACAGAAAATGTAAATGTGATCTTACCATTTGCATGTTCTGATGGGCACTAGCTACTATTACTCTAAAATTTGTATTATTGTAGGGATGTTTGTTTCTATTTTCTGTAGTGTCTTCCTTCTGATTTATTTTCACACTGGCCTCGTTTAAAATATTTTTTTAAAATTTCTCCATAGATTCTAATTAAGCTGCTGCTAAGCCTTATAAGCTTCATTTAATTAATTTAATTAAGGAATTCATTTATATAACAAAAGATAACCAACTCACCAAGCTTGCTTTCCCAAACGTCTGCAGCTCTAATAGAAAGAAAATCAAAGGCACCTATTTTAAAGTTAAGTACCTGCAGCACAATAGCATTGTGATAAAAGCATCAGAAATACTTCACAGATATTTTGGGGCTTTTTGACACCTTTTGTCCCTCAGTGTTTAGAATATGACTTTAGTAATGGTGATATAATAAGGAAGTCATCTGCTCTAAAATGAAAGGTCTTATCCACACCAGATGGAGGAACAATTTTTTACCTTCAGGGTTCATAATATGTTAGTTAGCATTTTTGTTAGAATAACCTAAGATTCATACAGGAAGAGAAATGACACAGCATAGTAAGGATTGTAGAAAAATTTAATTTTCTAATACAATTGAGATAGTGCTTAGAATACAGTGATGTAAACTCTGATCCCTGAGTGCTCTGTTCAGTGAAAGATATTCAGTTTCAGCACTGTGTAGTATCTCAGAGTTTGCAGACATCAATTCTATGAGAAAACTGGAGAACTTTCATTTCACTGCACTTTGAAGTTTTATTTCTTTGCAGTCAGGACATAATCAACTGGTTTGGATATCAAAAGACACTTGCTAAATATGCCTTTCTTGGTTACAGACATCCTAAGGACAGATCTGGATTAACCATTTCCATCATCACAGCAAAAAATTATTAAGTGCTTGACATACAAGCAAGATTTAATTCCTCCAGCTGGATACTGCCAACCACTTTACAGCACACTGCTCTTGTCACAGTGGTTGGTCATAGTTTTAAAATACATTTACTTCAGCCTCAGGCTAGTGTGGAGCCCGTGTGCTTGTTGTCTTTTCTTTCACCTTCTTTCTCCCAGTATAGTGAAAGAAAGTTGCTGATAGGGAAGACCTTGATAAGCCATGTAAGGCCAGGATGGTTAAAGAGTATTGATAATAGTTTATTCGTCTTTTCAATTTGTTTACGACATATAAGGTTGGGGCTTTTTAGGGGGAGACAGTGGGTGGGTGGTGGGGTAGTGCAATAAGAGGTCATTACCTGCACTTAGGTTATTGCCTGCACTTAAATCATTGCCATAGACAGGCACTGGGCCATTAAAGCAGCTGTACAAACCAAATCTGGGTTTCCTTGCAACCCCCTCCCCAAAGCCTCTCTTACGCCCTTTCCAACAAAACCACTACCTGCATCCTAATGTAGTGACGGACCAAATTGTAGCTTTCTATTCTGGACTATCATTGTGTTATTACAGAATCATAGAATATCCTGAGTTGGAAGGAACCCACAAGGATCATCAAAGTCCAGCTCTAACAATGGTACTAACTTTAAGACATTGCATTCAAAATATTTTTGTGAAAAGGAAAAACAAGGGAGTTAGAGTAAAATTTCTGACAACTGACTAACAGGAAGACTGTCTCAAAAATTATGTAATATAGCACTTTCTGATACATGTACCATAGCAGTTACTGACACATGATTCCCTATCATGGGATCTCATGGATCTGATGGAAATCTCATGGAAATCAGTAGCACTGTTTTCAGGATAAGCAATAAATAAGGATTCTGGAATATGACATCCTGCTGCAATTAAAAGAGGAGGTAAATTGGTCAGAAACTCAATTAAGCCCAGAGAGCATGATAAGCAGCTGGAAGCATTCTCTCACTTCAGAGACTGACTAAAGACTGATCCACTTATTCTTCTTTTTCTGATCAAGTTCACCTGTGCTTGTTTGTTTACATTAAATATAATTATAACCACAAATCATGGGCCAACTCAGCTGTTCACTGTGCATTCAGCCATACACCCTGGGCAGTGTTTTCATGAGATATTAAAAATTAAGTGGGGTTGAACTAGGTCACCACCTAGGAGTAATGAAACCCCAAATGTGAAAGAGTCTGAATTTTTTCTTCAGCTAGTAAATGTCTGCTTGGAAAATAGCACTTACCTTCAGTAGAATATTTGGACATACATTATGTCACAAAAAGAAATACATAGAAAATAAAACTTTAAAAAATCACTTAAAATATTTTTCATAATGACTCCATGCAATATGTACCTCAAGTTACCTGGAAGTACCCTATTTGGATGAGATGTAAAACTGACTTATATATTTATTTCCCCTAATAGACTATTTTCTATGTTTTTCATAAGAGAGCAAGTGATTTTTTTAACAAGCATACTAAAAAACAGATGGAGCCTGCATACTTTGTTCCTGAGATAGTAGCTGCATATTCATTTCAAGAGTCTGTTTCCTATTTCTGTACTATACAGAGCAGCAAAACTTCAGTCCACAAGTAACCACAAGGCTGTAAGTGTGGGATTAATAGTGTATACATGAGAATATTTCTACAATGACAAATAAATCAGGACCGGGCATCATCTCCCTAAGTCCAGGTTGCACAGGCTGTATCTGTGCATGACAGAAGTTATCCCTGGGTCTGCTGTGGCTTTAAGTTATTGTTAGTCTTATTTTACTATTTTAGTGCTGTAGGTGTAGCAATATAAGGGCACTGTCACTGTGCATTAACATGTTTTTTAATAGCGTGGACCTAAGGGTGAGTGCTGCTTGCCACTGGTTGTGGTGTGAAGGCTTATAATGCTAGCTGGGGGAAAAATTCCAATAACACTGAATAAAAATGTGAGCAAATTAAGAACAAAGTGAGCAAAACTTACAGTAGTCCTGTTCATGCTGTCTCCTCAGAATGCTTTGTCCTGTCAGTCATACAAAGGTACTGCTTTGAAGAGCACCATACAGCAAAGCTAAATAGAGAAGGCATTAGTAAATAGTCAATAGTTTGCTAGTACTGTGCCCTAGTCTTGCTAATTATTATTTTATAGATATATAAAATATGTCTATATCCTGACCCTACTCTAGGTAGATACGTACAAAAAATACAGTAATTATTTGAAATGAACTATTTCCCATAAACACCCTTTAAAATATGACTATTGTGAAGAATTTCAAGAGCAACATAAATGAATTTGCACAAAGTGCCACATGGCTTCTCTAAACACCTGCATTCAAATGACCAAATATTTTAATGAAGATATTGTTCATCTAGTTGTACATTTGGCCTTATGGCTAAAATTTTTTTTTCTGTCAAATGCTTTCCCAATAAAAATGCAAACAAATATCTTTTATTGTCTTTACCAAATGATTTTCATGCAAATAATTGCTCAGGTGAACAGTGTTGTTGGATTTGGATAATAATAGCTATGTCTCAAAAAACATTAATATGTCTGCAACTAGATCATACAGCAATGTTTGAGTATAAAGTGGAAACAGATCTCAAACCATTAAAATATTTTATAGAAATTAGCCAAAAACGTACTTGTCTTAATTAAGCTGCTTTACAAGTACAAGGACAGAAATGATATTGGAATTTCTTCTCTGGATTTCCAAATGTTTTTACAAACACGTTTTGCTCACTTTGTTAGCAATTTGCTTACACTTTTATTCAATGTCTGTAATCCCTATCTGGCCTATAACCTGAAGGTGAGATCCTTTATTGCATAATGCAGGATTGCAGAGCTGTAGTACTCAAAGACAATTCAAGGCTCTCTTAACTGGCAACAGGGAATCAATAGATGTCACAGGATCACAGTAGTGGATGTGATGGCATCCCCTTCAAGATGGCATTATAGACGGTTGTCAGATAAAAGAAGGCACGAACAGGGAGACCCTGCATACTGATGATCCTTAAGTACCTTGGAATGATAAAAGCTTGGGTTGTACCATGCAAAATTGTAGGCAACCTGGGAATCAGATGGAAACTAAATCAAGGCTAGGGGGGAACCTTGCTTCAGAAGCTTCAGAATGGGACTATTTGAAGAAGCTTAAAGCTAATCAGTGCAATTTTTCATGTTTTGAATATGCGTAAATGATGTTCTATGTCAATGAAAAAATTAGACACAAGGAAATGGTTTCACCAGTTCTCTCAATGATTTTTTAAACAAATATGACATGTATTCCACTGTCATTAACTGTCTCAGAAGGCCAACAAAGAAAAAAATGTTGTTGGCTAATATCAGGAAGGAAACTCAGCAGCTTTAGAAAGAGCAAAGCAACTGATAGTAAACAGTCCCAAGATGCTCATTTGTGGTTATGCAACAGGACTTTTTTATTACAAAGGTTCTCAGAGTCCATATTTTTAACAGCTACTACATATATTGCTACTTGGACTGTAATAGCCAGGAAAGGTCATGCTGCCCTGACAAAACTTTGCATTTTTTATCCAAACTGTGCAGACTGATGGAGAAGCTCAGGCATCGGCTGCATGCCAAGATGCATTCCCTGCTGCATGTTCCAAAGGGTTCCAAGTTTTACTTAAGGTCCCAGTCCTTTAAATGCCTTAAAAGCCAAGGGTGTAGGTATTGCAGGATCAGAACCTTTCAGCATTTGAGCTTGAAAGTGGAAATGAATGAATCAACAAACCCAAAAGTGCAGTAAATCAGTCAAAGCACAAGGTGTCCCAGAAGCCCAAGACTGTTAACACAAAGATATTATCTACTGAGGAGGAATCCAGGCTTCACTCATAATAAAGGAAGGCTGCAGTAAATTAGGAATTAATGTTCTGAAGTTAATTAATTTAATTGATTTCAAGCTGAGTAAGGGAGCTACGGCTGGTATTCAAACAGAGAGAGAGTATTTAAATTTAGCAGTTGTTAGCAGGCACATGTTGCATTCACCAAGTTTCAGGACATTTTGCTCTCATAGTATGGCCTCTCATTGAGGCCACTTGAAGCCTTTTACACCTCTGTTTCCTTCAGCAGAACGGGTAAAAGACTCATAATTTTTGGACAATATAACAAATGGTTAACCTAAGATGTGCAGTTTTAGGAAATAGAGGAGACTGCATGATTCCCCCCGGTGGACACTTCTGGCACTGGTTGGGATCAGGGGGCTAAATCACATATTATGGCAGATCTTGCTGTTTTCAAAATACCGGTTCTGAAGGAAAACTTTCTGATACATAACTATGTTCTTTCACAGATGTGTTGCTTAATGGCTGCTATGCAGGGAAGAGAAACCTGAATAAGCAAAACAGAATATTTCAAGTGTATAAAAGGCAAGGAGCAAAAAGAAATGAAAAGTCAAAAGTCCTGTGATAAGCAGGTCTTATTTCATATTTTTTCACTGAAACCATTTTAATGAGTGACAATGATGTTATGTTTTCCATCTTAGACATAAAAGACTAGATAACCGTATTGACTTCTTAATACAGAATCAAACTGAAGGTTTTTTCCTCAATACCACTCTAAGCTTTCTACTACTGTCTTTAAATGAAAATGTAATCTAAAATCTGTATCTAAAAAGCTTGCTTGATATTCTTTAACAGTAAACAAACAAAAAAATTAAATAAAATTGAAGCTCTGCAAAAACATGCAACTATATGACCTGCCAAAAATCAATACAGTGCAGTGATTAGGACATATCTCTTTCCAAAATCAAGTTAATATTCATACATTAATTTGCTTCACATTCTCCATTACATAAATTATGATTAAAAGTATAGGAAGACCAACAGCAATTTTATTGATAATTATAATATAGAACTTATACTTTATTGAAGACAAGTTTAGGATTTATAGTTCACATCATTAGATTTCAGTGTTACTTTGTTACAGATATTCTGTGAAAACTGTAAAACTGTAAAGTGGGATAATTGAATCAACAATGATTCTTAGCCTCAGACAGCATCTTAGAGGTTCAGTACTTTAATGTCATAGAGCATTTAAGGATGTCTGAGAAAACTATACTTTGTAAGTGCAGGCTATTCTTCTTCATGTTCAAGCACCATGTGACAGGTATAAGACAGAGAGATTTCCAAATATCGTACAGTAATACTGAAGGTATATAAAAATTTAAGGATCAAAAATTTATGCTCTGAAATCTCCTTGGTTATTGATTATGTCTTTACTGACCTAAGAACTTTTGTGCAAATGATGTTTTTCTGGTTGAAGTTTTGGGAACAATTTTTCTCACTTCAGTCTGTAGCATTCAAATGCACATATCATCATATACATGTGGCATCGGTTATTTCTTCAGGAAATGCCACAATAAACTTATAAAATGGTCATCAGGAAGTTGTAGAGTAGAATTGTATTTTAATCAGTCTGGATATTTATTGTGATTCCTACTAATTTTATTTATGTTCATATTTCTAAAATATAGTCTTGGCTACAAGACCACGTCATAAGACCTGATTCAATTTCTTGAATATAAACATATAATAAATGTTGTTCCTGCTCCATGGGCCTTAAAATTAAAGCATAAATTCAAAGGCAGGAGACGAATACTGAGATCTAGATGAGAACTGAAGGGAAACACTATGGAAGTACAGCTGAAGATACAGCTGTAGTGTAGTTTATTTACAACCCCATTTCTAGGATAAGTCTATATAAGATTTTGTGGCACAGTTCAGCAAGCGCTGCAAGGATAAGAATCATTCAGAAACCATGCCACAGTCATAAGAGTAGTGCAACATAGTGAGGACAGACCTGACTTAACTTTTAAATATGTGTTCTGTCTGCAGAGCCTGTGGCTTCACAGCTCTTACCATATGAGAATACCTCAAATGCACAAAACCAAGTTTGTTGGCAGCTGAAAGCTTCCCCCTAAACAAAACTGCATATTTCAACCTACTTAAAGTTTTGGAGTTCGGATTCTAACTTTATTTGAATGCCAAAAGGATTAGCGGTTGCTACATATCCACTTTTATTGCCACATTTTCCTGCAAAATTGTTGGTATCTGCTTTTCTTTTAGTTGTGAAACTAATGCAGTATCAAAGCAGGGATTTGAATATGTTGTACACTATGATAAATGTAGACCTTCAAAACTTTGAAAGAAAAATATTAAAAGTGTCAAAGAAACAAAGAAGTCACACCCTCCAGTCAGGGTGCAAGAGGAAAGGACAGGACCTCCTAATGCCTGAGCAGCTTTATTTAAGTAGTTACCAACCGCCAGTTTTTCACATCCTTGAAATAATAAAGAAAAGAAAAACAACCAAAGTTATAATTTCGGTACAGATATACAAATCTCAGACAAAAGATACATTGACATCAGCCAAATGAAAGCAGTAGGAGGGAAACAATGGAAGAAAAAAACCCGTCAAACTCAGCAGTATGAAAAGCAATGGAAAGAGTGTAAAAAAGTTATAAATGAGGAATCTGTATTATCCATATTCAATTTGTCTATTTTCAGTTTTCTTGAAGGCACAAATCCTTAAAATAAGTGATAAATCATTATTAATTCCTTTGATGGAATCACATTAAGCAGAAACAAATGGTTTTGGAGATGGTAGAACATAATTGCATAAGCATCATATACCATTCAGTATATGATATCTGGGCAGATGAGGCAAAGATCAAAACTCACTGATCAACATGACTACGCTGATACCATAAGAGCAACTAAGCACTGTGGGGATTTTTTTTAAATAAAGCTTTAATTTTAATATGCATTTCTGTTTGCTATGGGTTCTGCACTGGTAATGGGCACTTTAATGGGATTTTTTAAAATTAATGATATATAATAGCAATTGTAAATGGATATCCAAAATCTAACTGTAATTTTATGTACCTTATTTTGAAATCAACCTGCAAGTATTTGTATCAGGTTAATAGATTATTAACAATAATGATTCTAAAATATTATTCCTAGTGCAGCCTTTCAAGGTTGTGTGTTAAATAAAAATTGATTCATAGTTTATGTCTAACAGATTTTCTAAGGATGGTTATATAGGATAAACTTTGTCAATGTCTAAACCTGGTCTTGGACACTGAGATGATGAAAATTCTCATGGAATTGCGTGGGGGTTGTTCCTGAAAACTCATAAGAACTACAGTTTTATCATATTTGGTCCCTGGTCACAACTATGTCAATATTTGCATCTAGCAGGAAACTCTTCAACAGGAATGACAGAGGTGCTTCCTTCTCTGGTTTGGTATTGTTTGGGGTTTTTTTCATTGATATACATCACAGGTAGACCAGTAAAATCTTACACTGAAAAATTTTATCACGGATATAAATCAAAATTTGCAAGTCTTTTTCCAAGTTTGATTAAAGAGAAACTTTACAGTTTGCATGTTATTAATAAAGCACAGTTTTGGTTTTACATTAATTAATGAAATCCTCAGTGATGTTCTGCAATTATGGAATTGTCTGCAAATATAATATTTGTGCCTAATGTGCTGGAAAGAATTACAATGACCCTCTCAGAATAATGTGATCTTGATTTTTGCCCTCTGTCTTGAGTGCCCGGTGAAAGGGAATGAACTGATCACATCACCAGCACCCGAAGGGAAATAGACTGGAAACACTTTCTTAAAGGCCCATTACAAAATCTGTAAAGAATCTTCTCAATCCAGCTGTTTCCAAAAGAAACAAATAGACGTGGAAGATATCTGGTTTTCCTGCTGTACGTGCTCCTGGAATCCCGCAGTTTTGAGAATGCCCCTGGGTCATGCTATGTAGAGCTGACTGGCAAGGAGGCAGCTCCCCCTTGTACCCGGGGGTCCAGGGAGCTGGGGGCTGATGGACAACTCCCCACTGGGTCTGCCTTCGGCCTTCCCAACTCCAGGAAATCCTTGCCTTCTCTCCTGGCCTGTTTGGTTAGTCTTCCTTATTTTCCTGCCATTACTGATGGAAATTATATCTTTCTCTAGTGCTAGTCCATTCATTGTTGTGCATATAGGTTAAGTGTATTTGAGTGGGAATAGATCTATATAGTAATCTGTAATATCAATTTACACAATTTATTCAGAATAAACTTTATTTTTATCACTGAGGTTCAGGGTATTTAATCACCATTTCATCATTATTTCCTTCCACAAGCTTCTCTTAATAAAGGGAAAAAAAGATTAAAATTATTAACTTATTTAATTATTTCATACATTTTAATTCTTTACTTTGCATTTTACCATTATTTTTTTGATTAGGAGACTGAACAATTGGCTTGATAAATACTTTTTAGGGTACTTGTATTTTTCTGCATGCTTTCTAGAGAAGTTCGCATCTTTCCTATAGGAAACATGAGTGAACAGTTAATTTGCCTTATTTGCAATTAGATTGTTTTTCCTTCTAGATGTTTCATTATTTTAATTTCTTTGTCCTTTTTGAGATCTCTCAACTAGTAACTCGAATAACATAAATTAAGATCATATGGAACTGGATCTAAGCTGCCAAAGTTAGAAAGTTCCTTGGAAAAAGTAAAACCGCAGCTACTTTAGGTAAATATAAAAAAATTCTAACAGACTTTTCCCTGTTTTTAATGCAATGAACATAACTCATATTTGAACTTGCTTTTATAAGGCAGGAATGATCAGCATTTCAAATGCTCAAAATTCTACAAGTATGTAAAATTCCAGCTGGGAAGAAAAAAAAAAAAAAGCAATGTGAAGTGCCTGTGCTGCTGGTTATCCTGCCGTCATTGTTTTCTTAAGAATGTATTGACAGTCTTACTTTACTTATTACTCCTACTGTCAGTGTTTCCATAGCATCCCCCTGCTCATATTTCTGTTTACTACATTTACTCCTCTAAGTCAGATAGAGGGACAGCACAATGGCTCTTTGCAGGATTTCTTTTCATGTATTCCTTCATTATGAAACTCATTTCAGCTAGACCTTTAAATAACTTCTAAGCAGCAAGAAAGGGGCAGTACATCCATCACATGGTGAACACAAAACATTTAATGCAGATCTCAGATCGATCCTTTTGTTCAAATGTTAATTTTTATTTATTTCCCTTCCCCAGGAGGCTTAGCAAGTAAAAATTATATTCATGCCAGTGTGGATTTATAACACGAGGGAGATGAAATAAGAAAGCTGAACATGCTGTATTAGCTATTATTCATAAACTATTTCTGCTTGTCAGGTGTTTGCTGTGAGGCTGAGAGTGCAGTACGTCACCTCTCTCTCAGGTTGACCATAGCAGATAAGTTGCTTCAAGTTCACACATCACTACAACCCAGAATTCTGTGACTAAAGAGACTCATTCCTGCATCCTGGCACACTCTGTGCCTTCCTCCTAAACAAAGCTTAGTTAATATTCTAAAGGCAGAAACCAAGACAATGACTTCATAAACCTAGAAAAGTTAAAAGGAAAAAAGAAATTATTCCCTTCTGGGATTTTGATCTAGGTAGTCTTTTTTTGATGTTGTTGCTATTGAGAATAAAGCAAGATGGGGCCTAGAGAGACTTCAATCTCGGTTTAGATTTCTCTGATCCTTTCTTAAGCAAAGCCCTTTCATATTACCAAATTGATTTAATGTCAATATGTTGCCTAAAGTTCAAGTTGGGAAAAAGTGATGTCATATTTCAAAACATTTTAGGTATACTTTCATCTTTTCAAATAACAGACTTTCTCCACAACACTCTCTTTCTATCTTCCTCCAAACCCTCTCTCCCCATAAAACCTCATGAAAAAGAATTGGCTCATGATAGTTTTCAGCTTTTGCCCACGAATAGACCTACACATGGTCCTATGTGTTATTTTTTGCAGACATAATTGTTTTAAAATATCAAGGCATCATAGCTTTTGGCAACTGCATTTTTTTTTTTTTTTCTTTCTGGTAGTCATTCTACACATTTAAGCATCTAAAATATAGAGATGAAATTTACATGTGACACAGTCTAAAGAAGGGAAAGAATTTTAATTTGGTTTTAGAGTAATGATAGATAAAATGTGTGGACCTATTGATGGTTTTCAAACTGTGATTGTGTAAAAAGATAATATTTTGAATTAAAAATAAAGAAAGATATGTTCATATGTTTTCATTACTCCCCAATGGGGGTTATTAGCATTTCCAGTAAATATTCATACCAGTTAAATCTTGAAAATATCTATCCAATAACATCCAGAGACATTCTGATTTTTTTTTAAAGAGAAACCTTAACAGATGCCATAATAGAAATGAGATATCAGGAAATTTGCCAGTGGTAAGAATCCCTTATGTGAATGGTTTGGCATGAAATGTTATAGAATTTCTTTTGCCAGTGGAAGCTAAGCTATCATATCAACTAAGCAGGCTCCAAAATGTAAATCTGTGGATGTATTTTGACCCATCCATCTTCCACTTTCAGGAATTCCACAGAGTATAAGTGACCTGAAGACAACATATGATTTGGGGAAAACTGTACGCCAGGAGTATGTATTATTAACAATTAAAATCCAAAATGCAGGTGTCTGGTTGTTTATTACTGTACGCTTGCACATGTGCTTTGGAATACTTCCCTTCAGCTTTGGGACTGAAAATAGAGAGACTAATGTCTTCACCTGCTCTACCAATTTTACCTAATAGTTGCAAGAGAATATTCTAGAAACCACTCCAAGCCTCCTAATACTACTGAGAGAAAAAGTAAGTGCAATCTCTTTGATGTTTATAGATATATATTCAGCAAGACCAGAAAAGCCTGCTGGGGATTAGATGTGAATCTCACTGGGACAGTGAAGGATATCCTCACAGCTTTTTATGGAAACTGGACTGTCTGAGAAGGACAGTGGATAAAGTTGAGGATTAAGAGGGAAAAACATACTTCTAACAAAATTGGCAGTCATGCTTCTGAAAGTGTCAGATCGAATTCCTCTTGTCACCAAAAAATCTGTTGGCAACTGACAATCAGAATTGGATTTAGACATCATGGTTTGCCACTTAACATTACTGTCCAGCCTCTGTATGCCAGGATTTCATCTTGAAGATAACATTTCCACTGAAAATTTCTCAGTAGCCTTTGCTTCAATTGTATTTGCTTCCTTTCATATTTCTGTGTCAGGACACTCAGGCATAAAACTTTGAGCATATATTTTTAGCAAAAAATCTGGCAACTCAGAAACACATCAGGGGCACTTTATTTGATGTTATGGTCTCAAAAGCCCCTGGGGATGTATGTCCTGGGTGTTACTGTGTTTGTAACTGACCCCTCTGAGGGGTCGGTGTGCACCAGCTCTACTGCTTCATATCTTAATGCAGTTTTTTCCCTTTTTTTACTCCTGAATGTCTAGAGATTTAGATCTCACGGTATGCTGTCTAATAGATATTCCCTTAGGACCGATCTGCTCTGGAGAATAGCTAGGGTTTTGTGAGTTAGGGTTTCATTTAACTTTCTAAAATTCACCATGGCTAAACATTATTGCCATTATTGCATTCAGTACTCGTTTTCTACGGGCAAATGCTAAAAGCAGTTTGCTTTGCTGTTTTTGTTGGTTTGTTTTTTGATTTGGCTTGATTTTGCTTTTAATGATGTTCTCCTTCTATTGTCTGAGAGTGGTAAAGGATGGAGACTGGTGTCTGCACTTTCTAAGATATTGTTACTTCCACAATTAATCAGAAAAAAAAAGGGTAAGTGCTTTGGATTGATATAGTTTAAACTCTCTGAAAGACCTTTTTCTCCAGACCATATTCTATGCAAAATGGAATCCATTCTGACTTTGTAGTGGAAAACTTACTCCCTTGAGATTGAACAAGGGCCCTACCTTTTATGAAGAGGTTATTTTCTGTACTATCAAGATGAAGGCTGGACAGTTGGGGTTTGGGATGCTCAGTGAAACAGGCTCCATGGAAATTGTCCAGAATCTTCTGGCTGAACTGTTTGGAAAAAAAAAAAACAACCAATCAACAAGTGACTCCTCAACATCACCTGTTTCAAGCCTTGCTAAGTTCTCAAAGTTTCTCTTGCGTTGTGAATATGTTACCCCACCACCATGAAGGTGGCTTGTTCCATCTATTCTGCAAAATAATCCTTTCCCTGAGGAGCTGGCAATCTCGCAGCAAAAATCTCAAGCTGTTTGTTACTTGGCACCATATGAAGATAGAAAGTGTGTCTCCATGTTTGGTCCTATCACAGTAAGACAGGAACTATTAAGTGCTAGAAGGAATGAAATGCATGTATCTATACTGCTTTTGACATATTTTCCTAATTTTCCCTTCCTAGATAAGAAAATTCTGCATTTTCATACCCACAAAAAAAAAGAAAAAAAAGAAAAGAGAAAGAAAAAGAAATTCCCTGAGAGACAGAAATAGTTTTCACTTTTTTATGCCTATATTTGTTTTCTCTCAGTTTAGAGCCCAACTACAACAATGTGGGGCTAATAAACTACAAAGCTTCACCATTCTTAATGTTAAATGGTCTTTTTAGAATCCACCCCTTCTCTTGGACACAGACAGTCTGGTTTGTTCCTTTTTTTAATCCTTTTCCAAATAAAATGCTGTATCATCCTAAAAAACACAGATAAATTAATGAGGATAAAACTGGTAGATTAACCCTAAATTATTGGATTTTTCCTCTGTGTTTCATGGTCCATTAGCACTCCTGCTGCCTAGACTTTTGTAACACAGCATCCAGTGAAAGCACTGGCTGACAAGAGGGTAGTTGTTGCAATCTTGTAAGGAAATAATATCTTTTAAAATCAGAAATTATTTTAATACACAACTTTTTGATGGCCAATATTTCATATTTGATAATCTGCCTCTGAAAACTACTTTCAGTCTTCATGCTTTCAGGCCTGCAGTTTTAGGAAGCATAGGATTCTATCATCTTCTGGGACAGTAGCATAAAGAGGGGTACCAGGGACTAGACAATTTTTAACAGCTGCTTGAGCATGAACTAGTTAACAATAGTAGCCTTTTTGCTTGGTGACAGACGAGGAACACGCGCCTTTCTGCCTGTGAGTGTATGACTAAGTGCTTTCAAGGCTTGTGCTGCTCCTGCTCCTCCAACTCAGAAAGACAGTCTCAGAGCTTCAAGAATTCCTTTCCCTTGTAGAAATTCTCTCTGCTTTCTAGGACTTCCAGATCTGGATTTCCAGAATCCTCACCTTGTCTTGTTCTTAATTTTTCTGGATATCCTCAAAATTTGTGCAGACTAGTGTTCTGAAAATTTGTGCAGCCCAGGAGGTTTGTGTACCTCACTGTGATGCAGCAGAAGATTAGAAGTGATACCAGATGTGATGGGGCTTATTTCTTATTGAAAAATCAAACATAAACAATATAGTTATTTTCCTCTACAAGACTATATCAACTGTATTTGTAAAATAGGTACCTACTGGTATTGGAGATGATGGAAAGAAGGAATAGGAGAAAATCCATATAATTGTATTCATCTAGTCACATAATATGGATCTCCAGTACTGAAAACTGATCCCAGTCTTTAAATGCTCACATACATTTAAGTCCACATTTTCCTTACCATGTAAGGAAGGGATTAAAAAAAAAATCAGCATGATTTCTCTCAAGTGAACTCAAAGGCTTACACTGAGTTTTACTCTATTCCCGGACTGGTAATTTCAATCACCATAAATGCTTTACTCCTTTGATAGGAGGGTTGCAATCAAGGGATGAAGTGAACTGAAGAGATAAAGGTAGATGTGTGCACCTAAACAACAATTCTGCTAAATACAGTTGGAATGAGACATTTTGAAAAGAAATCAGGGTTAATGGATGACCTTGTAAAAACACTGGAAATATGGGACTACATAATCTGGCAGTGGTTGTACAACACCTAAATAGGTTATGCTCATCCAAGTAATATTTTTAGCTTGTTTTTCCCCTTATTTCAAATGTGCTTTTATGTATTTTTAGTCAAGCTTTCTATCTCTTCATGCTGAAATATTGCTGATGTTTTCACTCTGCAGAAATTGAGGACATTTCTGCACTCTATGCCACATGAATCAGCAAATCTTCCTCTTAAAAAAAATTGAACACTTTCAGAACAAAGGAAGAATAAATAGTGATCTTTCAATTGTTTTTTATTCTGCTTTTTACTTAGCAAAGGAGAGGAGAAATTAGTCTAAAAATTATATCTATGACTTTTTTCCAGATTTTTTTTGCAAAATTTGCTTTCTACAGCTTATTCTCCCTCATTGTTTGCAGTTTTGGATTTGGTCTTATTACTATTTTTGAGATGATTATTTATATAGGGGATCAGTACAGAAAACCAAATCACAGCTTTTGGAGAAAAAAACCCCATGCATTTCAGATCCAAAGTTTTTCTGTCAGAAAAGATTAGGAGTTTATTTTGAGCATACTGTTTCACATGCTTTCAGCATGATTTTTTCATCTCACTTTTCTTCACAGCACACACTCTGGTACTCTGCCTAGTTTGGTTTAACATGTCATACATATAAAAGTTCTTTTTCATTTCTTGGTGTTATATATAACTATATAGAATGAAAACAATTAATATTTTCCTTGTGCAAGTTTTTGCTAGTTTTAGTTGCTCTGTCAAGCCAGAAACTACCAAAAAATTGTGAGATTCATATTTTTTCACATATATATGTCGGTTTTAATTTGCCAGTAATTACATAAAGCACATCAATATATAATCTGCAAGCAAACAGGGTACTAAGAAGAGCAGAGAACAATTGCAACAAAAAAACCCCTATTTATGGCTTGTCTTCCTCAACATTTGGGAAAGTGTCTTACAGGTTATGGACTTTTGGAGAGTTGATGATCAGTATTTTTCTCAAATCATTCTCCTTTACTGTGTTTCTAACTGGTTATCCAAAACATGAGCCAATAAAATGTCTTTATATCATTTGAAAGGAAGGAATCCTGAGATTTCAATAGTAAATCCAAGTAAATAAAAGTCTTGGAAAAGACCAAAATCCAAACCTATAGAAAACTGCTTTTCGTTCTAGAGGTGCTTTAACTCTGACTTTAAAACTTCAGTGACTTACAGAAGGGAAGGTGTCACCTAGGGACTGCACAAGGAGTAAGGCTATACAAGAGCATTATTTCATCCTGAAATTTACAAAGCTTTAGCCCAAAATTCCCATCTCCATTGTGAATTCTCTGTTCTATTGACCATCCTCTGTTCACCAAAGCAGGAAGAAGTTAGGAAGTAGTATATGAATATATTTTCACATACATGTACTACTACTAACTGATGCTCAGCATCATAACACATTCTGCGGAATACAGTGAGGGTTGGGGGTTTTTTTTAAAGATGGTGTAGTGATACATAGCCATCTATCACGGCCTCTGAGAGAAGACCACGAGTTTTTCAAGAAGTGTCAAAGAATTTTCTTTAGCTCTATGTGAGAACATGTTTCAAGAACTCAGATTTCTGGGATTGATGGCCTAATTTAGGAAAGTCACACAAAAAATAGTGAAGAATAGACTGAAAAAAAAGTGGAAAAAAAAATATGCTTCTGGGTACCACTTCTACATTTTGTCCACCTCTAATTCTAATTCACAGAAAAAACTACAGTACAGTCCCTATGGTTTCTACTGTATTGTAAGGTCAAGCTCAATAATTTACTGAATACCCCAAATACCTCCTAGATTTTATTGTAGCTATTTATATCTGAGCTACATCAGTGTCAGTTTAAGGAATAGCAAGAGAACCAGGGCTTGTATTGTATCCAAACAGGTGAATGAAAACTACATCTTACTTGGAAAGTGAGGTGCCAAGAAGTCTGTGATCATTCCTGTCAGTGGGTTGTGTTTCTTTCTATCCTTCTTAAGCACATGCCAGCACACAGTACTAATGATGCCTGAAAGCAACTAAGAAGATAACAGCCAGATAGGATCCTTATTAATGGCTTATTAGTCTCCTAATTCTTAAACTTTCTCCAGATTTGATTCTTCCTACATCTACATCATTTAAATCTGTAATTAATTCCATTTACAGTGGAACCATTACGCTGGTGGTCTATGTGGTAAACGAATGGAGAATAAGGCCTTTTGCAGCAACAATCTACAAAATGTGTCTCCAAGTCACTAATGAAAATGTCTCTTTTTTAGGTAATAACAATGATACAAGCTTTGGCTAAGGAAGTACAAATGAAAAGGTAGTCTTCTGCTTATAAAATACTACAAGAAAGAATAGCCATAAAAAGTAGATGTAACAGGAAAATGAATATTTGAAATTGTTTTATGCTTCTTTGACATATCTCTTTTTCTCCTCTGTCAAAACACCATGGCAGAGAAGATATTAGGACTATATTTGCTGGAACTGAAGAAAAAGTGAAACTTTGAAAGAATTTCAATAACAACTATAGAAACTACACTTGAGAAATTGCTAAATACATTCCAGACAAAAGGGAATAAGCAGTGAGGAGAGGGTGGGAAGAGGACAAGCAGCAGACATCAGGCAGTATTCACAGGTAGTGTGATTAATGTGCATTCGAAGTGCTCCTATATTTACGGTGAGTCTTTAGTATAACTAGCAAATGTTTTCAAGAATTTGTTTTAGGGGCATATGAACTCAGGATGTTCATACCATTAGTCTTACTCAGAACAGTCCACAGAAGAACAGAATATCCTGAGTTAGAAGAATCACCAAGTCCAAGTTCTGGCCCTGCACAGGACACCCCAAGAGTCACACCATGTGTCTGAACATTCTCCCAACACTTCTTGAAATCTGGCAGGCTTGGTGCTGTGACCACTTCCCTGGTGAGCTCGTTGCAGTAGTAGTGAGTACTTGGTGTCATTTATTTTCTAAAAAAGAAAATATTTGTAATATCTGTTTGCAACAAAATACACAAGCGGCCTCTGATTCAATTTATGGGGTCAGAACTCTGTTTTACTCAACTTTTGAACTGGCTTGCTAGTTTTAGATTGTGCTATTTGATCTTTCTTCTCCTGTTAATTTGAACATTTCAGGGATTTATGCCTTTTTTTCCCCCCATCTTCCTATTATAGAAGATGTCAGCTCCTTTCTAGGTCTGTTCTCATTTAACAGTCATCTTTGAGAAGCAAAGATTAATTTCACACAGTCTCTTTCACTGTAAGTCAACCTGCACACAATATTATCTTCCTCATGCAAGGGGATACTCAAGGTATTCTATAACATTATTACCATCACAGAATATTCCCTGAGGTGGAAATGACCTACAAGAATCATCAAGTCCAGCTCCTAAGTGATGACCCATACAGGGACTAAATGCACAACCTTGGCATTATTTGCACCATTCCTGTACCAACTGAGCTAATCTCAGTGGCATAAGTTCTCTTTGACCTTTTTCTACTACTCATTAGAATTTAGAGTCTCTTTGTTTTTATCATTTGGTGGTTGCATAGTCAGGCAGTCTTCTTTTAAACTGCAGGTCAAAAATATGCTAGTCAATGACAATCCCAAAATCAAAAAAATGGCTACTTTTTTTTTTTTTTTTTGGTGTTAATTATTCACCAGTTTTCTGTTGCTTGGTTTTGAAGTTTTATGGTTTGTTGTTTTGGAGGTTTTTTGAGGCCATTAGAATGTGATTACCCTGGGCTTTGAGTTTTGTGTTAGAGATTTATACTCTTCTAAAAACCGTATAAGTGCACCAAAATCAAGTTATGATTGATTGTGTATCATTACTATAGGTGGTTTCCCACAGTATATTTGAGCCATGTGCTGCAACCTAGTTTTTTAATAATTTTACTTCTGTCTAGTGGGATAATAATACAGAGCAAGCACACATTCTTAGGTTTGCTTTTGCTTCACTAGCTACTCTATTTTAAAACATACATTTTCATAGGCTTAAGTTCTTCATCATTATATTTTTCTCAAAATGGATACAGTATCTTATACGTCAACTTAACTTACATCATCTACTTTCTAAAATAATAACAAACTTTTTAAAGGTTCTTTTACTTAAACACTCAGTTTACATAACATAGTATAAAATAACTACTCAGTACATAATTAGCTCTCTTTGTCTATGTTCTATTTCTATTTTCTCTTTATTTTAACCCAGGTATTTGTCATGCTGTCTCATGCCTAGAGTCCCTGTTCACACGTCCTGTTTGGGGAGATCTGAGTCTACTCACAAACTGCTTCTTGAACAATGTCTAGCAGTTACACATTCCTGAAAATAATTCCTCTTGCTCTTTGCTTTGTGTACTCTTCTCTTCTGTTGTTTGTTTTCTTTATATGTTGTAAAATGTTTTCCCTTCTAAGAAGCACATCAGCTTTGTACAAAGGCAGAACATTATTGTTTAGGCTTCCCGAAGAGACAAAAACCTTGTTTCAACATTTTCAATTGCTTCCCACACTTCTAGGAAGTTCAACCTTTATAACTGAATACAGCATTCTCTTCTTATTATTTTTCTGCCTGTGTTGAATTTCAAAGGATTGTTTCACCCAGTCTTGATGTCTACAATGTAAATCCTTTTCTACAGAACAATTGTCTAACCTCTCACTCTAGTCAATGCTGACCTAAAACAGTCAGTGTAATCTAAAGAACAATTCACCCAGTCCTCAGGGAGACACCAAAACTCGATGTGATTAACCTCCCTCCAAGCTATATAACTGTTCTGCTTTTCTCATCTTTTGTAACATTTCAAAATTGCTAAGGGAATATCTTCATAAACAGGAACAATTATTAATTTGTTAAGTGAATGCACTGTAATATTGTTTAATTCTCCATCAAAAATGTTCCATCAGCTTGGAAAAATTTAATTGCCATTTTAAGTTCAAGACAGTAACTTCCTTAAACCCTTATGGCAGCGGCAGACCTTCAATAATAATCTACTCTTAAATTAGGAATCCTCCAGATTAATGGATGGAAAATTATGAAAAACATTTCTACAAGCCTTCTTCTTTTTTATTATTCATACGAAGCTGATATTTTAAAAAGGAGAATGCTTCTGACAGTGCAGTGTTTTCCAAACTTTTGTGTATTATTTTGATAACTGGCCTGTTCTTTCTCCTTGGCTATTAAAAATACTAGAGTTTTCATCACACAAATATTAAGAAGGCAGGATGACATCATAATTCATTTTTGTCAGTAGTTAACTTCTTGAAGTGATACAATTCTTTGATTCTATTATTATATTTGCTTTTTTTTTTTTTAGTAATATAAACCTTATAGAGATCAATGTACTTAATTCAATAAGCTTTTTTTGTGTCTGACATGAAACTCTTCTGCTTTTGTGCATTTTTCCTACATATAAATCTGTAGTTTTGGCTTCTTACTGAAACGATTTTCCACATAGACAAGATGACATCAGGAAGAACACAAACGAGAGCCCAAATCAAAAGGTAGAACTGCAGTTTTCGAGACCTAACAATGAAAGTAAGAGACAGTTAAGTGTCAGGTTATATTGTAAGTTATATACAAATATCTCTTCAGATGCAGACACTGTAGTGTAACAACCTCAAGAAGAGTGTTATCAACTGGGATCCATTCTTACAGCCAAAGTTTGGTGCCCCAGCTCTGACAGTTTATTGCTAAATCATGGGCCAGTAGATAGATGTTTTCCTGCTTACCACACTTTCATCTTGCAGCACAGGAAAAAGCCAGATTAATAAAATTGATGCTGGTTTTTTCTCAAAAACTTGTAAATGATGACTTAGTCCAGTTTGTTACTTCTGTGGAGATTTATGTAAAAAGTAACACTAAAGGAGTATTTTAAAAATGTGAGAAAGTCCCAGGAAAAGCTAAGGGGGACCACAGCTAGTAATTTAGGCTTTCTTTAGCTGGGTCTAAAAAAAAAAGAAAATATATCATTTGGAACTACACAGCTATGAGATAGCTATAGAAAGACAGAAGGTCTTTCTACAATTCTTTCTCTTTTTAAACTTTCAATGTTCAAAAGACTGCAGCCATTAAGGATTGCAATTTCTCTGCTTCCTTGCAAACAGAACTTGGGGGCAAGGTTTCCATTTCACCTGCAGACCATAAAATCTCTCAACCATTTCTTCCCTTGCTAGTATAAAACTACTTTCATCATTAAAGTGGAGTTATTTTAAACTTTAAACTATGACTTTAAAAATGTCATAAAACCAAATCATACTTTCTAGCAAACTGCCATAGGAATTCCTTGGAAACTGCAGAGGAAGAAAAGCCAGAAATTGTTTTGATTTGAAGTGTTTTATTTTTAATCAAGCATTTTGCTGTTCTTCACTTTTCTGGAATTCTCTCAAATCTAGAGGACCATAAATATAAAACACTGAACACTGGAGAGTCTTTAAACTCTCATAAACACAGTAGTTGCAATGCTTTATGAAAAAAAAATAAAACGACACTTTCAAAAGTGTAGGTCTCCTTTCTAAATACCAATAACCAATTGCTGGAATACCTCTTCTGCAGCAATAATTTTGGATGGTACGGAACTATTTTCATGCTCAGCAAACCAAAACCAAAAAATGTAGATACACTTCGACAAATTATTGTTTTTACCTTTCAATTTTTATGCAGCAGATTTTTGAGTGCTGCATTACTGGGGCCAGTTCTGCAAACTTCAAAAATGGCAGGGATGCAAGTTCATGATGTAATGGAATGTATTCAGAAGACAGAAAGTCAAAGGTGTTTCTGATGTTGTACAGGCATGACGGGCACAAGTTAGCGCTGCCAGAATTCTGATGTTGCTAGGATAGCCCAATGAAGCCCACATATTCCAGGCACGAATTCACAGAATATTCTGAATTGGAAGGGACCCACGAGGATCATCGAGTCCAACTGCTAAGTCCATGGCCCTTATGGGGATCGAAGGCACAACCTTGCTGCTATCAGCACCATGGCCAACTGATCTAACTGCAGGGAAGAGTTAGGTCTTCTGTACGGAACACCGCTGCCGGTAGGTTCTCTCATATGTTTCAGTGCAAAATTTGAAATTGCAGAATCACATGTTGACTATTGTTTGGAACTTTTATAATAACATAAGAAGTAAATAAGCCTGAACTTAAAAAGGAATTGCATTCTCATCAGATTTCATAAATTAAGTTATGCTGGGTCAGCACTTAGGAAGAATAGACATGTGCTTGAGGAAAAAAACACCTGACAAAAATTCAGTTCTCAGCATAACACAGATTTTTTTGTTTGTCCTTAGGCAAAACATAAAGAACTTTGAAAGGTAAAGGTAGATCCTGGTAGTTTTTTAGAACTTCTCACTCCCTCCCACATTACTCTCTGGTTTCTCTGAAGTGGAGCACAGAGAGCTATGTTAGGCATGTACTTTTCCCTGCATTATGCAAGACACCTCAAAACAAAATCAAAAAGCAATCTTATACAGAAAGGAGACACATTTAGAACTAGCTGAGTTAAAACCGAGCAATGGCCACTTTAGAAAACAAAACCCACCTGACATTCCTCCCCAGACAATTGCCTTCTAAAGCTAAAACCTTTCAAAGATGTATGAAAATGATTCTTGATATTTGAAGCATGCCGCATAGACTGAGAGAAAATCAGAGAGAAGGAAATCAAGTACAGATTTTTAGCCCACATTCCTGGACTTAATTCTGTAATTCACATCCATGTAAAACTGGTTTTGTGCAAAACTTAGCTGAGTACTTCTTAGAAGCAAAATCTTTCACATATCTAGATAAATTTGTCAACAACAGGAGACCAACAACTTTGTTTTGTGTAATTTGCCCAACGCTGACACCATTTCAGCAAGAGAGGAGACATTTGCATGGCTGAAATAACAGTCAGGGCATTGCTGGGCAGGGCTTGAATATTGCCTTGGTTTGGTTAGCACAGCACAGAGTGTAGAGTGGCAAACTTCCAAGAGGGAAGACTAACAGCAAGTTAGCACTGACTAACTTGGGAAAAATCTGTGGAATTAAGAGAACTGACCAAATCACTGTTGGCACAGAAAAATTCTATTAAAATGCCTCTTGTAATACTTTAATATAATATTCAGAAAACAAACAAAAAATCCAACAAAGACAGCCATGGGCACAGACCACTTTCTATGACTGTATTTTTTTAAATTCCTCACTGTAAGTCTGGTCCCACACAGGGTTATCATTTGAATGAAGCTTATTACTGTAACACTGATGTAGCTAAGAAAGCCCAATTGTTTAAAGCCTATGCATTTAATTGCTGAGAAAAATCAGCTAAATGCTGAAGATAATTTCTAAATGAGAAAGGAATAAGAAATGCCAGTGGTAAGCATATTGTCTTCATGACAGCATCTAATTGCTGACCCTATAATCCTATTGTGCCAAATGACAGCGGATCTTACTGATGAACTTCCTGATTCTGGAGAGCAGAAATTAAATTAAAACCTTGGATCAGACTGCTCTCAGGTCACTGTGCTTACTGATCTTCATGGGCTTCATCCTGGAAGATGCTGAGTGCTTCTATGAAGCATGGATTGTGTGCATCTTCTAGCAGAGAGCTGAGAGCCTCCAGCATCTTTCCACAGATCCCCAGGACCCTACAGAATGAAGCTTCCTATCCAGGACTTAGAAAATTGCTTTGGACTAATTACTGTGTATTGTCTCCTTCCTCAGCATTTAGCATTGATGTCATTTGTCTATAAACAGATCAGATCAATTTCAAACCAAGACCCTGACCAAAACAAGGTCTAAGTGATTTCTTTTGACTGTTACCTGGAATTCCTCATTTATATCACACCTGTATGTCATTTGTCTTATATGCAGTGTGATGCAAATGCACGAATGGGTTAAATCAGCCTTTGCTTACATGCTCACATCTGCTGCTTCTGAAGTAGTACAATATTCTCTGCAATAGCACTTCACTCTGTTAATGCATATGAATTTGCTAAAAATGCAAAAAGAGTATCTGCAGGGCCAGTGAGTCAACTCATTAATGTTAAATCTCCCTGAACCTTAACTTTGCCAATGAAAATTAGAGATTCCCACATTCTTAGACTAAAAATCATTAAAGGCATTAATTGATGTGAGAAAATGTCTGCTATGGTTTAGGACAGCAAGAAGAAAACAGAAAAGTGAATGTTGCTCTCGAAAACTGCCTGATTTTTCTTACTCCAGAGTATGTTCCTGTGAAGAACCAGAAAAACAATTACATCTGTAAGTGACCTGAGGTTTTACTAATTAGACATTAAGCATACATTATATTATTCAAACTGTCTTCACGCTTGGCATTTTTTTCAGGACAAAACTTGATCTCTAATGCAACACAGTTCAGTGATTTATTCATGTACTTCAGTTTCCTTTTACATTTCTTTCCTTGATCTCAAATGGGACACTAAACTGAAATTTGACAAATATTTTGAAACTAAACATTTGATCAATTCACACCTTATCAATCTAAATTTTTTATTTTTATACTTTTAAGATGCTTCATTTGGCTTTGCTTTTTTCAATTATTAATTATCATTCAAATGAAAAACTATTTCCAAGATACGTGAAACTCTTGTTGAAATATGCAGGGTTTGTCTGCTTCAGAACTCTGTCAGAATGTTTTCTAAATGGAAAATTTATCAAAACAGGTTCCTGGTTTTGATGAATATGTGTGTTCCATGAAAAAGGTGATCAAAATATTGAGCAGCTCCACTGTGAAGCTTTATTAATGTTTGATCAGAACTTTGAGAGCTTAGCTATAGAAGTGCAAATCGCTCTGAACACGATAATTAGAATCTCGCAGCAAAACAAGGAGACAGGAAAAGTAGAAAAAAAAGCAGGTAGGTGACAGTAAAGACGAGTAACTTAGAACAAGTTCAGGAGTCTTGAAGTATGTTTGTTCTCAATGTAGAATTTTGGCCCAGCATGTTCAGCAGGAGAGAAAGAAAACATGTTCAGAATTGCTGTAAATATCAAAATTAAATTTTAATTATACTTCTGCAAATAACTCCGGTGAACACATGCAATGTAAATCAAAAAGATCAACCAGATGTTATAAAATACATTGTTTCCAATACCAAATAAAAAAATGTCTCAAAGAACTGCTAAAGGCACGTGGGTTTCACATATGTGAAATATTAGTTAAACTAGAGCAGGTCTAGAATTTTCACATAGTTTGCTCACTTCTTACTCTAGAGAAAGCCTTGTGGTAGATACTCGAGTTGAGTAAAGGTCTCCTCATCACAGGCGCCAAACAAATCCAGGACAGGCAGAATGCACAATAGCAAAACTGTGAAGTGCTCTCTCACACACAGTCAGGTCATAAAGATGTTGCATTTTAAAACCTAGAAGAGTTATAATCCACCTAGGGTTGGCTGAAATTGCTGCTTTGCAGGTGTGCAAACCACCACCAGCATGAGAAATTAAACACAGATCCTCTTGTTAATGGAACTGGAGCCGTGGTAAGCGCTACCAGCATTTCCAGACTATCAGCCCATTCTCCAAGTACCAAAATCAATTGTTCTTTTGTATCTGACACCAGTGAGAGAAAACTCGAGTTTTGGTCCTGGCTGCAACAAGTATTTGCCATCTCCATGCCAACTTTAATCCATAGAAGAGAGACACTGCCTTCAAAAAACCTCAATACCCCTGAGGATTAGAACGTGCACTATCTAAACAAAGAGCAGGCAGTGATCTCACCAATCACAGGCATGCAGCTTCTTCAGGAACACAGTGGTGCCTATCCTAACAGGAGTCACAAGCAGTGTTTTCCAGTATATCACATTACAGAATACTGGCTAGGTTTATATGGATTGTCAGGGAAATACTGCAGATTGAGTTACCTTTCTGCTTGTCCAAATATTTGGAAGCTTTGTAATGACCAGAACAGTATTTTTTTTGTCTAGTATCTGTGTTTTTATCCAGCACTTTGTTATACACACAGCAAAGCACTTCCCTCTGAGCTCTGGTATTCCACTAAATAACAGCACATTTAAAGCTAAATTGGAAACTCATCTCCTGAAAATAACTAGATTAAAGAATTCCCAGTTCAGTTCATTGTTTCTTCATTTTCTAGTTTGCCAAAAAAGAACTACAGCAGACCAAATGCTGGAGCATTTACTAGCTGACTTTCCAGTAAGAATGGCACAGTTTGTCCAGAAATGGCAAGTGCCCCAGTTTATACTGTAGCTGCCAACCCTCTTTAATATTCAGAGTCTAATGTCTGCACAGTTATCAAAGGCAGACACTTGTTTCTGTTCACTCAGGCAAAGAAATATCCCAGCTAACAGTACAGACTCCTTCCCCTGAGTTTTTGAAAATTCTTCCAAATAAATATGCTATTTAAGAAATAAATAAAGAAAAAATCCTTAAAAGATTTTCCCTTCATTTCTTATCAGACAATGCTAGATTAACAATCTGCTTTATCATTTTGACATGACTGAAACCATCTAAAGCCATCTTCTAACATTCATTTGTTTTCCGTGAGAAAGAGAAATCTGCTCCTGATCAAACACCTGACATTTTGACTAGTGGAGGAAGAAATAAGTGAAGATATATGTCCACAGGAATGAAAAAAAGGAATTTGTTATTATTGTCATGCACCAGCAGGAATGAAATTGTCATATGGTATTCAAATAATATGAAGGTCAGGTCTGGAAAAAGGTAATTTCCTGACCAAAAAAAAAGAAGAAAGAAAATGACTAAAAATCTGACCTCTGCTGAACACCTTATGTGATTCCTTAACTTCAGTTTCTGCAGTGTAAGAGGCAATGATTGTTGTTGTGTTTCAGCACATATTTATACAGAGAATTCTGCAGTAGCTTTCCTGAAAATGTCTCCATGCAATAGGAATTGCTCAGCTGGTTCCCATTGCCTATAGTTTTATGCCAGCAAGGCACCAGTGATTTGAACTGGACAGAAATGTGAATTTGAAAAATGCAGGTATTCCACACAACCTCTGTATATCTATTTAAAAATGGGTAAAATTAAATTATTTAAAATCTGAATATAAAACATTATTTTTGTTTCAGAGACAACTGAGGTAAAATAATGCATTTTTGTTAATTCATGAAGTATTTTGTAAGAAAGAATAACAAAAAGACCTTTTGAGATTCTACTAAGACAGTCAATTAGCTAGATGCTAAATTCTATCCTAAATACATTCTAAAATGTTCAGCTTTAAAGTTTTTACTGAACTGGAGTACAGTGCCTTACTGAATCAAAACTATCTGTGTTCTCTGGAACTCAAGGGGTTTCAAGGCTCCAAGGACACGTAAGATCCAGTATGTTAATTGAAAATTATGAAGCATAATAAAGTCCATTAATACTTGAAAAAATACTTGAAAAATATATTTAATAGCCTTATGAGTCTTGTCTATTTTGTCCAAGCACTTACATGATGTATTATGTTCCCTTCCACAACTGGAGACATCCATATCTTGATTTTGCTGTTCTTGTAGTACCTGAAGTTTGCAGAAAAAGGAAGGCTTAAGAATTATCAGGCTCCAATATCTACAGTTAATCCTTTTTCCCTCTACTCACATTTTCCTGTGGGGTAATGCCTGGGACTGAACTTGGCTTTATGTATAGAAAAATGCTATTCATTTTCAAAATACTAGATTCTAGTGTCAATAAAAAGAGGATAACTGAAGATTTAGCCTATAAATATGGTGCTTGTAATCTCTCTTTGAGGAGTAAATTTATTTTTTCATTAATTTTAAAGAAACCCCAACAATTAAAAAGTCTTAAGTTAGGAAGAAAGCCCCAAGGACTTTTAAATGGACTTCATATTTCAATTCAAGCTGGAAGATCCCAAATATAAGAGAAACACCTTTCTTGGGAAGTTTCTTCTAATTAAAAGATAAATTATTGAATCCTTTGGGTGTTTTTCAGAGGTATCCATGTAAGAAGTTGATTTTTTGCAAAACTGCAGAAAACTAGGGGTTGATTGGACCTATTTCAACCCAAGATGCAAATACCTGTAGTTGCCAGGAGGCATTTTTCCCAGCCCTTTCATATTTGGAAATTGCAAAATCAACTCCTTGTGGGAATGCATTTATGCTTTAAAGGCACACAATAGTCCTATTCCTCTCCCTTTTGTACTCAAACCTCAGGAATACACTCTGCCAGACAACGCCAATCCAGGCAGAGGAGTGTAAAACTGATCAGAGTTACATGGTGCACTGCACAGCCACCACAAGAGCCATCAGACTTTCCTGTGTGGCAGGTCAGACACATTAACAAATGTTAATAACTGTACATTTCCACTGTTTGATTTGAAAGATGGCTTTTGCTTTCCAAAGTGTTGATCCTCTTGATGTTTACATTCGGAAAGGAATGATGTGTCCAATTCTGATACCAGCTATATTCAAGAAAGATAAGAAAGTAAATTATGCAATGTAAGCATGTAAGTTAAACAATTTTCTTCAGGTTTACATAGCTTTAAGTTATGGGAGTCCTTGCAAGTTAGATTTGATCTTCCATATCTACAGATACTTTGCACAAATAAGTTTTCTTGCAAACAACTTGAAATCTTCTTGTTAAAAAATTGTGTGAATAAGAGTTTGTATAAGGAAATTATTAAAGTATTCACAATTCAGCTAAGGACTAGACCTTTTTAAAGAAGACATTTTTAAAGAAATACTGTGTATTTTGTTTTAACTAACATCATAGCTCTAGGTGTTTATTATATTGAAAAAACCATACCTGACCCTGAAACACAAAACATAGAATCCACCTCTTTTTCTATAACATTGAGACACCTCAGTGATACTCATCTCAGCTTCCCTCTTCTAGTTTTAAAAATTAAAAAGAGAAAACAAAAATTAAAAAAAAAGAAGAGGAGCTGAGTTAGGGTCATCTCAATGAATGCATTTTAATTAATTGTGTAAGATACTTGCACCAAATTAGCAATCTTTGAGAATGAAGAGAAGGTAAACAGTAATAGGGAATTACTGCTCTTGATTTTATGAACTGCTCTTGATTTCATGTCATGAATATCTAGTGCTCAGTAAATATTTCCAAAGACTTCTGCTGCATTTAACGTTATAAATCATTGGGGTTTGACCTTATTGGGGCAGTTGCAGAGTCTTATTCTATTTTACGTTGATAAATACACATCACCCTGACGCATTCCTAGACATTTAAGTTTAAATTTGCCCTCAAGTGAAATAAAGTCTGATGTAAGGTGAATACCAGTAATTTCTTTAATCAGTTTAAAGCTTATTTTAGGGAAAAAACCAGGTAGAGGCTCATGATAACCAACCAAAGCTACAAAGTTCATCCATATATAACACTGGGGCTAAATCTGTTAGCTTTTAAAAATATACAAATAACTTTGTGGGAAAATTTGAATGCTTACACCTTCAAAATTCTTTCCATTAGCAACCTTTAAAGCATAAGAAAAATCCTCCATAAAAACTATTAAGTCTTTAAAAAGCTACCCCAGCTTTCAGACCCTCATTTCACTACCAGATTGAAAAGGAAAGGAAAAAAAATTACAACAGCCAAGGTAGAAAAACCCCAAGATTACTACTTCTGCTTCCAAAACCCGACTGACACAAAGATTGTAAGCTTTCATGATTGTTTCCTCTTCTGCTTGTTTATGTAATACTTAACATTAAGAGGAGATGCAGGATGTAGAGGTTGTGCTTTGTTCCTACAGCGCAATAAACAGCAACACACAGCTCAGCTCCCTTTTTTTTTTTTTTAAGGATCCAGTTGTTAGCATTTGGAGTAGAACAGAAAGTCTGAAGAACTTTTGGGTTTAACTCAGGCCTTTAATTCAGCAAACCCACTGACTAAATCATTGGTATTACTTCCTGCAATTCCTTGATTTTTCTTGTGGGTGTTGCAGTCATAAGCCAACAAAGTCAAGGCTTTAAGGTTCTGAGTGAATACTAACCTTATGTAAATTGACTGATTATTCCACCAGAAGAGTTCTGCCTTCTACAGCTTAAATTTTTGAATTTTTCCTAAGGGTGAAAATTACAGAACTTCAGTTGTCCTTTCCACTAGCCTTGCTAGAGGAAAAAAAAAAAAAAAAAAAAAAAAAAAAAGAAGGCCTCAAGAATTCTTGTTATTTATGCTTAGAGTTTTGTTACTTTCTTCTGCTCAGATCAAGACAAACATCTGTTTGTCTTGGTACACTGCAGTAGTTTTCACCCTGAAAACGTTGAACTTCTTTTGCAAATTTATGATTGAGCTTTTGTCATTTCAGTGGTGGCTCAGCTATAATATTGAGCTGACTGGAATAAAAAGTTATAACAATGATTTAATACAAAATACTTCTGTTGCAGAAAATGTCATCACTTTTCACCTACATTTACTAGATTAATTCAAAGCTTGCTTCAGTTTTAAGTCTTCTGAGGTAGTGATAAAACAGTATGTAAATCTGGAAATACTAACAGGATGAAGTGAAAAAGCTAACAGTGGCAAAGAAAACATTTTTCCCAATGAGGGAATAATAAATTAAAAAAAAGATGCTCTATTTTCAAAAACAAAATCCTTTTTTAACTCGAGTAACGCATTGATGATATGACCCTAAAAGTAACCTCTGCCTATCAGCATAACCATTTTTTAATAAAACATCAGAGTTGTTAACACTGGAGAAAAAAACCCACAGGCATTTACAGTAGTTACAAATATCTTCACTTCCTGAATACTCTACCACCTCTGTGAAGAAAAGATATGAATAATAATAAGATGATTTTACATTTTCCTGAGACCTTGGTTACTTGTATTTGATAATTTAATCTACAGCTTGATGACTAAATTTTACGTCATTTATGTTTAGTGACGAGTAGAAGTAGTTGCATCATAGCCCTTAGTACTTATATCCACCTTACAAAAAAACCACTTCTTGCTTCACTACTATTGCTAAAGCCTCTGCCACTGGCTGATGGAATGACTTTTAGCAAGAAACTTGTCTCTCTTGCATCATGTCTCCCTTTAAAATAAACAAGAATAATGCTCTTAAGAGAACAGGCTTGAAATGCCCTAATAGTTCCTTAAAGAAAATAATATTTTGTTTTTGCCAACTCCACTGAAGGAGTCCTGCTTTAATATCTAGGTGATATTAACATTGTCCTTTGCACAGTACAACCATTCATTCATTCTCAGCATTAAAATTCCTTAGTTGAAATTCTAGGTTGCTGCAGAATAATTCTGGACCTGTTTTTACATAGCCTTTTCATGGTTCCTCTTCATCTCCAGAGCTAGCTCTCACAGGCCTTTCCACAGGCCTTGGTGCTACTGTCTGGGGAAGAAGTATATACCTGCACACCATGGATTGGGCTTCAGCGGTGAAAGTAAGTTGTATCTAAGATGCAGGGCTTCCTTGTGTTTGAATTAAATACCTATTCTACTTGTAGGGAAAGCACTCAAGTGTACATCAGTTCTTCTGCTTCTCTCACCAAAATGTCTACCTGTGTATCAGGGAGAATCTCAGCATTTATACCAATATAGAGACAGTAAGGACACTTGAAGAAGAAGAATACCAAAACAAAGTAACACAGCTCTCTGTCATGTTGCACTAAGGTGACTACATTGACTGATCTTTGCACCAAAAGGATTTTTAAAATTTATTTATTAAATCTAGCATGGGAAAATGATTTACTCTGGATGCAGACTAATATTCCATTTCTTTGGCTTCTTGAAGCCATCGATTCACAGTTCAGGTGATTATTAAAAACTGGTAAACATCCAAGGTGCTCTGGGGTGGAGCACGTCTGTTGCTCTTCCAGTTAAAGAATTTTGTATTATTCATCAGCTCATTAAATTAAAAAAAAAGAGTATATGTTGGGTGGAAAGGGTTAAAAGTGGAAGAATGGTGAGGAGGATGATAGATTCTCTCAAGTGACCTCACAGCTGGGAATGCCAGGGCCTGGAGAGTAACTGCAGGAAACCATATATTATACCTACTGCTGTTTATTTGCTGTCTGTTTTGAGAAGAAGAATTTCTGTGTAGAGATAACATAGGTGTTTATGGAGACTTGGATGCCCTTTCCCGGACATGCTTGAGCTCCCTGTCTTGGGAGAGAGATCAAAGCAGAAATCATAAAAAGCACAGAGGAAGATCACAGCATGGTGTTAAATGACTCATACACAGGCCTTTAATAAATGGGTGCACAGAACAGACCTGCTGCCCCACCCAGCACTGGACTAAGCTTGACAGCGCCTGTGTCCTCATTTTGTGTGTCTCTGCATTGCTTTGGGATCTTTCAGCCAGCAAGATAATGAAAAAAATTAACTCTGCCATTTCAGTGGGTTTGTGACTGCCCTTGCTCACCTGCATGTGTTGATTCACACAGTATAATTCTGTATTTTACAAGACTTATGAGCTCTTGAAAAGAAAAATCCAAGTTACAACATAATTGCTTGCTCTTTTATATTATTTGCTTGGGAATCTGTACCTCTTATTCAAGAGTTCTACTTGTCATTGTAATACATAAACAATACATGAAGAGTGTGCCACCTTCAACATCTTGTATTTCAGATTTCCTTAAAACTTATAGCTTCAGCTAACTACTGAAAGCTGGAAGTTCAAATTCTTTCAGAGAGAGAGCAAAATTTGGGTTTCTTGACCCCTGCATAAATATCCCACCCCCACATCTTCTGCCTCCTTTCATGAAAGAAAGAAGGCAACCTCCACGCAAAAGTTTGTTAGTGGAATTGGCAACTGACCTGCAAATTTATATCGCAGAAAAAGACAAGCATTTAGGAAACAAGATTCTTGTTGGTATTTCCTTCTTTCAGCATCTACTATTTTTATGATCCGCATGTTAGATATGTACCACAACACGTGTGGCTTCGTTATTATGAGTATGTACTGAAAAGTAGGTGATATAGTATCTAAAGTTTTGAAACACTCTCATAAATCTAATTTTTGAGGTATGAGAGATTATCATTGCCTTCAGAACCATAATATACTTCCTGTATTTCTTACTGCTTGAACATCAACATATACAATGTATTGCCTATATAATTAATAAAGAAAATCTGAACATTTATGCAAATCTATACATGATTTAGATCAGATTCCAGTGAAACACTAATAATGAACCACACCTGGTGTCAAAGATGCCATGAAAATGTTCTAATTTTCAGTAATATAAATAAAGCATGTTATGCAACAGACAACCAACAATCACAAATGCCCCTTTACAACTATTTTAACATGGTCCCTGCATATATAGTCCTTATTTTCAGCAAAATTAGAGAATTACAGAGAATTTTCAAAGAATCATATATTTCAAAGTGAAATACATGTCTGTGTAGATGGGCAGGATAAGGCCTATGAACTACTTATTTTAACTCAGTTAAAAACTTAAAATATAGTTGAAATGTAAACACTGTATTGGTCTTCTGTTTCTTCTCAGAACAATAATAAGTCTCACAATTTTAATTGTTTAGTAAATGTACAGAAAGATTTTTCAGATAATTTGACTTAGATTTGCCCCCAGTTTCTGTCTTATCATCTGCTACATTTAGGGATTAACTGAAGAAGAAAATCATGAGCTGTTGAAGACAGCAATTCAGAAGACAGAAATAAGTTTTTGTTTAGTGCCCTGCCAATGCTGCCATTGTGAACATTAGCAATCAAGAATCATCAGTGCCAGAGTCTGCAATGGATTCAGTCCAGGGCTCCAGATCCAAAATCAGTCTGTCATTGACTCTTTGTTAATATATAAATCATTTACTGAAGCATAGCCAGTCAAAACAGAATACCATTTGTGTGCACGTGAAGGTCTGGCTGTTCCTGCCAAGAGTGACTCATGTTAAAGGGGCACAAAGAAAATGAGGCTCAAAATGGATATTTAAGGTCTGATTTTTTTGCTGCTTGAAGCATGCACCAGCATTTCTACCTGTGCAAAATACTGCTTGATTGTTCAGAAAGCATAGCACTTACCTTGAAGTAAAAACACTACAAATTAAGGAATGCTCAAATTCACAGATTATGCCATGCATGCATTAAAAAAAAAGAAAAAGGAAAAAAAAATTATATTAAAATTACTAGGATATATGGATGAGGTTAAAATGAATGATTTTTTACTGTATTTCCTGTATATAATTGCAGAAAAAATTAGATTTTATAAATTAACTAGTATACTCATTGTTTTTCCTAGCTGCTGTGCTAACAGAAGTAGAAGAGAGAAGAACAGAACGGCATTCTGTGATCATCACTTACACATTAGCAAATGCAGCCCTTAGCTGTTTATTACATATTGTACTATACTGGGCAAAAATGCCTCTCAGGCTTAGAGACATTCTTGTTACAGCAGCTAACAAAGACACAGCCTCTCTGACTGAAGGTTTACCGTCTAAATTTTTAACACCTTAGATGCAGGTAGTTAAAATCAGTCTTCATGTGCGTTTGTAAATCATTAATATGGCTGCAGCACTGAGAATATTCTGGGTACTGAAGATGATTGTAAGGTTGCTGTGAAAACTCCAATAACATTAAAAAGTCACAAAGTAAAAGTGCAAACTTTTCAGCTGTGACCCTGCATGCTAAAATGGTTGCAATTCTGGTGCTCTGGCAGCAAAGGGGTGGTTGTGCTCCACTGCAGCCCCTGTGGCATTTCATTAGGGCACAGTGATATAAGTCTTCTCTGCCCTATCATCAGGTGAACATACTGTGGCTATTCAGGAAACCTGAAATATAAATGGGACCTGCTGGTCTTGTCACAAACTATATTGACTCATACTTACCCTGATTCTTTGTTCCAAGAACTAAAGAGGCAGAGCACTTTTGCTATTAGGTGGCTGCAATATTTACAGTATAGAGTCTTTAATTTTACCTTGACTCAAATCCTGTTTAAAGTCAAAACTGTGAAGTCTTCCACCAACACTTCTCTTCTTTTTGGGAAGAACAATTAATAAGATCATTATTCTTTATCTACTTAATCTTGAGTAAATATTTTATCACACTTCAATAAAGTTCATGAACATGGAGATAGATACACTGATAGATAGGAACCTAAGAAAATAAACATAGAATTAGTCAAAACTAGCAGTATTTTACTTCAGTTTGGGCAGTGCAAGGAGGATAACCAGTAGGAACCAGGAGGATACAGTAAAAGCCTTGTATGAAAATGGCTTAGAAATTTTGTAAAATCAAATCAAAGGACACAATCTATTATTTCAAAGACTTAATTCTGGAATTAAAAAGGCTGACAGACATGAAAAAGAAGATGATACTTTGCCAAGATACCCCAAGAAAGGCAGACAACTGCTACTTTGCTCCAGATTCAGTTCTGGCTCTGTGCTCTATCATTAGAATTAAAACTCCTTCACTTTGATGCAGAGAGGGAATGTCCTAATGAAAATCAAGATAGAGTTTACTTTAAGATTTGTTGTAGAGAAACATTTCTTGACACCATATGACAATTTTTCTGTCAAGTATCCTCAAACATTCCAACAGAATTCCATTTAATATGATTGATTGTATATCAAGTTAACCCAAGTATTTTATTAAAATATTTTTTTTTGTTTATAACTTAAATGAACTTCATATGAAATTTAGGTAAGTGAAAAACTAAACTTGCTAATTTTCTATAACTTTTACAGATCTGATTCCATACAAACAATATACATATTTGTAGTGTTTCCATGGGTTTAAGGTAGAAAGTAATGCAATGTTATTTAATGAACTCCAAAAACTGAGAAAATCTGATTAGATTATACAACATTGGACCTTAACACAGCACAGAACTCCCAAAGAATCTTAGAACTGTAGAATTGTTTGGGTTGGAAGAGACTTTAAAGATCATCCAATTCCAATCCTCTTGCCGCGCACAGGGACAGCATTCACTAGACCAGGTTGCTCAGAGCTCCTTCCAATTTGGCCTTGAACACTTCCAGGGATTTACATATTATATTAACTGATTAAACAGTTCTTTATGCAAATAACTCACATTATCTAATCTTTATCAAAATTTAATCTCTGAATAAAGCAAAATGTTCCTGAAAAAATACTTTTTTCTTTATGCCATTAAAAATGTCCATCATTCAATTCACACACTGAAAAAGATTGGCTTACTTTGCTCAGCATTATTATCCTAAATATTAATTTAATAAAACAGAATTTGCCATATACTGTTTTTCTAAAAGTAGCCTTTAATTCATGTATTCTATGCACAAGCATATCATTAGGTGTAACTCATGCACAGTTAGATTGGTTTAGTTAAAGTGATATTAAAAGACATTTTTAGGACTTTGTGAAATAACTTTTAGACAGATGAAAAGTGCTTGAGAATGTTAGCTAAGCAGCCATGAGAGTCAAATCATAATTATATGTACCATGCTTAGTTCTGTTGTATAATATGTGAACTGGACGTTTAGGTAGGTGAAAACAATAATTTTCCTTTCTCTTTGCGGTACAAAGAGTGTTATTGCTAAAGTTAGAAATACCATTAACAGCTTCATGTGGTGATTCACTCTCAATTTTCAAACATTTGACAGCAATTCAAGTTTTTAATGCAGTTTCATTCCTGACTTGAAACTTCACAAACAGACAATGGGTTATTTCTTTTTCATAACTAGCAACAAGTGGCTTTTGAAAATATTTTGCTATTTCCATGGCCTGAAGGAGGAGTGCTTGCAGACAAAATGCATTTCCTTTTAAAATAAGAAACAATTTTTAAAATAAAAACCAACCCCAAACCACACAACCCCTCTCCCAAGCAAACCACTAATGGTTTTCTTCACTAAATGAAAGATTTATGTTATATTGGAAATTCACAGAATTGTTGGATTACCAAGCAGCACCAAGATGTTATAAAAATGGAAATCAAGAGATCTAAATGGATGATGTCTGACAAAATTGCATTAACTTTTTTGTTTCTTCTGCATTGGCCATTACATCTTCTATATTTCTAAGTTTTCTCATTTTTAATAGTCAGCATTTTTTAAGAATTCTGTTCCTACAATCTGCACCAGAATATCTTCAGATCAATTGCATTTTCAGCCTGCAGGCAAGTGACAACTTATAAAACTTCTTTAACCTCTTCCCAGTTCTTTGACTAATTGTGATTCTCCAGGATTGTGTCAGTGGCAAGATCTGATGCCAACATTACTCAGATTTTAGAAGAACATTTTTAGAGTTTGTTTCTTTGCCCAAATTCCTTACCTAGGCAATATGAAACTCACAGCTTTTTCCAGCTCCACCAGAAGTTCCAAGGCTGCACTCTAAAATCCCATTGGCAGCTGAGAACAGAACAGCAGTGCAATATAGCCAAGTCCCCAGCACAAATTCCTCATCATCAACAAAGATTTACAGGTTCCTCTGGTAAGCCACTGAGGTCATATCAGAATGAACTGATTTACATTACTGTTTGTAAAGTACTCCCTGTTGTTTTTATCTTTTCTTGTTTTCCTCCCCAAATAAAAATATTATTATCTGCATTTTGAAGGAAGTGATAATTACTTTGGTTTTTAATGAACATAATTATAAGATTCCTTTCTCTGTTTTGTTCCTTTTTTACATAGATTTTGCAATATAAAATTCTAAATTCCAGTATAATATTTTTAACAAGTAAGCTCTTTCATAGCTCTGAGATTAATTTTGTTTTAATACTGTGTTTCTCTAAGTTTAACTTGGCAATAAAGCAAAGTTTACCACTTACAGTGTTATGTTATATTCCCAGCAGTTATACAGTTGCTCTGCAAAGACTTACTCAGTGCTTTCAGTCTTCACTTAATTCCCACAGCAAATGAATTAAATGAGTAATGCATCTTAAATAAGGGGTAGGTTATGAGCCTATTTGGACCACAGTGAGGGTAGTTGGTGTCCAGTTCACCTATGATGAATGCAATTTGATATATATGGGACAGTCCACTTCTTGTCCCTTCCACTCTCCCTCCTGTTCTGTTTCCTTTTCTCTGCAAGTTAATTCTTTTCCTGAGGGGAGAATAACCAAAGAATAAAAAAGACCTAACCAGACCATGCAGCAGTCATTTTTAGAAAAAAAACCAGTGAGTCTAAATTTAGTCAGTTTTGCAGTTCAGACATTCTGTCTGGGATTTATTAGCATGCCATAAGATCAGGGATTCTGTTTTCCTCCTTGTTTTGTTTGAAACCTTGACCTCATTTTCTGCATTGAACAGTAACAGGATTGCATAAACAGCTATGACCCTTTGGTCCAATTTAGTCCAATTAAATTTACATAGTGCTAAAACATTAGTTTTTAGACTTCAGTTGTCTAGCTAAATTGAACAACTAACACACTTTACCATCTTTTATTATAGGAATATATATCTATTGCCTGCATGTTGGTAATACTGAGACAGCAAATTACACCATTGTGTGATGAATCACCTTCTTCACATCTACAGCCATTTGTGCATATCCCATATGACTTTAAATATGTCCACCATTTTTTAAAAGCATTTTAAAAACTCTCGTTTCTCTTGCCATATATTAGCTTCCAAATGACCATAGTTGCTTACAAATATTAAATACATAACCAATGATACTGGTAATGTATTTATTTATTTATACATATTTTTTTTTCATTGATGCATACTGTCTAAAGCACGAAAATTCGGTAGCTTATGACTCGTGAAGAATTAAAACAGAAGGTCTATTGCAGCGGAAAATAAAAGCTCTCTCTTTCTCAAGGACAGAAATAGCAGGTACATAGTTTGTAAATCAGTGAAGTATGCAGAATATTTTGTGATTCAAAGGTTTCCAAAGAACCTATAGAATACAGGAGATCATTATCATCATTTATGTTCACCTACAAGAAAGGCCAGAAGGAGGATATGGGGAACTATAGGTGTGTCAGTCTGACTTTGGTGCTGAGAAGGATCATTTAGCACATCATCCTGAGTGCAGGACAGCCGAGGGATCAGGCCCAGCCAGCATGGGTTTGTGAGAGACGGGTCCTGCTTGATCAGCCTTGTCTCTTTCTATGACAAAGTGACCCACTTAGTGGATGAGGGAAAAGCTGTGAATGTTTTGGAGGTTGTAGTGAGGTGGGTCTCTTTACCCAAATAACAAGTGATACGACAAGAGGAAACAGCCTCAAGTCGAGCCAGAGGAGTTTAGATTAGATATTAGAAAAAAAAATCTTCCCCAAAAGGATTGTGAAGCATTGGTTGCCCAGGGAAGTGGTTGAGTTGCCAACCCTGGAAGTGGATGGCAAGTTAAAATACGTGTAGACGTGGTGCTTAAGGACACAATTTATACTTGTTAAATTTTACAGTCAGAGATTTACAGTTGGACTTGATGATATTAAGGGTGTTCTCTAAGCTAGATAATTCTATTATTTGCTACTTCATTCAGAGAATCCATGCTGTGACTGCATAGGGCTTCAAGACCCAGAAACTAATGCTGTATTCACATAGACAGAGAAGCACCTTAAAAGCTAATTTTTTTATCATAGCCTTCACTGGGTTTTTGGACTGTAACATTGAAATGCTGTGACAATGAAAGCCACAGCAAATGACATGTTGGTCTTCAAACCCCATGACACAACCCTGGAAGGCCAGGACTATTCTCCTTGCATTCATAGGTCATACACTATTCATGTTTTAGTTCAATACCAATTAGTAAAGAAAGTATATACCATCTAAATGTGTTCATATGAGTATTTATATAATATTTATGTTTCTCTTAATTTTTTCAGAATTATCATTTGGTCGATTGGAGTTTATTCCAAATAAATGCAAACAATTTCCTATCACTCAGTGCATTTAATAGGAACATTTACTATAGAAGAAAATTTTGCTGTTCCATATTCCAAGGGAAGTCAGGGGCCGGGGGGAAATGGGGCGGGGTATGTAAACCTGTGTATACATTTTAATGCTTTTGGCAGATTTTTCCTGATTTTAAGCTATATCTCTATGGTTAAGCAACATCACTGGTAGAGATAAAATTCTGCAAATATACCTGTTTTTAAAAAGGTATTTATCTAACCACTCAGTACAAATATCTGTGAAATGCTAAGGTCTGAGCTCCCTTCCATGAAAATGAAGGATACTCAGCACCTCAGAGAATGAGCCTCAAGCTAGTACAATTGATCAGCCATTTCTGCTTACATTTCAATGCAGTTCTTTAGATAAAATAGAAAGAAAATCTTTAAGAAAACATCTAGTTGATGGTCTACTGCAAATACTAATATTAAGTTGTTCATTTATCCAAAGATATCTGTACCTCACCTGCTCTTCTTTGAAAAGGCTGCCATTAATTCTTGATATCTCATATAGCTTTCCAAATTACATTCATGTTTATGAAAACAAGAATTACCTGGAAAAAGTGGAAAAGCCCAGCAACAACCTTAAGTTTTTTCATATTCAATAATGTATTCATCCAAGTGTCATATTTTCCATTTTCATTATAAAAAACAAACAAGCAAACAACAGAAACAAGTACAGGATATAATTATGCAGAAAAGAAGGCTTGACAGAAATTTCTAAATCAATAGCTCAAATCTAGGGAGAGTAGAGAGTAATATTTAAAATGAGCTCAAAGTAGTCTCAGAGTTATTGATTTGATGCCACTACAGCACATTTTCAGCACTTCTATTCTCCGTAAGTCTTATGGGTATAATTATTCTGTCCTTCAGGAACTATACTGGTTAAAGTAAAAATGACAAAACTGAATAAATTTTGTCTTATTTTTTTTAGTACCATATTGCCCTTTAATACCGCGTAGGAAGGATTTTTTTCTGTCATTTTTACATACTTAAGAAAGAAAGAATGATTGAAAGTGGGTAGCTCTTGACAATTTTCAGGTAGGCTTATTCTTTCATAAGCTGTGCATCCAATATTCTTACATAAACCTAGTATGCTTTCTGTTGTCAGGGCATCCCCAAAAATAAAGACAACAATGACTTCATTTTCTCCTGTCAGTTTTTCTACTTATAAGAGGATAAAAATTATATCTACTAGCTAACAAACCTACCACACAAGATGTATGGGAGGATGAACTTGTTGACAAGCTACATTCTGGAAGCCTAGTAAAGATCAAACATCTATTTAAATTTGCAATGCATGTGGATTTCTATAAAATTGTATACATGTCAGTCTTCTGTTATGTTTTGGAAATAAATAGTTGCTCAAAGTTGAAATTCTCAATCTTTGCTAAACACAAAAGTAGAGACTTACATTTCAGAGCTGTTGAACAGCTGTGAAAATCAGGACGCCCTGGGAGTGTGCAAGTCTGCTGCTCTATGCAATACTAGCACACATTCACAGAATGCACTATAGCTGTCAGGACATGGAGAAGAGTGTGCTGGAAGTTACATTATTTTATGTGTGGTGTACTCATCCAAGGATCAGAAGAATGGGTTTAATTCTTTTCTTAGACTAAAGAGTATCCAGATCACATATTATTTTGCTTGCAGATGCTCTAAGCGTGAAACTGTGCAAGATGCTGTCCTTCTGCTTAGTTTCCTATAAGAATATAAAACTAATCAGGCCAGTAAGAGAAAATGCAAGACAGCTTATGACTATATTGCCTCTTAAAGACCTTCACAGAAGTCATAATTTGTACTTTAAAATGTTGCAGTGTTACTCAGTGTTTCCAATGGAGCTTTAGATTCCCCCGGGCTACATCATGTGTATAAGAACCACAAAGTAGGAACATGAAGCATATATACAGTAGAACATCAACAATTTTAAATAATGGAAGTTCTCTGGGTTTTAATGGCTTATCCCCTGTTGTACCCCCTGGTGCTGCTTATGGAATTCTCTGCACTGCACGGTGTGCTGTATGCTGTAAGCATTAAAGTACACAATACACCAGATTAAGGCAAAAACGTGGATATGTCCTTTCTGCAGTTTTCACCAGGATCTAACTAGATTGAAATCTTTATGTGAATCATCTTTAAAAACCTTGACTAGAATTTTATTTTTGTCTGAATGAAACTGAAAAGGATTTCCAGAGCAATGTAGTGAAAGTGCAGCATCCATGCACCTTAAGAAAAGGGAGAATCCTTTCACCAAAGGAGATCAATCAGACATAATTATCATATAGGATTAACTTCTGCGGGAACAATTTCAGTAATTATTTATGTGTGTACCAAGAAGACTGCATGCATCTTGATATGCACATATTCATAAGCACATATATATATGTAGTACAATTCTTTAAAATCTCACAAGGACTATATGAAGTAGAACACTATCAGGCAGGGAACTAAAAGAGATACTGAGATACTTCCAGTGACATGTTAATATATTCCAGTTTCCAGATTGTAATGTTTCTTATCAGCATGCCATGCTTTTGTATTCTGATATATTATAAAAATTGGCTCAGTGTGACAATGTTTTAAATGTATTTTGGTTTTACATTTGTAATTAAACATGTACGTATGTCACTGTGAAAGTAAGACTGTTCAAGCTGACTCTGCCAGTTAAAATCATTTATGGTTTACATCCCTACTATTCTAGTCCCCAATAATGAAAATGTTTAATTTGCTATTTGTATTTTCTACCAATAAAACTCATTCCTCTGTCTTGGGAAATACTGATATTTTAGATGTCCTCATTTGTTCAGAAGACCTACTATGCAGTATTGTTTACTACATCTTCTTCCTCTTATCCCTACTGTCCAATCCCCTTTTCTCCTTAGCCTTCTCAAGAATAATTAATCAATATTTCAAGCAGGTTTTATTGAGAGTCATCTATCCATTGGAAAGTTTCAGTTTCTGTATATTTCAAGTGCACATACACTTGCATCACATCATTAGGAAAGATCCCAGTTCTGCTGTACCTCATAAGGACATATAAAATGATTCTAGTAGCAGCTCAAATCAGTTTCAATTTAATGATTCCAGAGACCTTGTTTTATCCTGAACTGTCTATATTACCATAAATCACAGGAGTCAAATGCCCTTTCTCATTTACACCACTAGATTATGAAGTTAGTAAATTATAGTAGCCTGAAATGAGAATTTGGCATAGCTTTTTAAAGATGATTGAAAAGGGGGAAATCCAATTAGTTTAGGCCCTAATGTAAGCTTTATGAATATACAGAGAACTTCAGAAGAAATAACAATCTTATACTGCTCATACTCAATCCTGTAATATTTTGCTGTTTTTAACTTTTGTTGAATGTGTATGTACTTGCATCTTAGAGGTAAGGGTTCAAGATAAATGAGAGTTTCTTCTTTGAATGCAGCACCAAAAATATAAACTTGCTTGTAGGAACATCCTTTCAAAATTAATAGGAATATTATATTTCAGAAAATTTATTGGCATAATATGTAAATACTTGAAACCTAGTATTTTACATTCATATTGACAGTATTCTCTTAAGAAGTAGTCATATATCACAAAATTCTTTTATTAAAACACGTTTTAAAATTTAGTATGCATATAAACTTTTAACAGAAATTACATATAACTGCAAAGAAATTAAAGTTTTTATCCATCCTTGAAGTCAATGCAATATTTACATTTATAATGCATTTGTGGTGGCTATTTGAGTATTAAAGACTGAAGAAAACTCTCTTCCTAAATTGATTTAGATTTGCTACAATGAAATAGACAGTAGCTAATGGAGATTATTTTGAAAGATAACGTAATTAACACGTTTTATTGAACTTTGGCCCTTTTAGCAGTTAAATAAATTGAATAAACAGATTTGTCTAAAGTCAGTAACAATGTATATGAGACAAGAAAAAGAGCCATGTAGGAAACATTGAGGAAATTATAGATCAGAACTGGATAATTAAACACTAAGAATTTGAGGACTGTTTTCATAGTAAGAAAAAAATTTCTTTTGTATGCTTGCCCAAACTGGACATTTAGGGTCTGCACCCTCCCTTCAGGCCAGTAGGAGATAACAGCATACAAATATAGTTAAACTGACAATATGTTTTAACATCTGCCTGTGTGTGTCTCCATCACTGTGCCTCTGCTTGTCTTTCTTACGTTTAGAAACAATAAAAACACCAACATAAGTGGCCCTAATTGCCTCTTCCCATCACCATTAAAATGGTTGAATTAATCCTTTACTATTTCCACCTACGCCAATTTTTGTCCTCTATTTACTAGCTTTTTTAATTGGACTCAACTAAAACTGCCTGCCTAAAGCCTTCTAGAGAAGCCTCTGCATACTCACTGCTGTAGTCTTGATCTCCATCCAATTCCTATTGTTTTTCCTTTGCTAATTCTGCCTGTTACCTTCTCTTTGCAACTGCTCTATGTTCTTCCCTGGCTGCTGTATACACTTCTCTTGCCTTATTTCTGATTCAGCTGGAAGGCATAAGTGTTCTCTTTCTCATAAATAAATCTCTTTCCTGCCCATGCAGCAGAGACCATCAAGCTGGGATGAAGTTGTGAAGGCCACTTTCTTCATAGCAGCCTGTGTGGTTCTGTGCTCTGTGTTTATGGTCAAAACATAGCTGATAACACAACTCTGTGCTGGTGAGCAGTGCTGGCACAGCGACAGTGTCTTCTGTTTCTCTCTCTACCAGCTCTGCATCACCAAAGTGAGTAGGTTAGGCATTGGCAAGAAGTTGGGAGAGGACACAGCCAGGCCAGCTGACCCTAACTGACCAAGGGGATATTCCAGATCGATTGACATTGTGCTCAGCATTAAAAGCTGAGGACAAGATCAAGAAAGGAAGGGACATTCATGGTGATGTCATTTCTTTTCCCAAGCAGCCATTAGATGTGCTGAGGGCCTCATTCCCAGGAAGCAGATGACACCTACCTGTTAATAGGAAGTAGTGAACCAATTCGTTATTTTGCTTCACTTGAACACAGAGTTTTTGCTTTTCTTATTAAAGTGTGATTGTCTCAATCCACAATTCTTTTCGCCTTCCTTCATCTTCCCATTTCCTGGGATAAAGAAGTGATCAAAAAACAGAGTGGGTGTTTATCTGTTGACAAGGGTCAACTGACTACATGGTCTGTCATTTACCCAGTCTGGATTTGTGTCACTTACTGACAAAAACTTATCTTCTGTTTCTAGATTAGTTACTCCCAAGAGTCCCAGTCTTACTTCTCCTGTCCAGAAAAAATCTCCACACTGTAGTTAAAAGTTTTCCTCATGGATGACTATTTGAACGCAGCTAAGGTAATTCTCTGACTTCTCCTTTCCATGCAACATTACATGTTACCATCTTCCTTGAGAACTCTAAACACTTGCAATATCCTGCCTGTCTTTCAGGTCCATAAACAGAACATTGACTTTGCCTCTCTACGGTGCTTCATGAATAAGCTATGCCAAAATCCTGATTTTTTTTTTTTGTAAGACTAATAAAATAAACCTCTTTTTATCTATGGTAACATCCGTTCAAGTTATTATTACGCTTCAGCTACCATCATATCTTTTCTCCAGAAAAATTCTGTCTTGACTCAGTTGTATCTGTGCTGATGTAAGGACCATTTTCCAAGACAATTTAACGTGAACTGTCTAAACACATATAGCCTAATCTGTACAAAATACATAATTAGGCAGATTATCATAACTATAACAGATATGCATTTAAGCCTTCATTCAGCAAAGTACATATAGTCAGAAAGGTATTTAAGCATATGCTTAGACAGACGGCAAGATAGCAATTAGTGAACTACTGAACCATAAACAGCACAACGTGAGAATATTTTCCTGTTATTTCTTCAACTGTCTTTCGTGAGCATTTTCATAAATAATGAATCAGAGAGCTATTATCTGATTTTCTGAAAAGATTGCAATATTTTTAAAAATATCTTATGTCTTCTTCATGGTTCATTTTGGTATGAGAGCACTAAGTACAAATCTAGTCTAAATTATGTGTTAGGTGCAGTGAGATAGATTGAGCTGCATATTCAGCATGATGAGCACCTGAGAGTGCAGCAGATAACTTCGGCAGGGAAACTGATGGCTAGAGCTGATTGGACACTGTAAAACAAAGTGTATGTATATTTATTTAATAATGTATAGCTGTCTGGTTCCAATCTATGCCTTCTTATTAAGTTATATTCATTCCCATTTGTTCAGGGATGTTTTAATTCTCATAAATTTTGATGAAAGGTTGTCCATCATATGAGGTCTTGTATTCAAAGGTGATCAAAAGCATCTGTGGAACAAAAATTCTTCTCTTAATTAAAAATACTGAGTTATCTGTACAGTCAGCAACCATATGAAAACAATCATCTAGGAGAAGATGAGGAAAAGGCAGGAAAGAGCCCACAGTTTTTAAATAGCATTTCTAGAGAAGAACATATGTCACACGTCTAGGTTCCAGATAACAGATGATCTGAATGTCCACCTACTTATAGTCTGAAGATGCTTCCAGACATATAGAAGTGCCAGGAAACAGCTTACTGTGGAAAGATCTTATACCTTAAATTTGTCCTCCTTTTTGTACAAGTGTAAATTGCTACATCAACAAAAATTAGCGAAGTATGCTCTCAAAGAAGATTTTTTAAAAATGCTCAATTAATATTGACTGTTCACTATGACTATTAAGTTAGCTCCTAAAATATTTTACTCTGACCCCTTTTTTAGTATCAACCACTTAGTCTTGTCTATTGAGAGTCCTTAATGGAGGCACAGCTCAAACATTGATGGAAGAAGAAAGCCCATATATAATATGACACATGCAGGCAACACTAGGCATCAATCCTGACAGCAGTGAATTTCCATTGCTGTTAAATACCATTCATGCACAGTAAAATGGAAGATACTTAGCACTTTTATGAATCAAAGCAAAAGAAAAGGGAAAGGAATGGATTACCTGTAAAAGTCCTACTTAATTTGATTTTTTCACATTTCACCGTGCTTTACCTTAGAAATGTAAATGACTTATGATTTGAAAAATCATTTAGAGTCAGCAGAAATTACATCTGTGCCTTGAGAGAAGAATAGGCTCCTACTGTGCACAATACTGTGGGCAGATCTTTAATTGCATTAAGTTCTGATGAGAGTCTGTGTCACCATTTCTTAGTGCTTACATTTTCTTCAATCTGTACAATTTATGGTATGCTTATGTGTGCATTATGTGCTTGTGGAAGGACATTTCAGGTTCAGAAGGATATTCCTGTCACATCAAACTAGAATATAAACAACTTTCTCTTTCTCACCTGCTTTGCTCTGTCGGGGTATTCACACTTCCAAGGTGGACCCTCACGATCCCAATGCATGGAGAGGTTTAACTCAAAAAAAAAAAAAAAAAAAAAAAAAAAGATTTCTACAAGCCAGGAAGTCACAGGAAGTGTTCCCTAGCACAAAATACCAAGAAAAAGAACAGTGCCTTGCCTCAATTTCTCAACCACTGAGGCAGTTATTACTCGCGGCCATGTCTTTTTACTGTACTTAGAAACCTAAGCTCTACATAGTCTATAAAAATACAGCAATACTGCTGCTTCCTAATGCTCAACTAGGTCAGAACACTAGCAGATATAAGCTTTAACACTTACTGAGAAGTGTCACTTCCATTGAAACTCTTCTACTTTCTAGAAAATATTTAAATAACCACTGAGCCAAGGAGAATGGGGAAATGACTCTGTAGTCAATGAAGCAGCATACTTGGAAGACTTTCAGTCTGCTCCCTGCATCAGTGAGTATCTATCTAAGTATAACATAATCCCTGTGCTGTTTGCAAATTGTTTTTTTCACAGCTGAACTTTTATTAGAATTAAGCAACTTGCCTTTTCTCATTTACAACCCAAATGGACCATCTCAGGCCTTTTCCATTTATTTCTGGTAAGTACAAATCTCATCAGGATTGCTTGTGCTAAACACAGAACAAGGTATTTCTATGACAAAACTAAATTTTATTAGCTATTTTTTACAGAATAATTTTTCAGATGCTAAAAAGACCACAATCCTATACAAACCACCTACTGCAGAACATTCAAAGGTCCGTTCTATGTCCCAAATCAGATATTTATCTTTAATGTCTATCACTTTTCTAAACTGTTTCACCTGCAGTTACCACAGACCTGAAGGAAGAATACATAGAGACACAAGAAAGTACACATTTTAATTTCAGAAAGTCACCTGAGCTAGCAATTAGAAATAAATCCTTGAACAACTTTCACACAATTTTTCCTTACTATGAACACTCATTTTACTGAAGAAATAGTTTTGTGCAACTAAAAATGAGAAAAAGACAAGAATCTGGCCACATTTTCACCTACTGTATAAGAAACAGAAACATTAACAAATAACAGTATATGGGAGGATGTTGCCTGTGTGTGATCATACACTGTTTTGGTGCCTGAGACAAGGAAGTAAACTATCCTTTCTGAAATCTAATGGGTCAAACTCAAATACCAGAGTTTCTTCCTTAAAAGTCTTACAAAAACAAGTCTTTCCCTAGCTCACAGATGCTAGATGCAGCTTTTCCCATGCTCTTTTAACAGGACAGCTGCTTAAGAGGCAAAGAGGTCTAGCACTGATAAATGGAGGTCTCATCATTGATGTTTTTATTAAATATGTAAGATAACACCAGCTAATGAGAGAAATGATCCAGAACTAGTGGGTTCTACATTGCTGTAGAATATTTGTATGGCCTGCAATGAGCAAGGGTTGTTTCTGCAGGCTTGCAAATTGTATGGCTACGGAATCTGCTCATGATCACAGTTTTAGGACATTTATCATAAAATGTAAATGCACTCATCCATAGTAACACCATCCTTTCAGCAGTGGATTATGTCTGAATTGAACCACTTCCTAACTGTGCAGAACTGCACAAGGCAAAATGCTCTCTTTTTAATTGCCAAGATGGCTTCAAATCAGAAAATTTAACTACTTCTTCATGAACATGTACTGTGTTCACATGATGAAAAGTTTTCTTTCAAAAATACCTGTGCAGTAATTGCTCTGAACTTCAGCCATGGCACAGTGTATTCAAAAGGCACAAGGCTTTCTGTTAGGAAAATCACTGTTGTACGAAGTGTTAGGACAAAACTAAGAACTGAATTCCGCTCTCACGTAATAGTGATATTTTCAGGCAGACATCATTATCTATTTTTCCCTGTTAGACTTCTGAATCACCTTGTGTTTTCCCAGGGCACACAGATTTCTGCTTTGCTCTTCTCTAGAGTTACAGACTGACTTCCTTTCCTTTGTCATTCAGGAATGCATTGTCTTGCTTCAAATACAGAATCAAAGCACAACACTAAAACTTCAGGCAGAGAGACTTTTTTTTCTGGAAATCAATAAAAGTAAAACGGAATGGGCCTTCTGTAACCAAATGATTTGATGTTACAATGACTTGATCCCAGTGGCAGTTTTGCCTAGTTAAGATAAGAATTATGTAAAATTGTGTTTTAGATCAGTTAATCTCCTATTATATATTTTAATTTTGGAGTTTGATATTCCTTGTCTCTTTTATTATCTTTTTCTTTCTCAAAACTTTTCTTATGTATATCAAATGAAATACTTGTATCTGTCATTTCACATATCCGTCAACAAACACCTGAAAGAAGCAGAAACTTTTGTGCATTTTGTGTAGACACGTATCATAAATGAGGAAGAGAAGAACTGTCCTGACAATTCAGTGCCTTCAAAATCTAGTGTTTGTACTCTGTGAAGAAATTAATGATTGTTTAACTTCCTATCAGATGTTTTTTGGGACTGAAGCAGCAAGAATACAGCCTGCTGCATTCGGGGCTTCTGACCCAAGAAGATTATTGTTGGCCAAGATGAGATCTGAAGGTGTTCTTCTTTGCAAAATACTCCAAAAGAGATCACAGTTGCTTAAGATAAACCTGGAGATGTTCTCTGCAAAAGACTTTGCCAACATGACTTGAGAAACGTCTTAAGATTTCAAATGCTAATAGTCTAAAGATATTGAAAAGAATTATTACTGAAATAAGAAATTTCTTTTTTTCTTGGTCATTGATGGGTTTTTGTAATATCTAAGTCACTCAAGAGTATTGTTCTTTTTAGAAACAAAAGTCTGGTAGAAGGAATATAAAATAATATTCTTAATGAGGAAGTATAAAATAACCCTGATAAGACGATGCATTCAATTGAACAGTTTGTATGACTGATGGTATTTCTTAACATGAGTACAGTTTCTGAAACACAAATTTCTGGTAGAATATATATTGGAAAAAAAAAAAAGAAAAAACATTAAACTTCTTTTCTGTTTCTGAAGCATAAATAAGCTGTAAAACAGTATTAAAGTAACCAGCTTTCAAGATCTTTGAGTGTTTTAAAAAAGAGATAAAAACATATAAAAAGATCATGTACAATGTCTAGCAGCAGTCATTCCCAGCAGATATCATTAAGGCCAAAATTCAGGCTTTAAGAAAAAATTAAAGATTGAAGGTTCATATAGTTAGTAATACAAATTTTAGAGGGATGGAGGGAGGGTATGAGTGTAAGAGATCAATTTTCAAGGGAATATATAGACGTTAAGTGTTTAATTCTCCCTAAAATCCAAGCTCCAGGTTTATATATACATTTTATACAGATAGACATTAAAACTATGATAAACACTTACAAAAAGTGGAAATTAAACACTCTGGAAATTAAATTACATTTTGACACGATGTACTATGCATAAGCATCCTACAGCATAAAGGCCACTTCAAGCAGGTGTGAAAAAAGAATGAAGCTGAATCAGAGTTTCCACCTCTGAAACACCAAGAAAACCAAGTAGGGTGAAATTGTTTCCTTTTCTCTTTCTCCTACATTTTAGTAGTATCTTTTAGTTACTCTTTACAAAGATTCATAGCAAATAGATTCTATGAAGAGGCAGAAAAAATGGCCTTAAATTTTTTGCTAAACTGCTCATATTTGTGAACAGTAAACAGCTCACATTTAAACTTTGAAGTGTAAATATGTACCCATAATTACATTTTTAGTAATTCATTAACATTCAGATTTGAAACACGAAACCCATAGATATATGATAAAAAGGGAGGGCAGGAGGGAGGTGACAGGCTGGAAAGTCTGGGAATTGCAGCTGGATGACTGCTTTGTGACTGGAGGGGAAAGGAATACCAATGTGCAGCAAACTTTTGTCTCCTAGGAAATTTAGTTAACAAGTCATTCCAACATCATTTTTGCAGAACAGGTACCATTACCTGCTTTGGGGTTTTTTGCAGTGAAGTTTGCATCTGTGAATTGGAATCCAACAGGCTGAAGCTCTTCACCATGACTGACAAATCTAGCATAAAAATAGAAATACTGTCCTATTCCCCTTCCCAAATTTATTTTTTGTTTCAAAGAAACAAGTGGTGTAAATAGAATTTTTCAGCTGTTTTCTAAGATCACAAAAAGAAGGTAAATTCGTACTAATGTTTCTAAATATACATGTTTCTTGGGTCTGTTTATCAGGATTTGTGACCTCCATGTTGTGCTTGTAGCCATTGTGAATACACAGAAATTCACCCATTGACCCAGCTAGATGGTTAGAGTCTGTAAGACGATTATCCACGACATTTTCAAGAGGTCTGAAGAAGAGGTGTTCAGTACTAGTGGCCTGGAAATGGTCATTTATGCAGTAATGCAGTTGAGGGCACAATAATGTTTAAGTAGAGTAAATAACTACATTCCACTGCAGCCAATGTAACTATGTATATGACATAAATAGAATACTTCCCTAAATTTTTTGCTGGATCATAAACTTCAGCTCAAAAACAATCAGTTTCAATATCTTACAGTGATCCAATAACATCACTCAGTGGCTTCATGGTAGATAAAAATGTTATGTGTTATCATGAAAACCATGCTCTCTACAGACAAGTCTCTTAGGTCTGCCTTCAGTATAAGAAGTATTTTATTTGCATATACTCCTTTCAATTTGAGAGAGATAATCACATTCTTATGACCCTGAAAAAGACAAATAAAAAGCATGTAAAAGTTCAGTAAGGATCACCTCCCGTTACAGAGATTACTCCTTTGAACACCTTAAAATGAATTGGAACTACGTTTTAAATCATCCTGTCATCCCTGTGGTATTAATACAGGTTTAGCTACTCAGGGTGCCTTTTTTATTAATGCTTTCAAATTTCACTTTGATTTGAGGAGCAACACAAATATTTCCTCACTATTCACTGTTCTTTGCATTCCTTAGATGTTGGAAAGTTTATTCTTGTCTTAAGTATCTTTGAAGACAGATTCTCTTGAACATCAGAAATGAAGCAACCCAGAAGTGGAAGCAAGCTTTGACAAACAAAGGAAATTTTCCTTTTTGCTACCTATTTGATTAGTGTTTACTGCAACTTCCATGTGTTTCACTTTTTTTGCCCTACTGTGTGAACATTACTCCCCCAGTTAAAAACTGCATCATGTTCTTTTGGCTCACCCAATGTGTGGCTTGTACTATCACTCAAACACAAAAATGAATAAACCCTGTGGCCAGCTGGAGAAAGTATGCTCACTGCTCTTCAGCAAAGAGTAGGAGCACTGTCTTGAAATTATAGAACAACTGAGCCTGAGAAAGAACAAAGCAGAACACTAAGCCTTGGCTTTACACATATGAGTAGCCTAAACGACTTGGGAGGTTTTGGTGCATTGGGTGGCTCTTTCATTGCTTAGGCTTAGATCTACTGCCACAATACAGACCACAAAGTAAATGAGGCTCACCCAACAATTCCCGCATGAGGCATGAAATACCAGGCCTTGAGTGAAGAATGAAAGTTTACATCTTTTTACTGCAAGAGTTAGAAATACAGACCTTGCTTCCAGTCTAAACTTACAGTGTTTAGACTTCACTCTCTAGAGGTGCGATTTCGTGGTATGTTAGAAAGCCATGAATTACTAGACAATTCTCTTTGATAATTTTGACTTTTGGATGAATAGAAAAGAACTTCTTAACTCTTTAGAGAATTCAAAACTTTCTGTTACAGCTCATGTGCACACCAAAACTGATGCTATGTTTTCATCACAGATAGAGCAGCTCATGACAGAAGAACAGAAGTCCATAGAAATAAATATTTTAGCAAGTGCCTGAAAGATTTTAACACAATATTGAACCAAGAAATGAGGGCCATAATGTCTCAAAAAGCGTTTTCCTTGACCATGAGAAATTGTAATGTGATCTGACAAGTTTTATGAAAAATGAATTTGCACATCATTCAAACACAAATATAAACCCATATGCATAGTTGTAGAATGATAAACTTGAGTTACAGAAATGACCATGTAATTAAAGAGAGGTTTGCGAAGTGAATTCCGTACTGAAAATGAATGTTCCCAAATACTTCTCTGTTATATTTGTTCAGCGGTAGTCATTAGTGCCCAATTTTGATTCAGCAATAGGTTGCATTTTGATGCAATATTATCCTGTTCAACACAAACCCTAGTTATGCAGTCCTGCTTTTCTGCTTTCTTACAAAGAAATGTTTGATTATGTAATATAATCTGAAGGAATTTGTCCTATTTTAAATATTGGAGACAAAAGAACCTCTTTAATTACACCGTTTCAGATGTCCTAGGGGGACTTGTGTAGTCTCTTGTTTTGGTCCCCACTTTTACCTTTTAGTTAACAATGCTTCATTTGGAAAAATCTTTCCTTTTTATGTGTGTCATTGTAGTGGAATGAGCCAACTATATGAGTCTCACTTTTGGGATTTACATCAAAACAACCTATATCAGGCTCACTTTGGGGATTCATTTCTAGTTATCAAAGTATTTGTCATTTTAATATTCAGTTTTGTATTTTAAGCATCAGTCAGTTTCTTATATATTCATAATGAAACAAAGAGAGCTCAAAAATATTAACAGTACTAAGAGCAAAATTTAATTTTCCAACAAGTTGAAAATTTTGGGTTGTGAAATGTTGTGGTGAAGACGGAGTAGGAGGAGAGCTGAGAGAGGTGAGCAAAGTGTGAGGGAACAGGGGGAGGACATGAGGAAAGCATATGGGAAGGGCTTTTCTCTCTTTTAAAATATTTCTTGTCTTGTCCTACCACTTCAGTTCCTGACAAAATAAAATCTTCTGTTGTCACTGTTGAAGGAAGAACTCTGGGCTAGATATACCTTCAGTGCCATCTAATAGAGCATTTACCATATTCTCACTTTTTTCTCACTAGAAATCTAAAAAAAGGAAAATTTTATGATTAACATGGCAAAAGAGGGGAGAAATGCATATACTTAAATACACACATATTACTTAGACAAGTACCATGCTCAAACACAGAGAGCAGATCACAATAAAAAAAAAGTAAAATTATCAGTCAAAGACAATGCATTATTCAAATGCCAACCTATTGCCTCTACCATATTTTAACCATATGATTTCTGTTCCCATGACTGTCTGTAGTCATCTCTGGTCTCCAAGGACTGTAATGACTGAGAAAACAACCCAAGTAAAATAAGAAGGGAGGCAATAGCAAGTCCTAAGCTAGAATTAGCATAATTCAGGACATTCTCTAGCCAGCAGTTACATAACATGTAGGTTTTATTTGAACCTTCTTTGTTTTTCATTATAATTCTCAGCTAGAGCACAAGAATTAGACAAAGTATGACAATAGTAGTCATGGCAGCAACATACACAAATATAAATTTCTTGCACTTACCTTATCTAAACTACTGATATCTCATTAGTCTTTCCAAGCATAGTTCTGGAAGAAGCCTGTGAGTCTCAGTTTAGTGTGCTCTGCCTGAAAAACACTGCTCACATTCCTGTTCCTTACAAACTCCTTCCTATTTGGTAGCAATAAAATATTTCATTTAGTTATGTCAGCTAATAAAGGATCCAGATGGTTTTGTACCAGGGACATGTCTTTCTTATTACTACTTCACAAACTTCTATATCACTTTCAAACTTCGTCACTTATGATTTAGTGTGCCTCTTCCAAGCCATGGATATTAAGTACTATATAGACCAAGTAGCAATTACTTTATGTTCTCTCTAAAAATATATCAACTCAGCTTGTGGTATATTTTTCAGACCTATTACCTTGCTATTTAATGTGTGCTACATTGATTTTGTGTTATTTTTCCCTCTAAATTAAAAACTAGCATTATACTATATTAGTACTATTGTGAAAATTCTTTACTCTTAACCAGTTGCACAAAGATCTCTCATTGAGGGGGGATTTTTCCTTCCTTTTATCCGTTTTTTATAAAGTAGTTCCATTACATTAAATACTCAGATTTTCCTTTTTTTTGGGTTTCTTTTCCATTTTCTTCCATTTCTACTCTTAACCAAAAATAATTTAAAAGATATGAGTCTTGTCAACTTTTTTCTTTTGTATAGTAAAATGGTCTTAATGTGACTCCCAGAAGCCATTTGCATTTTCCTATCTAGTACTTTTTCTCTATATTATTTAGCTCACAGTTCTTTTTTGTAATGAAATCACACCTAGTAAAAGGTTTTTCCTATCTCTTGGACAGCCTCTTTTGACTGATGAATGTGTAATCTATAATTTTTAGAAATTCTAGTGATATTTAACTATTGGTAAATATCCTACAAAGTCTCTCAGATTAAACTCCCCTGTGATAACGAAGGTGTTCTATTTCCTTTTTAACTAAAACAACAAGTATGTCCTTAGGGAACCAAACACCATCTTTCAGCCTCACCTTTTGCATAAAACCTCTCCTGACTGTTTTCATCCACTTACACAGCCCATTACCACTGATGCTGGCATTCTAGTCATATGAATCACACCATCAAGCTTCATTAATGTCAGATTTTTCATATATGTGCTCACAGATGAGTAATTTCTCAGGTTTTGAATTACAGTCACCCCAAGAAATCCACCAATGAATTATGGTTCCAGTTCATATAATCTGTGTCAAAATTTTGAACTAAATCTTTCATCTTTCACTTTTGCATTTTGTTTCAATGACTTCTATCTCAATAAAGCATATTGAAACCACAGCTGGTTAAAAAGAAGGCCCTAGGCAGTAATACTGTGCCACTCCTTTTTGATGCAGTTTAAGCAATGTTTTGCAGTCTTCCTATGTGATGAAGGAATTCTCCTTGGGCTTGCCCAGTACACTAAGCCCAGACTGCCCTTTCTCTCTGTTGCCCTGAATTCATGCATCATTTCAAGACTGCCAGTTATATGAATTGTATTTGGTTCCTGGGTTGTTTTTTTGTTTTGGGTTTTTTTTAGAATGCCTACACAACTCAAAAGCACAAAAAACATCAAAAACTGTGCTAAGGGGATGCAAGTAGACTCTTAAAACCATATTTTCTCCAGTTCATTTTCTCCAAAAGTACCTTTCCTTGCTTTCATATTTGTTTTGAAACTTAAAGTTTAACCTTTTCACACCATGGCTATACATTCATTTTCACAGGCCAAATCAGTTTATTTGCAGCCTACCTTTCTGAATTAATCCAACCAGAAAGACACTTGTTTAGCAATTACACTCTACCCTGTAGAGTTTGTGAAACCAGAGTGACAGTTTTCAACCAAAGCAGAAGAGAATTCAATGAACCAATGATATAATCCTGAGCATATTTATATGATAAACTGTTGACTATGAAAATAAGTAAACAGTGATGATATTTATGTACTTTGCCAAGCTATCTTATGAACTTAATCATAAAGCCTCAAATGTCCTTGAAATTGGAAATGAATCCAAAGCCACAGTATGTCCTTTTCATCTACCCATATCTATAATAATCTAATATAATAATTATCAAAGTACTTCTACAACAATTAAGTAAAAAACAAATCTGCCACCCCTATTAAATTTATAACTATTAATTTTCCATAGGATGATGACTGAAACTCTGCTGATTACCTAGTTGCTCAGTGCTGAATTCTGTCACTTCTTTTAGGTCAGTAATTTTACATGGGATTTGTTCATGCTTAAGGCATGGAGAATACTCCTGATACAATATCACCATTTAAAATATCAAATGTCTTTGGTGATAATATACTTCTAACACTTTGTCTGCTGTAACCACAGTGATATGTGAAAGGGATGACTTGACATCCTGATGTGCTGGGAAAAGGGGATCTAGATAACTAAGTCACCAACTTTTAGTTTGTTTTTTACCAGAATTTTTCAATCCATGTCTGCTCTATATAAAAATTAAAAATTATTTACCAAATTATGGAAACAGTTGTGGAGGGGGAAAAAAAAAGTCTCCAAAATTGTAAAGCAAGGAAATTTAGTGAAAAGATATAGACAATATGTACATTTGGAGTCCGACATTGCAATCATATGGATCAGTGTAGAAAATTATTTTCAGGGTCATGGAATGTTTCTAGCCATCATTGTCAGAGACGATATGTACATCTCATGATACCAGCAAAAAGAAACATGAATTTGCAATAGCCCGTAGTACATGGTCATAAACCAAAAGAAAATAGAAATTGCTGCTCTTCTTAGTGACAAGCATAGAACTAAACTTTAACAAGTCAAGCCTTGATCCAACAAGATCCTTTCAAACTTCAATTAAACACACCCAAGGTTTAACTGGTGTTATCTCTGACTACAATTTTTTCTATGTTGGAGGACATGATTGTGTGAACTTAATTGGATTTCTGTGGCTAAAAGAAATTTCATATAATGGTGAAAAATATTTACTTTTCATATCAGTCTCTCAAGTGCTCTCATTTGGAGATGATTAAAGGTGAAATAGAACAAGCTTTTCCAATCAGTAAGTGGCAAACAGGTTTTGTGACATGCTGTCAGAGATCACACAGTTATTCATAATATAAAAATAGAGAATTGTCTGTCTTCATCAAACTAGTAGGAAATTTCTATTGTCCTATTCCTAATGAAATTGTACACATTTTGCCAAGGCAGAGAATTGTAAGGACCCCTGGAGAAGAAATCAGAGAAGCTTACTCTAAGTACCCATCATCAATACAAAACCACACTATCTTCATTTTCTCTCTTTCTTAAACAAAAACACAAATGAATAGCCACCAAATTCCCAATACTTCTAGACAGCTAGATTGCAATAACTGAAGTTCACATCCAATCAATATAAATGTTATTAGGTTGTGTGTTCCATTTTGCCCGTTCTAGCTGACAGGATTGTTGAGTTAGAGCACAGGAAACCAATGTACTTTGGTTTGCTTCAAGGACCATGGATTACCAAGTGACAGAGTCATTAAAACAATTCCTAAGGAGAAAAAAAAATACAATTGACACTAACATTAATCTTGAAAAAGCCCCATCAAATTAAGTTGGTCAGATGCACTGACTCCATGTATTTTAAAAAATCATTTGGAACAGTTCTTGGACTATTTAAAAATCACCCAGACAGGAAAAGCAAGAAAGGAAAATGTATGTGTGAATGATAGAATGCCAAAGAACACATACTGTATTTGGTAGAGGGTAAATCTGCTGTGAACTAGTAATGCTATCCATAGCGGGGCCAAATATAAAAGGAAGCGAAAGAGCGACAATTTCAACTCTTCAGCAGAGAGGAACAAAACACATTTTATAGGACAAGATTATAGGACTGAAAAAAACCCTAATTCTACTGTGTATGAAGGAAGGAAATACAGAATAAATTTGTATCACACTGTCCATGATCCAGGGTTACCTTTATACCACAGTCCAGCAACATGTGCAAATGTAGGTTCAATGAGTTGTTGCAGATTTCAAATCTATCGTTTGCCTGCCAGTTTTGTTTGATCCTGTGAAGCTTTATACAATTTCCTTATTGCCCTTTCTCATGAATTTACCATAGTCCCTTTCTTAAGAGCATCACTGCTAATAGTAATTGCAGTGTCCAAAAAATAAAGAGACAATACTTATGTCAACCCTCATGAGATCCTGACAGTACAACCAACATAACAAAATAGAAACAACTGCTATTTAAAATTGAAATGAGACTCGTGGACAGCAGCTAAAAAGAATATTTTTAAATGGTACCTTTCTCTTCCAGTACCTTAATATCCAAGATCATACTGGGGATAATCCAGGGTTTGAAGACAATTTTCTTTTGAATAAAAAGATAAGAATGAAATACAGCATATGATCAGATAGTAAAAATGTCTCTGGAAACAAATTATTCACCAATAATCCAATTACTTGTTGCTTGCAGAGCTTTAATCTGTTAATTATCTCCATTCATTCTGAGCAACATCTTCATTACTGAGATTCATTACAGGTCTATTCAGGTCTCTGAAAGTATTTAACACCTTTTGTGTCCAAAAAAGTACATCATCATCAAGCTTTCAGACCTCAAAGGCAGGGTTTTGTCCTTGGATATATTTATGTATTTCCCATTACAGTCAAATAATTTAGAACACAATAACTGATCCAATAGGGGTTTACTATTTTATCACTGTTTAAAAGATTCTTCATGTATTTTTATGATTTCTAATGTTATCTGGAGATTAGAGGTCGTTTGATCCTTTTCTACCTATATACCTGAAAAAAATCAAATCTACTATCTACATACAATCAGAGCTTTTCAATTTCGTTGCACTGGCCCCTCAGTACGGCTCAGTACATGGTAAGAACAGTTCAGTTTTCACATAAGATATATTTTGAGAATGTGTATCCATGTACCTATTTAAAGATTCAGATTTGAGTGGAGGCATTCTAACAGACATTCAGTATGAAAACTGGACTCATAAGACTGCAGTCACCATTAGAACCTCAACACAATGCAAAATTTAGCCATCAAATACCTAGAGGAGCAGTAAGATATTTACTACAACACAACAATTAGAAACAACAATCAGACATTAAATAAATTAAAAATCCATTCTCTGAAAATAGCAAACTAAACAGGTTTGTAAGAAATATTAAGGTTTGGGAGATGTCCAGGTCTATCTTGTCAAAAGCACTAGGAATCCACAACTGAGACTAGAAGAAGATGCTTTATTTAATTGGGATTCACAAGAACTTAAACAAAATTAATAATTTTGACTTTGATTAGGGAGGTGGAAACAAATGTCCTTAATTTTTTTTAATATTTAACACAGTCATCAAGGATGAGGAAAATCAGGGTATTTATACAGTAAATGCATATTAACTCAAAATGTTTCATTTTAAACAGCTAAGCACTGAAAAGAACCCACCATCACTCAATTGTTGGCATGGTTTTCTGAGAAGTGCAATGTTAAATTCAGATTACTCTCAGTACAAAAAGACAGATCTGAAATTCATTTGTTCATAACCCACACAATTATTCTAATCACTGGGATGGATGTTGCATGGAAAGGTTGCCACCAACTCCATTTTCATCTGTGGGTTCTAAGGATACTCTTCCTTTGAGAAGTTACACTTGGTAAAATCCCTGTGGCATCTTACTAAAGCCCAAAAAACTTTATTCATAAAGTACTCAGCAGTTGGAAGATATCTCTGTACATTTTAATAATTAACATCTTCATACACTCTATCATCAATACATCTGGAATTTTGTAGGCAATATAAGTTAATCTGCAGGTAGATACTAACAATAGTGATACTGTCATTTTCTAACAAAGTGTTAGGAAAAATGATGTAATTATGATAATTCTCTTATATCCAAGGCTTTAAAAGCACTGGCCCTGATATTCCATGGATGCCTGGATTTTTTTTTTTTAGCTAATTTGTTTCACCTACTCTAGGCTGTATTTGAAATAAAGCAAGTTGAATTGCCATACTCTGTAGCTTACTAACATCTATCACAGTGTGTTACAGGTTAAATGAAGCCAAAATGACTATGACAAATTTTGCTTTCAGAAATGCGCTGAAGAAATGGGAAATTTCTCTTTTTTAACAGTTTGTTTGCTTTATCTTAACTGACACCAGGTAAGTGGCTCTGCAATGCCCTCTGTATTTCAGTGCGAATTTTCACACCTTGTTCACAATCCTTGTTTTAAAGAGGTTAATAGATGGGAAAACTCACCAAACTTTTTACTACATTTCAGGAGCTCAGAAGAGAAACATTTCTGTGGGAATTTTAACTTCATTGACAACAGGACATTTTGGAAGAAGTTTTCTGTCTGTTCATTCAGTACTACATTGCCTGATTTTTCCAAGATCACAACTGAAGGTTTTAGAATTAGTAGCTTAGATTTCTCAAATATTCATTCTGCTAGAGTAATATTATTTTACCTCTATTTTCATGTGAATTTAACTCTTGAGCAAAGTATTTTATTCACTGTTTAGAGATAAAAGCCTCTTTTTTTTTTTTTCCAATAGGCAAGCAGAATGATTCAAGTAATAGCAGTTAAAACATATCCTTAATGCACCTCATCAATATTACTGTAGTTTATAATGGATATTTGTGACTTCCCCCCACTTCCAGAAGAATAAATGAGATTTGTGCAGACATCATGGAAACAGAATTTGGCCACTGAATCTTCATAACCAATGAGAGTGAAATACAAAGCACCCAGTATGGCTAGGAGACCACAAATTACATTTGTAATTTGTAGTCTTAAGACTCAGGAAAACAAATCCTTAAGTATAATTACTCAAGAAATAAGCTAAAAGAACAGCAGTTTTCTTTTGCCCTAGCTATTCTTCTACTTACAAATTGAAGACATTTGATCTGCAACATTTGGAACATATTGAAAAACCTCATATGACTCTAGTGGCTGTTTTTTTTTATTTTAGAAGAATTACTCTCCCTTAGCATGCAAAACTACTGATTACCTCTGGCACTGATTTCCACAAGAACCTGAGAAAGCATCCAACCTAACATGGTCTTGGTCTTTCCTGCAATACTGCTATATAAAATGCTGGAGAGTTATAAAAGAATTTAAGTACACCAGAGGTACATTCACACTGCTTTGACAGCCACAGAGATGCCGTTCCAGGACTCTCTTGTTACAGTAAGTTAAGAGGCAGAGCTTACATTTTTCACTTACACTATGATTTGACAGATATGATAATGGATCCTATTCCAGTGTTTATGAAAAACCTGCAACATACCAAGGGTGTCTTACAGCTTTGGTTGCATAACAGGAAGCTATGAGCTGTTAGTGTGAGCTAATACTCTCATAGAGTTAGATGACTTACTTTAAAAATTATTTATATGTGAGAAATACTTCCTTAAGATTGAAGAACAGCTAAAACCAAGATGGAAAAATGTTTACTGGGGGAAATGCATTATATTGATATGAGAACAATCTTCTAAAATTAGCATCATGAAAAAGATGTAATTTCCAATAGCTGATCAAATAAAATCTATTTCAAGATATATTACTCAGCCTTCTTGGAAGTCTGTAATTATTGAATCATTAGTTGGGTTGTCATATGCAAAATCTAATACTAAGTAGTTTGTATTCTTACAGTTACTTTCTTTTCTAAGTCATGTTAGGGAACACAAAATGAAATAAAGCCGAGTATGCGAAATAAAAGACTCACTAAAGTTTCAGCTCATTATTTTCAGTGCCAAGAGACAGAAACACAGAGGGTGTCATTTCCAAATGGACATGTGTATATCTATTTAGGAAGTAGGACATGAATTCACAGGGTGGCAGTGTCAGCCAATAAAACATAGGAAGAAAACCCTATTTATTAACTTCCAATTTTACCATAGTCCCAAATTCTTTAAGCAATTTACTTCAGTGTGCACAACTGATAGTTGCAAAACAGAGATTTGATGTTAAAGTCACTGCAGGTTAAAGGGTGGTAATTAGTCTGAGTGGAACATAAAAAAAGAGAGCAATGAATGTGTGTAAGGAGAGTTATTGTTGAAAAACAGCCAATGTGAATTTGTTTAAACTCTATAACCTCAAAGGATGTCAGTCTGAACTTCCTTCATTTGTGTGGTTGCATTTGATAAATCCAGTGAGGAAGCCTGACAGCCTCATGCCAAGCTACTGGACTGAAGCTGTCCACTGAAAACAGCATAAATAAAAGGAGAAAACAAAATAAAAAATCCAGATAAGGAATGATGAATTCTCAACTACATGTTTAAAAACATTTCTGAGAATCAATAAAAAGCTGAATATTCAGTGTTAAATCCCTGCCAGAGCATATTATCCTTGCCAATTTATTATTAAGAGCACAGCACCAAAGACATGCACACATCTAGTAGTAAATATGACAAAATATTTAAGGACTCTGCTATAATATTTACAATTTCTAAACTTATGGGGAACTGACATATTGGCTGGGCATTTTGTAAACTGCTAGGTCCATGCCAGTGAAAATTATTCATGTGTGTTCTTAATCTTGGGCACATCAGCAGCCTCTGTCTGTGCTCATTTTCAAAGCTCCATTGTCCTTCAAGTTACTCTTCTGAGCGTGCAAAGAAAAGCTCCAAGCTCACAAGTTCAGTAGCTCACACGTGAATCTAGAAAGGTCACATCTACTTATCTGTTAGCAAATGCTTTCTCCTGATCATTCCCAAAAAATGTTTGACCTTGCTGGCACAGAGAATGTGTAAAGACCTGTTCCCAGCTGTCACTTTGCATAGCAGAAGCGTAATGTTGGGAACAACAAGAAAGTTTAAGAATGTTGACAAGACAAACCATGACATTTGACTCAGGGCCAGCAAACACACCCTGGACTACGTTCAAGATGCATCTTCAAATCTGGAGCCTAGTGATTAAGATTGTCTTCTAGGAGCTCCATTAGTCTGATTAACCCAATTTTCATGTTTTAGTTTAACAATTGTTACAATGACTATTATACTAAGAAAAGTAAGAGAACATCATCCCCAACTACATCTGGAAAGATTAGCTTGTATCTAGGTATAAATGTTTCGTGACTGCATACCAGAAGCTGAAGCTGCCAGAGTAGCATTTTACCATTTGCTTGCAAATTTCCAAGCTCTAGAGGAAAAAAGGGGAGGTTGAATATGTTCGTAGGGTTATGAGCATCTTGCTCAAAGTTGGATTTTAGTATCAGTAGATACAGAGGCACTTAAATCTCTTCATGTACTGTACTAGGAGTAGAGTGCTGTACTGTACTACCTTTGAACTTCAAAAAATCCCTAAGTGAGAGTAGGCCTTAGTGCTGTTTCATTGAGAGTCTGGTCCAAGGTATTGCAAATGCATGGAATATTTACTAAATGCTGGATTAGCTTTGAATTCGATTGTGTAGGAATCCACTTATTCAAATTCATTCATCTTGCAGCCAGTATAATTCTTCTATTAAAAAAAAAAAGGCAGCATAAAATCTATAGATTCAACAGGGAAAAAAATTAATAGCATACTTTGAGATTTTCATTAATATTAGTCTAATCTTGGAGAGTGGCAGAAATGTATTCATTTTAGATTTATAAAAGGCACAGACTGAACACAGTGATGTAATTTACTTAACTGAAAAACAAACTTAACATAAAGATCACTCTAAGCCTTGTCCTCTCATTATGGTACCGGAATAAAATGCAAATTATACAAGATTTGCGACATGTATTGAATGAAAGGATTAATGCACTCAGTCTTCCTTGGATCAACTAGAAAAGCTAATTCCAGCATTAGTGACTCTATAGCAGTATACTTACCAATTTCACACACTTTCTCAGGATTAACTCATAGATTCATTCTGTTATCGTGCAGGAAAGAAAATAAATTATGCTTTAGTGAAATTGGGCTGGCATAAGCAAAACATGTCCAAGAGCCAGAACATACCTTGTTTTCCACTTGTAATTCAAGACTACAAGCTCTCAAACTTTGCAGTCTATGGAATATCTTTCTGCATTATCTGTATCTCTGCACTACCTGTCTCTAGAGATGCTTATAAATGTGATATATGAGCTCATAAGGTGGCTGCCTCAGATCCTGTGCAGCTTAGGATCAGTGTAAATGTTGTATAGAGCAGACAGCAAGAATTTGGCAGTCACCCGCATGTGAATAATTTTTAAAATGAGGGTCAGAGGTGTAAAGTAGAAAAAAAGTTATTAGATCATAGTCTCCAACTTAGTGAGTTCTCTGTCCCTATAACCTTCAGTCCTCAGATTGCTGAGCTGCATGGACAACAGTGTTTCTATACAGCAAAAAATCTTTTAATACAATACAAATACAATATATGCAGGACTTTTCAGCATAACTAAATTTAACACAACAGGGCATGTTGGCAAACACAGAGCACCAGCTGTCTGCACTCAGAGGTGACATGGTTATTCTTTGTTCAGTTAATTATCTAGGTTGGTTCATTGCTATATTGCAGCCTAATTAGAATGGAAGTTCTATGATCACTTCTTTCACTGATCCTTTGGCTCTATGGGTCAAACCTTAGTTTCAGAAGCAAAATTCTCTCACTTGTATAAATTTTGAGCTCTAGGTTACAGAGATAAACACTGGGACTAATTTTCTCATCCTTGAACATAATTGTAATGGCAGAATTTTTTAGTTTCTACACTGTTAAGACTATCACTTAGTTTCAGGTCAACAAAGTTATATGTGGGAGAAGTGAAAATTGCACCTTAGACTGCCTTCTAGAGCTCCAAATGCTCTGAAATACGTCCTGGGAAAAGAGATTTTGTAATTGCTTTTTTAAATGTAAGGTCTATGTAGGTCTACACACAGCAATCACAAAGGGGACAGCCTCAAACATTTCTGTAAGAGTTTGTTCAGAACTGGAATAGTATGTAACAGGCTCTTGAAATTTGACAGGGATTGGAAAGTTTTGACTCAATAGGCTCAAATGAAGTTTTGTGTTATCAAAAGCCAACCCAACCCACACAGAGCATTCTTCTGTTCCTACTGAAAAGCAATGGAAATTTCACTAGAGGCTCTACTAATGAAGCAAGATAATAGTGAATGTTATTTTGGAATAAGAACCAAGTTCTCATAAAAGCCAATTATAATCATAAACTTTGTATGGAGAATCCCATCATACGTGTTGGTCATGTGGAACTATTAAACTGAAAGACACTGGTTTTTCTTAGATGCTTTGGGCTTGAAGTAATCACTTTTCAGCTTCAGATTTCTGTCATTTTGTATGGATTTCAAAACAGTACCAGTTGTGTTGTTTAGTCTGGAAAGTGCTGGGAAGAAAAATGGATGTGAATACACCGAGCAACCACACTTTTTAAAAAAAGTATTTACAAGTCATTTTCTGAAAGAATTATGAAAATTTGAATGTTTAACAGAAAGGTTATTGCTTGCACTGGTTTTGCACATGTGAAGAAATGCTACTGAGACACCTTGAAAACTTGTGTTTGTCCTTAATGAACTAAGAAAAGGCTTTATTACATACACTTGTACTGAACTTCTCTCTAATGTGGCACAACACCACACTTCAAGTTTTTATCTCTTCAATTTATAATATAAAAGTCCATTTATAGCACAGAATAATGGGCATATTTTATTTCCAATTAAGATTACTCATCTGTTCACACCCACTAAGATTTCTACTGTGCTTTTAATTTATCATTGCTTACTTTAATGCACCCAGTTTAATCACACTAGCATCAGGAATCAGATCATTATAACCAGAGCTGTACTGAACTAATTTAATCTTCTTGGGGGTGAAAAAAGAGAGTGTGAGAGAACATTTTAGATTCAAAGTACTTGGGTTTTTCTTTAGGTAACTTTACTTAGCATCTCATTTTGTATTTCAAAATTGCTTTAAAGGATGAGGTTGACATATCAGCCTGACTATGCTGACTCCAAAAAAATGTCAGGTCTCCATCCAGAACCACACAACACAGGGTAGAGATTACAAAGGGTGGATTTGATGCAGCATTAATCACCAACAACAACAACAAAAAAGAATGTAAAGACAGGAATGTAAAGACAGGAATAAAGTTTGTTAAAATTACATAGAATGTTCATATTATCTTTCACGCTTTTGAAAAGCACCACAGAATTTTTCAATGTCTGTGCGTTTCTGTGCAATAGAGACCCAGATCCAGAGAATATGGAAGAACAGGACTGCAAAGCTGACTCAGGAGTACAGGAAGGTTATTTTAGAAACATACTCAAGCCAAGATAGTAGTGATATGTTGAAATAGTAGAAAACCACAGACAAGAATTATTACTGTTTGTGATACACCTGAGAGGTGAAGAAATATGAGTCCTGACATTGCAAATACATGAAGAGTTTAGGGCAGCAGTGAATCACAGTAAGAGCTGAAGGATCCCCTCTCACAATTTTCTACCACAAAGGCACTTCCAGGACTGAAATGTTGAAATACACTGTTTTAGAAGTAAACACAATTTAGGGTTAAAACTTCACTGCTTGCGCATTTAACTCCAAATCTTTCACTCATGGAAATAGAGGACACAGGCTTGTTTTCTTGATAAGAGTTATTTTGCACCATGTAGTAGAGATTTATCCACTATAGCAGTTAGTCAGCAACAACTTCAATCAGTACAGAAGGAAGAAAGGTTATTTTCCAAGGTGAATGTTTTAGGTTGTGAACACCCCCTGGCCTATGAGTTGCACTGTTTATTGTAATGAAAAACATCTTAACTACCTACAATGCTTCACGTAAGTCCCAGGCAAGGAGTGCAGAGGAAGGAAATGTTATTATAGTGACACTCGACTCTATCTGCATCCTCTCTGAACTGCATAAACAAACACAGCCTTCAGGATCTGAGACTAACCAGTGTAAAAATAACCACTGCAGAAAAGAAAAATTGTAAACTGGGGGTGGGATGATATGTTGATCTCCAGCAACAGTGAAACTGAAACCTTAATACCAGTACCAGATTTACTTATATACATCTGTTGAAAAGTCCTAGCAAAAAAAGAAAGAATGGGAAAGAGACATATGCATCACCAATGTATCTCAAAGGCACAGAAATAAAATTTCAGGAAGTGTTTCAAGTCAGAATGAAATCCAGTGTTAGAAGAGGGCTAGAGAGTATTTTTTTTAATACAAAAAAAACCCCAAACAACTAAGATATGCCAAAAATGTAGAAATATCTACCCTTAAATACTTTCAAAAGTCAGAGATAAAGAAACGTGCATAACACTGCAGCTCATGTCAGGATACAAGAAACAAGTGCACATAAGCAATTTTCATTAGAAGAAATTGTAGTCTTTTTGCTCACAGGCTTTGTGGTACTAGTTTCTTGCTATATATCACCTTGTTGTATAGGCAATGAAGCTTTTCCTATGAAACCCAGTCAGCCTTCATTACTTATGGTAATGAATGGCATAGTTTTATCATTTGTCTCTTCTTAATTTCAAATGCTACTATATATGAAGTGATATACTTCTTTCTGTAAAGCACCTGTAATTTTCATCCCAGCTTGAAATACTCTGTCTTGTTCATCTGAAGTAGATGAAACTAATCTTAATTTTTTCTTACAGGTGCTTTATATACAGCATTCTGTGTACAGGTAAAAGGTATTGTAGGAATATAGGCACACATCTGTCACTCCTAAAAATAGTTATCACTAGCAATAATCAAAATATCCCTATAAATCCTCAGATTATTTGTGTAGAGATTTTGGAAGGTTCCAGAGAACCATACACTGGATATGCAAGTGAATGCACTTTCAAATATTTTCTAAAAATGTGTCTACCTTTTTAGCAAACACACATTAAGAGACATATTTTAGTCTCTTTTCTTACAAAGACGGTAGAGCTATCATGGTCTTTACCATTTAATACACACTGCAAGAGTAGAATAATACCTTCCTGCACTCTGCATCCATCATTATTCTAACAAAAGTGTTGAGATCTGAGATCCCCAGAGATACTGTGGAAAGGCAAATCCTATCCAAATACCACAGGAAAGAACTTTGGAAGAAAGAGAAAACAACTAGAAAATAAGAAGAATGCTATTTGCATGAATTTGAATAATTAAATTCAAGACAATTCAGCATTCTGCAATCCTTCTACGTTAATTCTGCTTGAGGTTGGAGCACACTGGTGAGCATAGGGGAGCTATGGGTACCACGTGGGGGGTCAGGTCAATGCTGAATAGTGCTATGAATAAAGAGAACTTGGTTCTGCAGAATTGTCAATCTGCCCTTTTCACAGAACATGAAATTAATTCAATAACAATACCAAAGCATTTATCTGCCTCAATTACTCCATTTTTCCCTGAAAGTAATAGAATATAATTATGCTCACATATGTAAGATGGTCCTGTAGAAAGCAAAATCTATTAATCAGTTAATCAGGCCACACTTCAATAGAACCTTTAATGCTGTGCATCCAGGGGTGCTTCACCAAAAGGCAAATTAGAAACTGAATTAATTATGAATTATTTTAATAAATTACTTGTAAGCCTGGATTTAAAGGAGGTATACATATGCCAATGTATCAAATTATCATGGGTATGGGAATCCCAAAGCTGCAGCAGGAAACATCACAAATAGAAGAGGCTAAGGATTGGTTTAATCTGAATCTAAAGAAAATTTGAAAGCTACTGAATTTTGAACATCATAATCTAACCCTGCAGGAAATCTAACCCTGCAGGTCAAAGAGGAAGAAGATGGTATAACATATTAACCATGTAAATTTCCTTGTGATTACCAGCAGGCCAGATACTTTCAAAGTTCCAAAACTTTCAATAAAATAAACAAAATTTGAGTTTAATGGATATGAAAAAGAAAAGCTTACTGCAGGATTGAAACAAAGTAGGTCACTTCATATATGCTCTGATATGAACACAGACTGAAGTACATGAGTGAGCATCAAAAAACCTTGCACTTTCATTTCCAGGTACATAAAAATTGTGGCATAATGGCATACTCAAATTGTGAAGCCTTTGCAGTACCACATTCCTGTGCAGGACTAGTGCAGAAGTTTGAATGGTACCTACAGATTTAATAACAATTTGGTTTTTTTGTCAGCATACTGTGTTGTCTTGAATGTAATTTTTAAAATTGTTTTTAGGCTTTCAGTTGTTTGAATACTTAAGAGTTTGCAAGAAGCTTTGTTCAGCTTACATGAGGGGAAAAGAAAATTTGTAAACTGCAATATTTGTAATCCCCTGAAGTACTCAAGAGATCTGTACAGTCAAGGCAACAAAATGTTGTACAATATCTTTAGTTATATGAGAAAGAAAATAATTTTACTACCTGTGGTACTTGGGTATCACTGACTTTGTGTCTTTTGGTTACACTGGCATCCTCAGCACCACCCAGTCTCACTCCTGTCAGCCCTGTTCTAGCCCTCAATGTCTCTTTACCCTTTCCAAGACAGTGAGCATTTAAAAACAGCTCTGACACTTTCCCATTGCTCTACTTTGTCTGATAAGGTGGTGAAAGCTGCTCCAGGCATGTGACCAGACTTTCAGAACACAGAAGAGTATGACTCAAGAGATGAAACACCACCTTTGATGGGAAAAAAAGCACAGAATGGAGAAGCAAGGAAGGTGAGCAAAAGCTGGAACAACTTAATATTTAGCTGTGTGTCCAGACATAGAACCCTCTGTGAGTACTTCTCATATAAAAGATTTTCAAGGGGAAAATTCTTACAGCAGCTTACATTAAAATATCAGTCTGTCATGTTCTCTGTAGACTGTAGACTCAAGTGAAAAACCATATATTGCCCCACAATTGTTCCACTGTTTCTGGAAAATCTTTTTCCCAAATGCAATTTCTTTTTTATCTGGCTATGCAGTTTCATAACTTGATGCACTACTGTGCTCAACTGAAAGATTTCAAATAATTACCAAAGTCATTGTTTCATCATTGTAAGTGTGCTACCCCTGGACTGCATGTAAAACACATTTTCCTTTTGTCCTCACATTCATGTAATATGTTTTGGTTTTTAATGAGTACCTTAGCCAAAGGTTCTTAAACTCCACTTTCCTCATTCTTTAGATTTTTATCACCAAAATTACCCTTGGAATACAAAGTAGAAAAGTAGAGTAACTTATGATCAAAAATCAGAAATAGGCAGCAGGCTTTGCTGAAACAAACAGGAGTTGTAGTAGTCATGGTAAATTGGTGCCAGCCTGTGAGAGAATTGTTACACTGCTGGAACTATTCAGGGACTCAAGGGGAGGAGAAAATGAAAAATGCTAGAGTGTAGAAAGGAAACAGACTTGGGGATATCCCAAAGCATGTTACATTTCAATTTACCACACCCAGCTGAAAGGGGCTAGCGAAGAACCCTGAAGATTTCCACAGCCTCACTTACAGGGACATTGAAAGTTTAATTTACCTCAGGCAATGTTTTTTAAGATTGAAAATTAGATCAAGACACTGACATTTTAAATTTATCACATTGCTTTGCACTCCTCAAAGGTGGTATTACAGCTCCTGAGTCCTTTGCATGATACAAATACCACCATTTTCACAGAGTATCTTTCAGAAACATATACGTACTTCTGTTTTGCACCTGTTTGTATCTGTTTTCACTTGTTTTCATACATGAAGAACATGGAGATGCATAATACAAAATGTAAACACAAAGTTGGTTTCATGTAAATGTGAGTCTAGTCCCAAAATCTGTGGTAAGAGTGGTCATCCACCACTCTAGGCATTCAAACCTGGAGGTAACTCTTATAACAGGAACCAAAGTTAGGAGCATATATGTTGTATCAAAGCACAAGGACCTTCAACAGTGTGGCCTAAAATCAAGAGCTAGTCAAGTCTGCTGTTTCAAAGGCCGCTTCTGCCAGTTTCAATACCTGATAAACTGTGGTGAACAAAGCATCCCTAATGGAAAATGTGAAAACCCTTTGATCTCTATCAATCTACTGCCAATTCTCTACTTTACTCTTACTCTGTTCTAGTTTTAAATGACATAATCAGTAGTTGCTAAACTGCTGTTCTAATAAGACCAGTGCTTGTAGCAAACTTTGTGCCAGGCTTTACATAATTTTGTGACATTTAGTAGTTTTATTATTTATCATTATTATTCATTTCTTATTAGTAGTATTTATTCCAACTTAATCATGTAGTTGGGAGATACTGTTTAAGTCAAAAGCAATTAAAGGAGCATAGTTCCAATTTTATACACAGTTTTATGTATAAACAGATGCCTTTCCACCACCACACTGATCTTGAAGGCCTTTGGTCATTTATTCTCTGGAAGCACTCAAAATCTTTCAGCCTTTTAACTTCCCATCACTGAGGTCCCCAGACACTGAGATCCATGCTAGAAAGGTCAACCCACACAGGACACTGGATCATGATCATCTGGTAAAATGTTTTCTGGGAATGTTTTCTCATGTACTTTTGAGCCCAACAAGCACTCTCCCAAACAACAAGTCATCATCAAGTTCTTTTAGTCACGAATGGAGCGATGCACTTCACCCATAAGACAGGAGCAACAACGCACCTTATTGATACAAAACAATGTTAACAAAATTCAGTGGTGAATGGGACAGTGGTTTAGCAAGATCCAATGCAAGGTGCACTTGAGTATTTACTGCACACAGGACAGGGTCAGATAAAGCTGTCAGGGAGACCAACCCATTGAGCCACAATGTTCAGCAAGGCCCCTTCTTTTCTAACCTCCTTCTCAGAGAAGAGTCGAAGTGTGGCTGGATCTATTCCTACCCCCAAACTTGGTTAATGTTTTTTGTCTAAAGGCAAATCAACCTATAGGCACAATCAATCCTTTATATCACCTAGATATGATTTCAAAGTCGAGCGTGCTATCCATCACTAACTGAGGCTCTGTTGTGGCAAGGAATCTCTCAGCCTCAAAGAGTAACCTTGAGAGGTGCCCCCACTCAAGGGAGACCCATGCAGCCTGCTGAAGTGCAGGAGAGCTCAACAAGCCCTAGGCTGTCCACTCTCTAAAGAGTAAGATGATTCACTTATATTTGCATACTGGCAAGACATTTGGGTCACTGTTCCACACAGACCTTGGCTACCAGGCTGCCATCCATCCCCCAAAGTCCAGAGTAAACTGGATGCTGTAATCACAACCCCCACGGGTGGTCATGGCTTAAGCAGGACAGTGGAAGGCAGGGGAGGCACACCATAACTGTCCCTCTTCCTGAAGATCTTCCAAGGATGAATGAGGTAACTAAAATTTCAATGTCCACCTCAGATTTGGCAAATGAGACATGATTGATATGTGGGGCTACCCCTGAGGAGCAAGAAACTCTCATGATAGTGGGAAGCCCTGAACCTCTTACTTTAATCAGTCTCTCTTATAAAATAGTTTAATAGCTATTTGAGAAATGGCTGAAATTTTCTCTTCTTGAGATCAGTAAGCTAATAGGCCAGGGAAAAAAGCAGTGCAGAAACACAGATTCACCAGAGTCACGTTGTCATGGTTTAGCCCCAGCTGGCAACTGAGCCCCATGCAGATGCTTGCTCATTCCTGTCCCACTCCAGAGCAATGAAGGAGAGAATTGGAAGAGTAAAACTCATGGATTCAAAATATAAACAATTTAATAGGTAAAGGCAAGAAAAGCAAAAAAGAAATTCACTCACGGCTTCCCATGGGCAGGCAGGTTCTCAGCCATCCCCAGGAAAGGGGATCACAAGTAACAGTCCCTGGGGAAGGCAAAAGCATAGTCTATTTCTCTCTGTTGATCCAAATCCACAGACTCATGTCTCAAAATTGATCACAGACTGAAAAATATTTTAAAATTAGATTATTTGGCTTGTTTGCTTTTGATATGGTTTACATTTTCATCTTGTACTGCAATTGTTAATACCATAAATACATTTTCTTCACACCAATAATGATAGATTAAAAATAAAAAAAGCCATTGAGTATTAGGGGATGTTAAAAAGTTTCAGAAAATATATACAGTACAAACGTTTCCAAATACAGGAAAAAGCAATCAGCTTAGTTCTGCAAGGTATTTCTACTAAATCCAGTAATTTGAAGGATCCCTTGACACCACCCTTTAAAATCAATATGCATTGTCAAAATTATCACAATGAATGAATGACTGCATAAGTGGTCTAAGATCATATTTGCTTTTTGCTTTACGATAGGATTACACAGAATAATTTTTGTGCATTATGAATATTTACCTGAGCAAACTGGAAAGTAGTTTTTTCTACCATTAACCTTAACTATAGTACAGCTAGGATAATTGTCACATGTTCTTATCTCTGCAGAAAATAGAAACCAAACATAGAAATACAAACATTTAAAAACAAAGTTAAAAAAAAAATTTAAAACTCAAGTGGTTTTTTTGGTTATTTCAATGCTATGGGATTAAGCTGAGTTACTCATTGACATTCGGACCACTCTGAGGTCTATAATATAATATAATATAATGATTTTTGCAAAGTAAATGTTATCCTGAACTAGAAGAATCAACTTCTAAAATTTTGGAAAGAATATTAAACTTAAGAATAATCTCTGATTTAGGAAGCATCCAACTGCTAAAAACAAAGACAAGAATGGATGTGGAATTCTTACAGCTTTGTCTGAACATTAGACACCGGACATTATTGTATTTTTTGACATTACACATACACACGCACGCACACTCACATAAATAGAGCTTGGGTCTGGTTCAGCACATGAAAAAGTAATCTTGGTTTCTTTTTACCTAAAGTGAAAAAAATTTTTTGCGTTCACTTTATATAGTAGTTGAAGAAAATTTCAGACTATGCATAAGCAAAATAGGAATAGAATGACTAGAACTGTTGTATAAAATATATTTTTTAAATTTTCTGTAGTTCTATTTTTCCTATGCTTTGTGAGACACATATGCTTGCTGCAAACATGAAAATTGTAATTATGTATATTTAAAATAATAGGTACTTAAAATAGCTTTTGGAAGGGAAAAAGCTATACAAAAGTAGTGATGCCAGATTACTAAAGCAAAATAGATGGATTCAGGCTTGACTCTTCTTAATTAGTTTCTTTCCAACTCAGTGCAATCTTTTTGTATTCTCTTCAGAGTTGTGACTTAAGATGTATCTTGTTACAGCCAAGCACACCTTGTTATTAAACTTTCAGCCTAACTGTGTGTAAGAAGCAATGATCATTGATAGGATGACCTCTGGATGCCCATCCAGTTTGAAAGCACCTGAATGTCAAAGTTCTGAAAAGTCTATTTAGCTTATTTACAACTTTTGGAACCAGAAACTGAAGAACAATATTTACTGTAGAAAACTGTCTGCCCTGAATAATGACTTCCACATCAGTGCTCCTCTGTAAAGCACAAAGATTTCTAATTTAAATTCATTGCATTTAAAATGTTGCTTAACATCAGGCAATAATAAAACAAATTCATACCTCACAACTTATGTAAAATGAAGGAAATATGCTTACTAGATGCAGAAGAATAAGTGCAAAATTGAAAGTGAAATTTTAGGTATTTTTCTTAGATGTCTTGTACTTTGTGTGAGTTTTTAAGCAGGGCAGTTTTAAATTGTGATTGATATTAAGGTATCAAAGTAATTCACTAATGGCTCAATATTCTTTATTGCTGTATTTCTGAAAAAAAAAGGAATATGTAACAATGAATAGAAAATTATGCCTGAAACTATCTACTGTGTAGTCATCAAAAGGTCATAGAAAATAATCAGGAAAAATTTTTTTGTTCTCCAGAGTGGAAAAATTAAAAGATATTTTGATTTTTTTTTTTTTTTTTACTTCCAAGGCACTACTAATAAACAAAGTAAACAAAAATTGTTAGAACACAGTCAGTAGGTACTTCCTCACTCAGAAACAACCAATAGCTTAAAGTGTAATGCTGCTGCATCATTGCTATCATTTCCTTCATGTGCTTCAAGAATTTTATTTCCTATCATTCAGCTGTGGAAACTGTTCGTCTTGGCTGTCAAGAAAGTCAATGAGTTTACTGCTTTGTCTTAAAAAGTACTCAGAACTACAAAGATTAATAAAAATGGAAATTATGAGCATACTCTAGCAGCTATACATGAAATACAGAAATGTATTGCCCTGATTCTGCCTTGCCCCTGATACCTTCAAAACAGAGATACCTTTCCCTGAAGGACAAAATTAATACTTGCAATGAATAGTGTCTATAATTCTGTGAAAATAATAATTCTTTTTTATTTCATCCCCACTTTATGTGTGTGAAAAAAAAATTCCTTCAGAAGGGCATAACGAGTATAAAATCAATGAACTATAAAGCTGGATTTGTTTTTGTAGTTTATCACCGAATGTGAGAACACAGGTTCACAGTCTACTTTTTATTTGACAGGCATAAAGTCCTTGACAATCAACTAAAAATTATTGGGAATTGCTCAACTTTTAAAAAATATATCAGTGTGTAAGACTAAACTAACTTCAATATTCACTAAACATGAAAGGCAATTATTTGGGTTTTTTTAATTACTAAAACCCCACAACTTTCTAATGGGAAATAATTAAATGAATACAAAACTCCATTACCATTTCAGGGCAAACCATATACAATCCTTTGTCTAATTGATATTTTTCCAATTTTCAGCTAGCCGGTCATTCCAGCATGTGTTCTGCTGCACTATATGCAAAAGAGGGAAGTTTTCACAAGAGATCTTAATAGAATGGTAAAAATGAAAGGAGGAAGAAACATGGAATGTACTTTAACTTTTTATGGCAAAAAGGTGAGGTAAAGATGAGAAAGGATCTCTGCAACCACAGATATTACATAGATTGTTTTTCAGAAGTTTAATCTTATGGTGTAGTCTTTCCAGAACGAAAAGAAAATTTTTTAAACAGTAATCACCTATGCCAAAGAAAATATTTGACCACCAATGATAATGAAAATTTATGAACAGTAGATCTTTTAAAAATCAGTAGTAAAAAAATCAGTTGAGTTGAGCTCCAATTGAGGCCTGAGTAAATCTTTACTAGTACAATCCTGATTGCTTTATGCAATTTAATTCAATGAACATGGCATAATTTTTCACTGATCTAAGATGTATTGAACGTACATAAGTAACTCTGAAATACATTTTGCTCTTGACTGTACAGGTATAAATCAAGATCAACTTTAGAGAATTCAACACCAAGATCAACTTTAAAGAAGTCAGCATCAAATTTATGAAGTTGTTATTAAGAGCAAATTCCTTTACATTTGCTGCCATCATTCTCCATTTAACATTTTGATGTCATTTACATGCAGAGCTGAGATGCTAGGAAGGTGCTCATCACCCTCTTCTTATTATTACATATTTAATTACCTTTGCTGAGAGTTCCAGAAGAATATCATGGTTGAATTGAATTTCCTTATAATGAGATGGAAATGTTTAAGCCCCTAAAAAGTTTAATGTCATCTATAATTTATTGTCAAAATACATGACATATATAAGTTCAATCATTTTGTTTTCCACGTTACACATAACTTTCAGAAACTTTGTGATTCCTGAATAAATCCTTTACTGCTCTATGAGGCTGCAAGCAATCTGGTACAAATGTTCCTAGAAAAAAAAAAAAGCATATTTACAAGGAAAATTCTGGAAAATTCTGTGAAGAACAGTACTGTCTTTATCCACTAAAGTATGAAGATGGAAAATTGAAGGTCTCTGAGTGGTCATTTAACTTGCACTCCTCCTTTGAGTGGTGACTTCCTTTGTTCTCATTTATAAATAATTTAAGTTGCATCTTTAAATCACCTACATAATTTTCTCTCCTCCCTTACAAACATGATAAAGCCTCACTCCAACCTCCTTATGGGCCAAGTTCACTCCTAGTCAGTTTATCTCCATTTATTCTAGTGCTTAAATTGTCCTTCAGCTTAAGCAGCTTTCTTCATCTCCGATGTTTATCTCCTGAGACCTTCATAGTGAACAATCATCTCCCTTCTCAGTTTTATTCGGTAAAACATCACATTATTTTAATCCATAAAACAAGTTATCTGTTCTCTTGATTATTTTATTTGCTCTTGTCTTTACCTGCTCTTTGAATTTTACTGTCATGGACACTTGTCCTCAGTGTGTTCTTACTAATGACTTGTACAGTGGTATCAATACTTTGGTGGTTCTGAAACTATTTTCCCTGTTATAGTCTAAAACCATATGTGATTTTTGAAAGCTGCTTCATCTTGACAGATTATAGTCTTTTCTAACTGCATTCTCCCATGCCGGAATATACTTTGTGGAACGATCTAATCTGACTACAATTAAAAAATAATAGATCTAAAACTGAATTAGCCTGTGTTTAAACTTATGTAGCATATGAAACTGTTAAACAGATTCTATTCAGAACAATAATGTACATAAATTAAGGTGCTTAATAAAAATTTGCTCAACAAGCTTGACACAGCATGCAGTGTCCAGCCTCAGACAAAACTTTGAGTGTATTTGTTTTACGACTTTTTGAACAAATATTTTATGATATTGCTCTTTTCTGTATGGTTTCAGCACCTGTGTTAGCTACACAATGCTTTGGGACAAAATACTGCAACAATTTTTAATAATGAAATGTTAATTTTAAAGGAAGCTTGAGCAATCATGGTGATTTGCATTGTCTGAAATATTGTTCATGTGTAGAACATTTTCGTGACTCTATTTAAATCTATTTAAAATTTTGTGTTAATGCTCTACTCTGTGATGTCATTAGAGCTCTCAGGCTAAGCAGGCAAGAAGTACAGACTCTATAGAGCAAAACGCTTGGTGCTGAGGACTCGGAATCCACAGTGAGTTACAAGTGGGTTGTACTTTGGACTGGAAACATGGTGGAATGACTCGCACAACTGGAGTGCTGCAGTGGGTGGCTATAAACTCTTCAGAAGGGAAATGCAAGGAAGGAGAGGTAGTGGGGTAGCCCTGCAGGTTAGGAGGAGCTTATTGTCTGGAGCTTATTGATGGTGAAAACAGGGTTGAGGGTATATGGGTAAGAATCAGGGGAAAGCCCAGCAAGGCAGATATCCTGATGGGAGTCTGTCATAGGCTGCCCAATCAGGATGAAAAGACAGAAGAAATATTCTATAAGCAGTTGGGAGAAATCTCGCAAATCACTAGTCCTTTATCTCATGGGGGACTTCAGCTTACCAGATGTCTGCTGAAAGTACGAGTCAGAAGAGACAAAGCAGTCTAGGAGATTTCTGGAGTGTGTGGCAGATAACTTCCTGACACAGCTGTTGAGGAAACCAAGAGCTCTGGACCTGTTGCTGGTGAACAGGGGAGGGCTGGTGGGGGATGTGGCAGCTGGAGGTGGTCTTGGTCACATTGATCATGAAATAACAGAGTTTTTTCCAGAGAGCAGACCTTGTCCCGTTCATAAGACTGGTTGCGAGAGTCCATTGGGAGGCAGTCTTTAAGGGAAAAGGAGTCCAAGAAGGCTGGACGTGCTTCAAGAAGGATATCTTACAGGAGCAGGCTGTCCACACGTTCCAAAAGATGAGCCAGTGAGCAAGACCAACCTGACTGAACAAATAACTTTGGCTGGAACTCAGGGAAGAAAAGGGGGTTTATAACACTTGGAAGAAGGGGCAGGCAACTCAGGAACAGCACAAGGATATTGTGAGGCTATGCTGGGCCAAAGCCCAGCTGGAACTTATCTGGCTACTGTTATAAAAGAAAAAAGAAAATTTACTAATACATCTGCAACAAAAGGAGGTCTAGGGAGAATTTCCATCCTTTATTGGATGCAGGGAAAAACATAATGACAAAGGATAAGGAAAAATTGAGGTACTTAATGCCTTTTTTGCCTCTGTTTTCAATAGCAAAACCAATTGTCTTCAGGGTTCCCAGCCCCTGAGCTGACAACAGGGACAGAAGATAGAAACAGGGAACAGAATGAAACCCCCATAAACCAGGAGAAAATGGTCAGCAACCTGCTACTCCACTTAGACATGCACAAGCCTATGAGGCCAGATAGGATCCACCTAAAGGTACTGAGATACCTGGGGGAAGAGTTCACCAAGACACTTTCAATCATTTACCTGCAGTCCTGGCTCACCAGGGAAACCCCAGTTGGTTGGAAGTCAGCAAATATGATGCCCGTTTACAGGAGGGGTTGGAAGAAGGATCTTATCAGCATGACCTCAGTGCCAGAGCAGGTCATTCAGATCATCCTGAGTGCAGTCAGATGACACGTGCAGGACAGCCAAGGGACCAGGCCTAGCCAGTATGGATTTGTGAAAGGCAGGTCCTGCTTGACCAGCCTGATCTCCTTCTTATGATAGGGTGACCTGTTTAGTGGATGAGAGAAAGGCTGTTAGATGTTGTCCACCCGGACTTTGGTAAAGCCTTTGAAACCATTTCCCAGAGTAAATGGCCTCAGGTTGTGCCAGGGGAAGGTTTGATTGGATATTATGAAAAAATTGCTTCACTGAAAGAGTGTTGAGGCAGTGCAACAGGCTGCCTGGGTAAGTGGTAGAATCGCCATTCCTGGAAAGGTATTTAAAAGACATGTAGATATGGCACTTAGGGACATGGTTTAGTGCTGAATTAATGGTTGGACTTGATGGTCTTTGAGGTCTTTTCCAAACTTAATGATTCTATTATTCTATGATCTCAACAAGCTGCATAGGAAAACCTGCAGTTTCTTCTCCACAGCACAAGCTCCAGTGAAACTTTGATGATCAATAGTGATTGACTTCAATAACTATTAGTAAAAGAATCTACTGTATGTACTGCAGAAACTTTTGAATCACCTTCTTTGAATTGATTAAATACGCCATTGACTCAAGGAGATCAGGATCTATATCCCTTTGCCTGACAACTGCAGAAAAAACCAGACCTTCCCAGGGAACCAAAAAGAAGGCAAGTCAGGAGACAGGCTTCCCCTTACAAAGCATTTACTTAATTTAAATCTGAGGTGAAAGTAAGGTTAATTATCACTATGCCAGCATTTTGCTTATGTGTGCCTGCACAAACAGATTGTGGTGTTTAATTGCACTGTACCTAATTTATTAAAAGCTTATGTAATAGAGGAACCTACAAGTTTTCTTTTTCAGAGAACGGTTCTTATCTCAGGAAAGACTGCCTTATATATTGATTTATATATACATGTATGTGTATATACTTTTAGTATTTAGATGTGTATATACTTAGAGTGCATATATATATATAAATATATATATATATATATTTATATATACGTGTATATATAAACACACATGTCTGTATTGACAGTCAAGGAACTCACCATAATCTTTTACCTTATTTCAGCTTGAGCTGAGAACACATGCAGTCTAAAAGTCACTGATTTACAGTTCTTTTCAGCTCCCAAATCTCAATTTTTCTGTCTATAAAACTGCATTGCAGGTAGACATAGTCTTTTCATAACCACTTATGGAGCACTTGAGATCTATTTTAGAATCTATGTATTACTACCTATAAAACCTAGTGCATACATATGAGGATGTGTTTTTGGGGGAGAAAAGGTTTACAAAATTGGACTGATGCAACAAACTGTAATAAAAACAAAACTGAGGAGTGAAATGGCAGGTTGTTGCAGCCTCTTAGCTTTAACACCTATTAAGAACAATCTCTGATGAATTCCAGAAAATACAGTGCAAAGTATTAAGCAGTCTCCTGCCACATGAAGCTTGAGTACAAGGACACTGTTTATTGGTAGGCTCAAGCAGTTAAAGGCAAAGATTTTTTAACAGCGTTGGCAAAAGCAAAGCACTTTAAACCACTGTGTTAATACAGAATGAGCTTGCAGACTCCAATTATAGTGCAAATTATCACTGCTGGTATCCCCAGCAGTGATAACTGACTGAAAGATGCCAGCTATAAAAGGAATTCCGGTATTTTTTCCAAGGTTTCATTCCCTCACAGAGAGACAGGGAAATTATGGTAAAACCTCAGAGCTCAATGAAGGTAACAGATTCAGAGCACATGAAGTAGAATAAGGTGGCAGGGTTTGTTCAGAATGAAGCTCTCCATAGCACATCTCCAGCGGCTGCCACTGCCATGTGTGTCCTTCTGTGCTACCCAGAGCCACTGCCTCTAACTCTACCACCACAGTGAAACCTGTACTTGTAGATATGGACGGGGTAATTCATCACAAATCTGATTAAAATATTAAAAAGAAAGAAAAGTTCTGGTGCCACTTCTGAGAAGTATTAGACTGTGCCCATTTTATTCTACTTTTCCAATCAATTATGAAGCAGTCATTACATACAGGTTTGGAATGAACTAATTTGCCCTACTTCCCATTTATCTCAGTGTGATGTATTTACTTTGGAAATGATTGATTATAAATAGATAATCTCAAAACTATAAAATAAACTACTGTGACTTTAGTTTAAAGACACTTTTTACCTTTTCGTGTTTCTTGGTACCTATTTCATAATAATTTCTTCCTTCCTTGTGTACGAATTTCCTTATGTAATTTACAAGTGTATCTGGTATAATAAATCCTATTAATCTGAGTGTAGATAATACCAAACCTATTGAAATAGAGAAGCTGTGACAAAGAAAGGAAAAGAAAATTTTTATCAATCAAAGATACTGAAGATTAGAAGACAGGTCCATTCCCTATACAGTAGGATCTCTGAATTCCCCCAAAGGAGCCTTTGGGCTTTACAGAAACCATTCACAATAAAAAGATGACCAATTTCTTACCAAAGTGGCTGACAGACTGAACTACTTGCTTGATCGACTCTTAACCATTTAGCCATAGTATAGGCACACAGTTGCCAATTCTGATCTCACTGCCAGCTCCTGCTTACAGTAACTCACCTCGGCTTCAGTGGGAATGTTTGCTGCTGCTTACGGCTTCAGCTCTACTGACTGAAGGATGTCTGGACAGTAAGATCAAGTTAGTGGATCCGTCTTGTGCTCTGCTGAGACATATGCTTGGTCCTTCCTAGCTCTGAGCCTGGGCTGGAGGACAGTCATCCCACGGTGGAGGCTTCAGAAGGTTTAGGCAGTCACAGCAGTAGTCTGAGGCCATAATTATGTTTCTTGATATTTTATACTTCTTCATATTAACATTTTTGAAGTAGAAGAAGATAATACTTTCCTGCCACAGACACTATTTAGATGCTGTGATATGTTTGGTTCCTATAATGATTACCACCAGAAAAACAGATAATTTGACACCAAGAAGCAGACAGCAGAGTAATTTTTGTTACAGGACAACGTCAGTACTCTGGAGAACAGTGTCTAGTGCAGAAGGACTTCAGAATTCTGACATGAGCACTTTAAAAACAGATAAAGGAGAAAATGCATAATGCATTTTGAAAGGTACTTACATGTTAAACAGTGGCAGTATATTATTCTGAGACATAGCTTTGAATTTATACATTCTTTGGATTTATATATTTTTAAAGCTTTTTTAATCCTACTTTTTATAATTAAAACAATGCAGCCTAAATGCACATAACAGAAAGTGGCAGAACATGCCAGCACACCTTTGGGAACAAGATTGCGTGCTACTTCTTGCAGCTTTGTTTAGTCTCGTAAAATTAATGCTAACATTGATAAGCAACCCTCACAAATTCAGGTCAGATAGTGCTGCTTTGCCTCATTCAGAGAATAAAAATAATTTCAAAGACTTACTCTGCTGTGCTCAGAGGCTTGAATAACACCCAGCGCACTCAAACAGTGGCCAACAGGGTTTCATCAATGGATCATCAAATCAAGATTTATTTTAATGCTAATTAACTCATGTACATGAAGTTGTGGTGAGAAATTAGTACTATTTCACTTGACACTTTGGTATCTGTAAATAACAAATGGATTTGTTTCTTGACAGCAGCATTGGTGATTTTAAAAAAATTATCTTCCTTCAGAACTCATGAGGAAAAAATATATAAATCTCTTATTTGATTTCAGCTCTATAAGGAGCAGAGCACATGTTTCAAGATAAATAAATTTTGAATCACAAATGGATCTGACTGGGTAAACTCCAGAGACTTCTAACATGATACAGAGCATTTCACTCCTATGACATTGGTTTGAAATTAGCCCAGGTGAAGAGAGAGCAGGAGTCATTTTCATCTAATGTCTGTTCAGCAGCCTACACAAAATGAGTTGCTGGGGTTTAATGCATGCATCTCCTTGGGGTCACACAGCTGCTTTTTAGAAACCAACATTAATCAGTAGTCAGCCTGAATTATGAATATGCACAGACGAACTAGCAGTGGTATGCAAAGTAATCCACGTGGGAAAGGGACTACTCTAACTAAACATACGCAGCAGCAGACTCCAAAGGATCTGCTGCTATTCAGGAGAAAAATCTTGATATCAGCACTGGTAGTTCTTTGAAATCATCAGCTCAAAGGATGCAGCTCAACAGCACTCAGAAAGGCAAGAATATATTCAAAGTTACTAGGAAATATACAGAAAGAACAGGAAGCACCATTGTTCCAATGGTGTTAGTCCCACACCTGGAATACTAGTTTCTTTTCTCATTGCCTCATCTTAAAAATACTTGAGATCTAGAACAGTTCCTAAAAACATTCCTTGAAAATACAAGAGAGCAATGATAATCTGAAGCATGGCACTGATAGAAAATAGAGAAAAATTAATTAGACAATTCCTCAGTTTGGAGGAGGGTCAAAGAACAAGATATATGAAAAAATAGTGAAATCATGAATGGCACGAAGAGAGAGAATTGGCATGTTTATTCATTTTTTCCACATAAGAGAAAAAGTAGGATGTATTAAATGAAATTGCTAGGCAGCATGTATAAAATAAACAGATGTACTTTCTCATGATATAAGAAATTAAATTATGGAACACGTTGCCACATGATGTTACAAAGTCCAAATGTGTTTAGTAGGTGGCTAGAGAGGCTCATGGAAGTAAGGCCCATCAAGGTTAATTAACACAATGCAGTTGCAACCTCTTGTACCGGAATGCCCAAGCTGCTGATTATAAGTAGCTTAGAAAATAAGTTTAAGGAAGTGTATTTCTATGCTACAATTTTATTTTTATGGTTTCTAACAAGATATTTCTTCCAGGAATCTACTATTAGCTCTGTCAAGAGAAGTTTCTAGGTTGAATGTCTAAAAAGGATTACATGCGTATTGTTTTTGTGAATATATTCAAAGCAAAGAAGCAATTGTTTATTGTGCCAAATGTACTTTAAAAGTATCCACACCTGATAAAAAGGAGTATAGGAAGCAAATTATTCTTTAAGGAAAAAAAAATCTCTTAGAGATTTTTTTGTTAGTTGGCGTGTGGGTGCTAAATGCAGCTGTTTTTTCATCATTAATTCAAAAGTGCTATGATAGTTGAATCTCTAAATATGCAAACTGAGAAATATTTGGTGAATTTACCACAGCAATAACATTGAGCTCAGGGAAGAATCTGTTTAATACTTCAGGAAAAAAGGAAAACAATATTCAACATCTTTGTACTTCATACAAAAAGTTTTTGTGTCAAATTTTACATTCTGAATGCTGATATTTTATGTATTCCTAAAGAATTAAAGTCTTCATTTCAGATCATCTCCTGTAGTATCCAGCATATTGTAACTTAGAGATGGATATGAAGTTCTATTCACACTGAGTTTATCTTGTTCTTGATATAAATTGGAGTTGTGTATTATAACTTTTCTTTCTTACTCTGCATTTTCAAAATGAGTGCTGTTGCCTATATTTGTTATAGAGGAAGTTGTTATTTTCTGACTCTGTGCAACCAGCTAGTACATGCATATTATATATTCATTCTGTACTTACTTTCCCTGGACTTTTTAGTTTTTCAGTATTAAAACCCCTGACAACTAGTTTTCTTTCTTTACAAGTTCTTGCACAGAGGTCTATCGTATATAATATATAACCATCTGGCATTTTCTTCTTTTAAATCAATAGGTTGTGTTTTCAAATAGTTTTCAAGCATCTGACATAAAAGTGTCTGCACTTTGCTTCCACAAAAAGGACATCATAATAAGAGTTGTGTATGGGTCCAGGCAATGGCTGGAGGAGAAAGAGGACCAGCTTTGTAATTCAATCAATTCTCCAGCACCCTTCTGCATGAGGGCTACAAACATTCATATATACCACAGTTTTTCTCAAAATCTTAAAAAATATAAAACAACAGTGCACATTGAACTGTCATAACCACAGGAATATTTAACTTTTTATAGTCAAAATTTTCAAAGGAAAATGAGAAAAAATGTTGCATTTTTACATGAAGCACTAGTTACATCAGTAGAATTTGCCATTATTGTAGTAATCAAATTTGAAGGTCTGGATCGTTATCGCATATAATGAATGGGACATTTTTTAAAGTGTTATTTCTTTCCATTTGATTTGAAGTACTGTTATGCATGGTGAGAAAGGATTTTTTAACCTGAAATCTGAACTCATCAGACTCTGGGAGCTGCTCATCAAGGCTATTAAAATAATTTTTAAAAATACATTTCTGGTTAAATTCTAAGTTACAATGGAGATTTTAAATCTTCTAGCTGTCAAGAAACAAGGGAGCTTAATCATATTTAAGAAAGCCCAAGAAAAGTAGAGGTTCAGTACCAAACTGAAGGCTTTTCCCCTTAACAATGAGAAGCCACTGACAACTGACAAAAACAGTTTGAGGCTTGCACACAGGGTATTCAAGGGAAGGAGGCAGAAACATTATGCTGGCCCCAAATAATTTAATGAACAAATAACAACATGTTAGAGAATAGTTAAAGAGTGCTATTCCTTCTAAAATATGGAGATAACTTCAGTTATCTTCTCACACCACCACCAAGATTTATGTGTTTTAGTAAATGATATTATGTACTTGAACATTTTGTGCAATCATCAAGGAAAAAGATCCAATCAGCTTGACTACTGTGTGACAGTTAACTTCTACAGAAATGCTCTTTTAAACTCTGGTCACCAGAGGCTGCAGATCTTAGAAAAGAGAATGCAGATGTTAATGATGTGAAGATGACAGATAATCTTAACCAACAGCTAGCGAGTACTGAAATGATGAGAACTGTACAAGAAATGGCCCAAAAAAAGCACAAGCCTGTGTGGAATGTTTTTTTACTAGGCAATATTCTGCAATCACTACCTCTCCCTTTGTGACCATGCTGTCTCTCTCCAGAAAATATATCTATATTTGAAAACAAATCCCATTCTGTAATTACTTGTGTTCAATAAAATTGTATTTTCACTTGTGATAAGATAAACTTTTCTGGGTCTTCTATTATGACCAATTTATCTAGCAGACTAGCTGAATAATTCATATAAAATCATGCAAATAATAGTATAAAATAAACCTTCTTTTCTCTCTTTTCTCTTCCTTTGTCTTTTATAAGACAGAAAATCTCACTTCATAGATTTTAAGAAATTATGAAGATAGCAAAATGTAGTAAATAAAAACATCAGTGTTCCACTCAATATATCCCTCTTGCTGGGGTGCAGGGGCACTCAATGGAGAGGCACATATAGTGAAAGAACAAGGGGGAGTGGTTTTAAACTGAAAGATTTAATGTTCAATTTAGATTAGAAGTGTTAAAGTCCAGGCTGGATGGGGCTTTGAGCAACCTGGTCTAGAGGAAAGTGTCCGTGCCCATGGCAGGGAGTTTGGAACTAGATGATCTTTAAGGTCCCTTCCTACCCAAACCATTCTCTGATTCCATGATGACAGTGCAGCTCTAGTTTTGAGACCTGCTTCTGAAAATGAACTATGCAGCCCAACATCTGCATGTGCGACTATGGAACAGGCTGCATCAGTATGCAAGTCTTTCCATATTTCCATATCTTTTTGCCTTCGGTTAATTAAGTTCTCCCTTGAATGTCTGACTATAGCAAGATAATCTCTACTTTGCAAAGATTAACCCCATTAATACCAATTAACACATAACAAAGAAGGCTTTTAATGTTTTACAGCAGCAGGCTAAGGAGGATAGTATTGAGAAGGATTAGAGGGGATCACTTGTATCTTTAGTTTATGACATCTCATTAAATAATTTATAATAACCGTCAAACATTTTATATTGAAGAAGTTGTAAATGTTTAAGCAGTAGGATCCATTAATTGCTGTGAAGAAGAGGACTTTCTCTCGTACAGATTAATACACGGGAAAAGAAGAAAAGGACAGGTCCTACGGAGAGCAAAGACTCAAAGACGGTATCACCAGCCTGTGGAGATGCTGGCTGCTCCCTCACTGCTGTGACAGAAGTAATAACAAGTCAGGACCGTTCAGGCAGCAGCTGCATCACCTGAGACAGGCACCAACTGTGTCACCTGGGACAGGAAACGCCCTCAGCCATTTCCCCCAGTGCTTTGCGTGCATCCTCGCCTTCTGCTCTTAACATGGTCACACAACACCAGCCCAGCTCCCTGCTGGTCACACTGTCCTACGCTAAAGATGCTTATAAAACAGTCGCTCTTAAGAACTGGAGAATAGGGCATTCAGATACAACTTTGGAGACATCAGACTACAAAATTTCCTTAGAAAGCCACACTTGTCATCACAGGTGTCCAGAATGAAATCTAGGTTTGTTTCCTTGTTTATAGAAAAAAATCCCCAACAACCCACCAATAAAACTAAACCAAACACCCTGCCCTCTCTTTAAAGCACTCTGAGATCAATGGAGAAGTTACCTTTTTCCTGATTATGCATAATGACTATACTGGCTCAGTTTCTTCTTTGCATTTAATCCTAAGAAAATCTCTGACCAATGCCAGTGAATTAATAAATTTTTCAGAATTAGAACTTCAAGCATGTTATGTTTTTTCATTGAAACGATCAAATATATTTTCAAATAAAATTAGTATTTTATTTTAAAATTAAAATAATTACATTTTTCCTAACACTCAATTTTTACAAATTTTTACTTAATTGAGAACTGGGTCCTTCTGTGCCAAGGGATCTTGACAACAACAGTAAGGAAGAACTCCTGTCCTGAGGCCTTTACAAGGGACATACAAAAAGCAGATATTAAAATGAAGCATTATTATCCTACATTTTACTGAATGGATTTATGAAGACTAAGATTTCATATATATTTTTCCCAAACTCATCCATAACAGTTTCCCTCTCTTCTTTGCAATGGGTATGCTCAAACTCACATTGGAAAATAATTTTATTGGACTTAAGAACATCAGAATTCACTTCATAAATTAGTAGTTTGTGGTTTGTTTGGTTTTTTTCCCTTTCAGACGCAGAAGTTAGAAATATTTGAATACTGAAATCCTTGGGAAATATATTTGATATTTCTAGTGCAGACAGAAACTGCAAAAGGAGTATTCTTCCTCTGTACAAGATGGTACCTTTACAAGGCATGAGAAAAATAGAACCTTGCATATTTGATCAGAGCCAATTAATCTCTAGTCAAATGCTCTATTCTGTTCCGCTTTGCTACCCTCCTCTTCTACTGATATTTTATTCTTCTTCCAAAGATCTGAGAATATATTGGGCATAGAAGCTGCCACTCTGACAGGTTCGCGTGAGGAGATTCTCCTGTCAGACCATGTGACACTCGCAGTTATTACATTTTAGTAGCTGCATTAATTTAGCAGAGATACCTATACAAATACAGCGACCTATATAAAGCCTGCTCTGCTGAACTGACACTATTGCTGCCGTGTGCTGCCTCAGAGCCCTCCTGCTCCCCCACACCCTTCCTGCTTGTTGCTAGGTAACCAGAAGGATTTCGTAAGCCAGCCCAAAGCAGGTTTTTGGGTTTGGGCATGAACTTTGGTAATTTGTTCACTAACAAATACAGAAATCAGAATTTGCTACCAGAACCTGATGGCAAAATTACATCTCGAGGGAGTGTGTATGTGTGTGTGTGTTTGTGTGTGTCGCTGGCCACTGAAGCAGGCTTTTTGTCAAAACAAAGCCATGGTGCCTTTTCCACATATTCCACGGGGATATCAAATGTAGCCATCTGCTAAAAAATTGCATTATCTCCTATCTGAACATGGTGTACCTTCTCAGAATTTCAAGAGGCCATTATGAACAATGTGCTATTCAATAACTGATATGTTAAACATGCTTTAAAACTTCAGCTGTAATAACAGAACACAGAAAAGTACATGTCTGTATATATATTTTCATCATACTTTCATTTAAGAATATCTCAAATTATTGTGGAAATACAGAAATTATGCATGTGTATGCAGCTTTTCACTTCTAGCAGGACTCAGAAGCACCTTTGAGAAAAGAAAAAAAGATGTACATATATACATCAACCTCCCACAACAAATCTGGTCACAGAATATTTTTGCCTTCACGGTATAGCCACAAAGTGTTATAATGGCAATACCAGGGTTTATTAATCTCTCTGTAACTACTGAAAGGGATATTTTATATCAATTCAAAATGCAGTTGGAGAAGGTATACATATATCCTGTTAATTATCTTCTTCCTTTCCACAGAAGGACCCCCTTCAAAACTAATTTCTGACTTTCCTTCTTCAGCACTTGCCATTGAACTTTCTAATTGACAGCATTTGAGAGCCTGGAGACTCTTGTCTCTGCCCCAGTCTTCCATGATCTACTTCAGGCATTTCTTTTGAAAGATAAATTTTCTAATAGACTAATAGCCTAATAGTTACCCTCTTGCTCTTTCATAGAGAAACATTTGAAAATCATATGACAGTGAAAATTAGACAGCTGTGTGCAAATCTCAGATGTTCTAAGAGGTGATAAAATAACACTGTTCACTTAGTCACCCGGCCTTTGCTACATCCCATCACTTTATTTCTAACATCACATCTCTTTATAAGAAATTCCCTTTGGCTCCATTTGACTTTTTTTTCCTGTTCACTGAGAAGACAGTAACAGAATTCTTTCAAAACACAACACAATAATCAGGTATTGAGAAAAAAAAAAAAATGATGTCCTCTGCATTGCTTGTACCATGTAAATAGTAATGATGTCAAACAATAAGTAAGTGCAATGTAAGTCCTGTGCTGAGGAGAACGTGCTTGCTACCTAGCTGCTGAAATTGCTATGAGGAACTAAAATAATCTTCCTGCACAACTGACAACAGCAAACATTTTCAAACACCAGAAATCTGATCACACGTAATTTAGCATAAAAAATTATGATTCAACATATTGTATTTTAAATATGCCATGGCATGTATGATTTTATTGACCCTACCACCTTGAAGTCTTCAGTGTCTTTGAATTAAAATCAGGAACAGAATTCTCTGTTTACTTAAGAAAACAAACCAACCAACCAACCAACCAATCAACAAACAACAACCTCCCCTCCCCTTTATATTTTCTAGTGTTTCCCAACCTTGAATACCATTTGAATTGTTTCTCTGTTCTTCAGATATGACCCTGAGTAGCAAATCCTGGTCTGGGAATAATGTAAACTTTGCACTGTCTGGATGATTGTGGTTGCCAAGGGGATTGTGATGCAGAGTTCTCTTACCCTCAGGTGTATAATTGCAGGTACTCAAAATAGACATGAATGTCTATCCAGCTTTGGATGATGATCCATGATCTGCTTTATTATTTCACAGAAAAAGAGCAACAGAGAAAAATTTAAAACAAAAATGTACAGCAGGGAGAGTGGATAGTAATTTATCTGGAATCACACATGAGATATTTGGATTAGATCCTGTAGTGTAGCTCCAGCAAGGTCAGTAGACATACTCATATCTGATTTTCTGAGAATCTGCACGCAGAGATCTGTATTACCATCAAAATACCAGAGAGCAACAGCATACCATTTAGAAAGTCCTTGTACCAAAACATAAGTACCCATTGCTTCATTGTGAGCAAACCTGGTCATCTTCTAGTACTGCTGTCTCACTTAGCGCAGACAAACCACCAAGTACCAAACACAGCTCCAGTGATTCCCAGGGAAAGGTTCTGCTCAAATGGTGACGTGAAGAGTGATGCAAATATGGAAAGGATTATTTATGTATGCAACAGAGTGCCCTTGTGTTTAGGACTCACATCAACACAGATGTTTCTAACTCCAGTGCAGAAACCACGGAAATCTGTCAAGAGGATATGAGAAGCATTGTGTCAACATGGTGATTTCATCTTAACTTGAGTTTCCATTTAAAATTTTCTCTCTAACTAAGAAAACCAGATCCAAACAATATGTCACTGATTCTTATTTCCAGAAAATAGATGAAGTAATGTGAATGAATGTACACCTTAACCCAGGGTACTTCCAAACCATATGATCAGAAAGGCACTGAATATTAAGTATTTGATTAGGTGAAAAAACCCCTTCATTTCTTTTGGCACAAACCCTATATTATCCTGTCACTTTATGTCTAAAACCTCAAATCTGTATGTTATTTCCCTTAGCAGATTTCTGGAGAGAAATTACTGATCATTATACTTCAAACATACATCATATGTGATGCACGAATATTGCTATGCCCTTGTACTTAGATGAGTGTATTCAGGAGGTGAAATTCACTATCAAACACTGGAAGATATTTAAGGGGTAAATTTCAAATAAAATATTGACAAAAGTAACAGGTTTTAAATGATAACATAATTCTTAGAGAACAGAATTAACCTCGAAGAGTAAGTTCATTAAATCAAAAGAGACCAGCACTTTATTTGCATGGTAAAGAATTGGAAAACCTATAAAATGGTCAAACCCTGCCATAGTAAACAAAAAACTTCCAGCGAGTACCAGTGAAACACTGACAGTACCTGTCATAGGCAGGAGTCAAGTTTGAAAAATACTGCATACTCAAGTACATGTTCTGAAAATGCATTTATGTGAGACACAATATTTTGCATTTCACATTAGGGTTAAGCCCAAATAATATGTTCCTTTAAACTGAAGCCATTCACTGGTAGAATTGTGTAGAAGAAAATAATAGGATTTGATTTCATGACTCCTGATAGAAAAAGCTCCTGATAGAAAACTATTCAGTGGATTGTTCAAAGATGAATACTCATTTGTAGCTCAGAGAAAGTGACTTTAAGTAGTAGCAGAATCTGCCATTGAAAGTAAATATCCTGGGAAGACGATTTCATATGCCTTTGTTTACTCTTTTCTGGTGTGGGATCCACTGAAAAACTGTAAGAAAGACTGAATTCCATTGACAACAAAGAAATTAAACCAAAACAAATGAAAAACAAACAAAGCAAGCATATCACTAAAAATTCGTGATAAGATTTAAAAGAGTCAACATGGGATGAATTTTGCATGGGGCTTAATGTCTTCCTTTATGATATATGAAAGGGTTCTCACATCCTTCAGCATGATTCAGCTCTCATCAAGCCATTAAGATATATAAATATTACATCTATTTCATTGCTTTTCTAATGATATTTGAAGGTACTCGCTTTCTCCCAAGAGCAGGCTTTTAAAAAGGACAAATAAATAAGACCAAGCTTTTCTTTTTCATTTGCACTTAAAAGTTTGAGCTCACTCAGTGATAAAGGCCTACAGATTTGCCCCAAGAGCTTTAGAAGCTTATTAAATGGAAAATGTTTTCCAGTGCACATGCTGCTTATGAGAGAGAAGAACGTTGATAAGACTGTTTCCAGTTTCATTGAAGACATTTATGAATGCAGTTTCTCATACACATGTAAATATATATTACAAGAATTGAAATCTCTGTGAGTGCGCTTCATAAAAATTCTATAATATTAATAATTTTACTCACAAACTGGCAACTGAGAACAAACATTTTGAGAAAGGATTTTTAAAAGTCCAGAGTTGTGAGAGGCAAATCTACATTGACAATGAAAATCGCCCTATGATTTATCTTCCTTATGAAGACAAACTTCCTAATAAGTTATTAATTAATATTATGGGAAACCAAAAATTAAAGTTTTTAGACCTTCTCTTCCAGTTTTAATGAGTTATGTAAAAGGTACCTCACTCCTCTGGAGATCGTTGGCTTTCATGTGCCTTTTATGCATCTCCATGTTTTGGTTGCTTGCTTCCTGGAAGAAGTGGGACACCTGACATGATTTCATGCTGCTGGATTTCATCACCTTCTGCAGAATTCTGTCTACTCTCTCCCATAGTCTAACTTCATACTGCAGAAAATGAAGTTAACAAATGCCATACCTTTTAAGAATTCAGATTTTCTTGAGTACTTTTTTACCATAGCTCCTTTTCAAGGTTAGGTTATCAACCTGTCCATATTAACCCTCTGAATGCAGCGATCCTAGCAGGGACTTTTTTCAATTTGGTTGCAGTTTCCTGTTCCATTTTGTTGTTATTTCCCAATATTATGTAGTTTTTTCTATTTAATCTACCATATCCTTATGTGTTCTCATGTACATATGGAAGCTGTGCTCTGCAGTGAACTTTCTAATTTGGGCAAATCTAATCATAAACACTTCAAGCTATATTGGCTTCAGGAAACTAAAGATGCACAAAGGCATAAATAAATATACAAGAATATATATAGCTAAACAGAGATTTGAGAGTGGGATGCATGGGGAAAAAAACCTCAACAAATGCCAGTAACTGAAAGAAACCAAAACCTTTGCTGCAGATCAGAGTTGTGTGCTGTGCAGCACCACTTTTTTTCCTCTTCTAAAATTTCTTATTTGCAGGGAATATTTTAAAATTAACAAAACAAACTATTAGAGACCAAACTGTAACTTATTTTCTGCAAAGAGTGGCTATTTTCATGTTTAGATTTGAGAAGCCCACACACCTCAGTAAAATTTATTCTATGCCCTTAAAAATGATTTTTATCTAAATTCTTTGTAGGTAGCATTCCCATGCTAAGTTGAATTTGTAACCTTCCTGTAAGACTATGCAGAACCTGCGAAATTTCAGAACAGCCCTCATCACAGACCTAGTCTGGCACTACTTTCCTTCAAATTTCAATTGCAAAGTACTTGCAACACTGTGAGGAAAAGTAAATTGAAGACTCAGAAAGATGAAGGAGAATCATTTCCAATATACAAGGCATGCATATCTAATACAGTTCTTATGTCTTGCTCCCTGGACTTAAAAGTCACCCTGGTTTTATTACTGGAAATCTTTGTACATCCATTATAAAAGAGAAGGTATAACACACTTATGTATTCAAATAAAAGTACAGATTTAATTTACGGGATTTCAATGAGGAGTGAAAGTGGCTCTTTGCAGCATAATTCAGTAACAGCAAAATTCAGCTCCTTTGGTTACAAACACCTCTGACAGGTGAGTTATGCTCTTTCTTCCACATTACAGCAAGATTGATTCATTGGCAAACAGGTGCAATTTAATCGCTTCTAGTCTAAATGGCTTACAGCACAAAAGAGGGTTAATAATCCTAGAAGCTTGAACACATTTTAAGTACTGACTGTTTATTCAAAAGTGAGATTTCCAGGCTCTGGGGTATTGCCTCACAATTCCTGTTTGTATCCTCAAGTAATTACTGTCCAAAATATACTTGAAACAAGCTTGGTCTATTTCTTTATCTACTCTTTTTGACAGCCATTGCATTGAGGGATGCAACATAATTGTGTTATTTCAGGCAATAAAACGGTCATCCCCCACAGACAAATAATCAAGCAATTTAAAATGTGGTCATGGTTGCCTGAGCAGCCAGACTCTGATTTCAAAAGGCCTAACTACACAACCCTGAGTACGTAAGGCTTTTTAAGGGAAAATCCTTTCACAAAACAAATATTACTTGGGGGCGCGGGAGAAAGGTATACAGCATTTATTGTTTTTGCAAACATCTTGTCTCCTCTCTGGATAAAACAGCATCAGAAATTCCTTAATTAAATTTTAGGAATTTTATGAAACTTCAGTGTTTTCTTCCTATACACACACCCACATTTCTCTGTCTGTTTTTCACATACACACACAAGTGTGAAGTGTTTTTTAGGTGTTATTTGTTTTGGATTTTTTTGTTTTTAAATATAGGACTGTGAACATTTTGTTAATTTACTATGATACTGTGAAAACTACGCAAAGCTGTTAATAAATCCTATGGACAAGAAATCATTTGGAGAGGGCTGGAAGACAGATGATAGTTATATCATAAAAAGAGTGTGTTCTTGATAGCATAAAACTTATTTATACAGCCTTCACAGTCAGTCCTGAGGCACTGTATCCAAATGAAATTGACTGATGTCACATACATCAGTCATCAAATTAGAATCTGCAACTTCATCTACTAAGGATTTGAGGTTCTTTGGTTAAGACTTGACTTAGTCTTCTTGAAGTGTTTAAGCCAGCACCAGCTGTAGCAGGTGAGAGGTGATAAAATTTTGATCTGTACTCTTTCAAATGAAGTATCAATATCAGGTAGCACAATTCTACTGAGGGTTTTGGAACATAAAACTCATAAGACAAAGGAGGAAGGGGAAGATCTCCTCCTTTACTAATATCCTTTTGACCATCAAATCTGGTTTCCTCCAGGCCTTTGCTCTGTGGAGAGCATTTCCAGCTTTCTAAGATGTACACTCCACACAATTCCAGGACCTGCTCTTCCTGTCTTTCCCTTAGCCACAGGATTTGCCCTTTGAGTATTCCCTTCTGGCATCATTCATGCCTCAGGATATGCAGAGTTTCATTAGAAGGCAAAACCAATGTGACCCAGCATCACAGGACTGGGCAACAAGCAATGAAAGGGAAAAAACCAGGACTTCAGACGTGAACTGAACAGCTTTGGTATTGTTACACAACATGAATCTCAAACTGTGATTCCATTAAGGTACAAATACACTGTCCAGCACCGAACAGTAAACCAGCATGAGCAGCAAGATTACATCAGGCTGGCTCTTAATGAGATCACCTATCCCAGTACGCCCACGGCCTGACGCCCATGACAGCTCTCTCTCCTTTGCATCAGACCAGCAGCACCACTTGCTCCCAAACCCCTTTACAACCTGTTCTCAGCAGCCTGCTCCAAGCTAAGGCTTTCTCCTCGTGTTTTACAGATGTAATGAAGGCCCCTCTTCTCAGTATTCAGCAACCACAGATACCTGACAACTGCTCAGTCTCCTTCACAGACAGTTTTCCAGTAAAAGGTTTTGTCAATTAAGAAAAATAAATTATGTCTGAATACACTTAAGTCAGCAAAATCCCCAGATATGCATAACTATAATGAAAATAAGTTCTCTCAGATATTTTGTAAAACCACATGGATTTTTTCATTTCTCCTTAAAAACAAATATTGTGAAAGTAAGTCCTATTCTTACCCACATTTGTAATTGTCATTTCTATCTTATATTATCTCACATAGACAACGACAACAATAAAACCATAGTTGCTTATATTTTATTTTTCTAGAAAATTACTGGGGAGGAAGTATTTTTAACCATATAACCCATTTCTCCTAAGAGTCATAACACTGATACAAATTGATAATTACTTTTGATCTGTTCCAAAATTACTTTTCTTCAATGAAATTGTCCAGATAATTTTATATTTTGCCTTGGAAAAATAATTTTGGAGCCTGAAAAACTTGTGGCACCTTGGAGAATATCACCATGACTCAGATTTTTCCCTGGATTAGGTTTTTTGGGTTTTGGTTTTTTTTTTTTTTTAGTAAAATAAGGAGTTACAAAATATTACTTCCCTTTCCCCTGCTTCTGGAAATGAACAACTGTGCCAATATTAGAAGACAATAAGTCAAATTTCCCTCTGGTATCCACATCAGATTTTTATCTGCATCAGAGAGAATAAATTAGAGAGAAGCTGCATCATGTGCATCAGAGAGAATAAATTATTTTACTACTTCATACATAAGTTTGCCTCATTATACTTTCTTGATATTAGACCAATTTGCCAGTAGTAGCAATGAGATAGGGTTAATCATCAGGTAAAGAAATATATTTAAAGTGCTTAAGCTATGCTGGCTATGCAAGATTTACTCCTGATAATTATTTATTATTAAATTAAACTTTTAAAAATATATTCTTCATAATCACTCATACTCTTTGGTGTTTCTACTGTTCTTTTATACTTTCTATTTTGGAAAACAAGAAAACATAGAGCTTCTTAGCTTTGCTCTTTAGTTCTCATAAACTGGAAGAACGGAGTACGGTTTGGATTTCTTATATTGGCAATAGAATACAATTTTGCATTTGAATCCTAGAGTTAGAAAATATTTGTTTTGCTTCTACACTCTTTATTAATTGACATAACAGCACTGAATTTTAAAAATACTGATTCTACAACATTCTCCTGCTATATGCTATGTTACAGCACACTGTCAAGGAAGCAGGCTGCTTAAATAAATTTGTTATAGAAATGTATTCAAACCTGACTAAAGGAGTTGAATACTAGGCATTCAAAGAATGATGTTCAGCTTTGAAAAGTAATATAGAATAATAAATAAACAATGAAACCAACTTTTTGATGACATAATTTATCAATTATGAGATTTAATGCCAATGGAGATTTAGTGCCAAGAATAGACTCAGGCTTGTCCTTCTAAATATTGATCCTTCTATTTCTTAGAAAAAAAAATTAATGTTAATGCAACAATAATCATGCATTGTAGGACACTCATATATGCTACAGCCCAGAAGGAAATACAGCATTCACACAGTGAGAGGGAAAAGAAGAAAGACGACTTTCTACCTGTGACTCTGTGAGTTAACTGATCTTTGCCCCAGACTGCTCTATTACAAAATAGATACCACACTTCACTAATTGGGACCAAAGGCAGACAGAATTTTAAGATAAGACCACTCCCCACACTGAGCTCAAAGACATTTAAAAATTGTTTTAAACACAAAAGCTGGAGACTTTAAAATACACTCATATACACTAAAATAGTTTTCTAAACTGATAAAAGGAAACAGAATTGAAAGTAGAATTACTTATAAATCAGTATCCCTCCCCTTGCTCACTGTGCCCTTCACTCCGCTCACTGCTACCTGCAAACTCTGCGACACCTCTGAATTCCAAGCAAATCTGTTTTTCCATCAAGGAAGGGCACAGCTCAGCACTACATCCCTGCAGGGTCTCAGCATGCTTGTTTCTCTTCCCGCCCACAGACTGCAAAATCCTCCCCGCACCAAACGTGCCCGGTTGTGTCCTAGGGAAAAGCCATGGCCCTGGCAGAGGAAGCCCTCCTGCCCCAGGCACTCACCCGCACTCACTTCACCTTGGGAGGAAACGACCCAGACTTTATCGCAACTACCCTCTAACAGTCGAGAAGAAAATGGATTGTGAATAAGTATTTGTAAACAGCCTGAAAGCCTCCCATGGAAGGATTTAGTGAAGCAGAAAATGACAGCAATTCCTCCTTAGCCCTATCAACTTGAATATCTGCTTTGTTTACAACACAGAGTTAAGTTCTAGTTTAATGTGTTGTTTCCTTTCCATAAAGGCTTTCTGCCCTTTAGTTGAATCAATCTTCCTGAAGATGGAACACTTCACAGTCCATACTTAAGATAAGATTGAAACAGATAAGGCTGGATGTGCTCTTAAAGGGGAGAAAATACCCACAACAATCTGCAAAAGTTTGCTCACTCAAGCAAAGCCTTTTTCTGGAAGGAGGAGGGAAGATATTTCCTACATTTTTTCCCAAATGTGCATCCCTCCAACTCTGTGTCTCTTCTGATTGTTTCATGCATTTGTGCCTGTAACTTTCCTGCTGCATGCCTTCACTTTCTTCCTAGAGGATGGAATTGCTGATTGCTTTGCCCTTTCTCTCAAAGCTAGTGTTTGAGAAAGCTACAAGAGGAAACAAGGGTGTTGCATTATTCGGTCACATCTGGCACCCTCTGAATCTACTGTCACTGGCTTTGGCAGTGCTGTCACAGATGCACAACAGGCACAAAAGATGGCATATCCATCAAGTAATACCATAGAATTATGTATTAGTTTTACTTGGAGACAATGACTCATTGACTCTTCCATTTGAAATTCTCAAATAGAAGCATTGAGTGCTTGAGAAACACAAAAGAAAAGAAAAATAGTCCAACCTCAGAAAAAAGAGCAACAGTCATAATGAATCAGCACTCACACTACTTTTCATGTCTGTGTTTCCCAACACATTTTGCAAATGGGGAAGCTGCTTCAAAAAGTGATATGAAATGTTTTTACATGGTGATTACACAGACCAGTGGCAAAACCAGAGTTACTACAGAGAGAGACATCAATTTTCTCCCACTTTAAGATATATAAATTGAGTACTCTTTTCCACTGTTTATGCATGAGGAACCATACTTTCCTGTAATAGAGCAGATCCCCCAGACTCCTCTGCACTGTATGCACGGGGTCAACTCTTACCTCAGGGATAGAGGGACTCTGTCCACACCAGAACTTTTACATTTGGGGAAAGCTTTTTTTGTCTCACTTTCCTCCTCTGCCACACATGCTGGTAGGTGGCTTAACCACCCAAAGAGAAGTGCACTGCATCTCCACTAAATCTGCACTGCTTTCCAGGCCAGACTTGATGAAAAGCATCAAAAGAGTGTATGCATGGGTGTAGGTATGTATCGATCTATATCTGTCTGTCTATCTATCTGATCTAATTCTTCTAGTATTCTTTTTTCATGGGCACTTTACTCAAATATTGTCCCTGCTCATGGCAGGGGATGTGGAAGTAGATGATCTATGGATCCAGATGATCTATAAGTTCCCTTCCCACTCAAGCCATTCTGTGATTCTATGATTATCTGGATGCATTGATGTTCTGGAAATAAAATCAACAACTTCTTTCTTCTTGCCATTACTTGTGCTATTCTTTGGAAACACACTAAGAAATGAAATGGAATAAAAAAAATTAATCATATCAATTAGGATTGCAGGATTCCATAAGGGATGGAGAGAGAGCAGTTTGTATCTGCAGAACAGATATATAGTGATGACACATTTACTTTGGCATAACTTACCTTGTAAAGACAAGCTCTTAGCTATCACACACATTGCAGCTGCACTAAGATAGAGAACTTGATGGAAACTTAAATGAAGATACAGAAATTTAACCCAAGGCCAAACTCAGGAGGAAAAGGTATTATACTTATTTTCCCGTGATGAATATACTGTGGACTATTTGCAGTATGTCTGTTAGAGTAAATGTTCACACAGAGAACTGCATTTGTCACAGAAGACTGGCTGAAAGAGATGAACACTTGTCATATGCTCCTGGTATACCCTTAAAATCAAAGCTGCAACACTCTCACAGTAGTGTTGTGAAGGAATTGGTTCTCAGCCCATCAATTCTCTTAGGACTTAATTAACATTTTAAAAGAACAAAATAATTTCCCCTACTGAACCAATATAACAACACATGTCAGATCAAAACTTTAAAATTAAACTGAAGCAACAGATCACTACCAGTGGATTAGATGTGATGAATTTGCACAACTGTAAAATATTGGCATCATTCCTAGAAATGTGCTTCCATAGCCATACTATCAGTACTTAAAAGTCATTTTAAAAAAGACCCATAATTATCTGTGATCAGCACAAGGAAAATCCATTTAGAAACAGGCTGATCCAACCCTTCAGTGATGTCGACTGAACGACATTTTTTTGGCATCTCCACCAACCATGCATGAAATATGATTGCAGAAATGCAAACTTCCAATAAGTTTCAGAAATTTTAAATAAAAAAAACAGCTAGCAAAGAAAATCAGCTTCTTTTTTACTCAGGTTATTACCCAGACTAGAGAGGAGACAGAGTATTCCTCTCCTCTTCAGAGGTAACATCTTCCTATGGTTTTTTTTTTAGTGTTGTTTTTATCACTTTTAAAATAATCCCTCAGAGAGTTTCCAACGTGATTTATTTAGAATGAATTCATCAGTGAATTCAATTATTATCCAGCTATAGCAGAAAACAAAATACATGAAATGAGAAGGAAAGAATAGCTTCACACTCTTTTTCAACTTCCTTCATCTTTGTAATATAATTTTTCTCTTCCTGCAATGTTTGTTTTCTCAGGACTCCTCCCTCACCATTACTACAGCATTTTGTTTTATTCTTCAATGTCTGATCCAGCCTTTTATTATTTTATTGTTGTGTTAGCTGGACAAAACCTTTCTTTTCAGTACAGAATTGATTGCTTCCCCACAGGAGAGTCAGAAATCAGCAGGGAGTTGAAAAAGTAAACATCCAGAGCCAATGTTTCTCCAGATAGAAACAGGAGGTGACAATACTTCCAACAATAACTACTCATGTCCATCTTCATGGAAACACTGCTGACAGAAGCAATGGAATTTATTAAAAATAAATAAATAAATTAGGAAAACAGAACAATCTCTGTCAAGGAAGATTTATCAAAGACCATGGGAGTTGTCAATTCCTCTGATTTATTCAGTCTGTTAAGGCCATGATAACTGTTTAGGCATTTACTTTCTGGGAATCTTAGAATATTGCTATTTATTGTCTTTTTTTTTAAGTGTAGTTTTATACAATTTGTAATCCTTTTATAGTCTGAATATTCAAAGACATTGATAATTTTTCTCCAAATCTAGAACTTGATCAAATTCTTGATTTTGATCTTTCTTCATCACAAAGAGATGAGAAGTATGTGCCAACAGGGAAAAAATAAAAAAAAATTCTTTCAACATGAAAGATAAATTAACACATGGCAGGTGAACAACTCTAAACTTTTATACAATACTAAAAGTATTTAGGGAACCACCTTGCTGTATAAAATATGAACTAGTTGTTTAGGAGTTGGTGAACTTAAACACCTAGCACTGCAGAGTCTCTGCTTAGGAACACAATACTGACCTGTCTTTGTCTCACTGACCACTGGAATTCACTCCCAAGACAGGCTGGATAGGTGGATGTCTCAGGAAGACAGTTTCAGAAAATAATAATTGAGCAGCTAGATGGAAATGGCCAGTCAAGGAGGTCAAGGAAAAGAAAAACTTTCTTGATATCATGTGGGTACCGACAAAAACAGAATTTAGTTTTGCGCCTTCTTTTTCAGAGAACTAACAGTCCTTTTGAGGAATTAAATGAGCAAATTGAATCAAATTGAATTACATCTTACGGAATTAATTTAGTTATAGGGGTTGGGTTAATTCTGTGGTCCACTAACTCCAGTTCTGTTTGACTAGATTCTCTCTTGGCTCATTTATTCTTTCTCTTTTTTATCCATTTCTTCCGGTTTTCCATTAATCTCACATGCAGAATCACTTTTTAAATAACATACATATACAGATGTTTTTGCTTGCATAACATTCCAAGATAGTTTATCTTTTTAATTTCTGTTTGTAATTTAGTTGTGTTTAACTGGGCTACTGTAAAAGGAACAGAAGTACTTTTTCAAGTCGACAGAGTTCAAAAATTTTTACTACAATAAAATACAATTGAGGTTTATATTTTAAATTTGATGAAAATATAATCCATGCAAAAACATCTTCTCCAAACTAGGATATTAATCATATATTGCTATAGCAGCAGAGAAACAAAGAAATTAAGGAATCTTTCACCACAAGCCATTTCAAGTAGATTGCAAAAAGCTCCAGAAAGTACCAGACTTGAACCTCCAGTGAGTGTGGATAATTCAACTGAGAATTTCCTTGCATGTTCTGTGTCGGAAACTATTCTGCAGCTGAAAGCCCAGATTATATCATACATGTGCCAAAAAATGTAACAAGAAAACTGATATCTATGGATAAAGCAGATAGAATCCTCACAGAAGTTTCATGATACATAAAAAAAATAATTAATTTCTGAGTTTGCAAATTTTGTTGTTAGAAAATATGTGAAGATTTTCTGGGATATAAAACTTCCAGTTCTTGCTTTAAACATTACCTTTTACTGTTCCTTTCAAGTCCAATAATACTCTAATTTATACTGGCTTGTTGGGTTTTTTCTGCTAAGGTTTTCTATCTTAACCTAAGATTTGCTTTTCAAAGTTCTCAAATATCAAAGACTAGTTTCCTCTCTCTTATTTTACAGAAGATTACCATAAAATCATCTGATGATGTCACCATTTCAGGATCTTCACATTCCAAAATTTCATCCCTCACTGGAGTTACACTACAGGAAAGATTTCTCTACTACAAAAGCCAATCAGAGTTCACTGATTTACCCCTTTAGAGAGCACTATGATTAACAGACCAGCTGGGTGTATGTTATAAACATGAAAGCAAGGAGAAAAACCAAAAGAAATTAAAGAAAATATTTTGTTAGACATCTCTCACCTAAGAAAATTATGGTTTATTCTTATTGAAATAAATAGCATGTAACTATAAAAGTACAGATCTCATTTGTCTTAAAAGAGTTAATACTGAAAAAAACTTTCCCAGAGTCAATCAAAGCAGCATTGGTATTTTTTCAAAGCATGACTTTGCCGTTTGTGTAAAACTTACACTGTAAGTCTGTGACTTTTTTTACTCTCCAAGTTTTTGATTGTGTAGTATGCATTACAACCTACTTGTGATTAAATATAATAAACAAACAAACAAACAAAAAATAGTTTCCTCATTTCTAGTCATACCCTGACTACTTCTGCTTCTATGCTCTGAGGTGCAGAGCAGCCAATGAACTTATTCCCAACCCAAAACTCTTCTGCCCTTCTGTGTTCTTCCAGCCACAAACCGGACACTCCAGCCACTACAGAGCGAGGCTGCACGGCCAACAGGAGTTGCAGATTTACCTGGAACATTTCCCAGAATCTCCCCAAGCCCCTCCCCTGCTCATGAGCTTTTGCTATGTCAATAACGATGGCTCTGTGTGTTAGTTATTTATAATACTAATATATAATACCACCTCTGTAATAAAATATCCACCATCACTAAATGAGGATCAAATTTTAGAAAGGAGACTTTTCTTGGCAACATCTGCACAAATGAGAAATGGATAAATCAAATAGTTTTAGCAGTAAAACAGAAACCCAGGCTCTAAAGTCTAACTCTTTTTATTACATCTTGAAGATAACGATAAATTTTTTCTTCATTTATTTCTTTTGGTATGAAATTGCAAGGTACCTCCTAACATTTCCTAGACCTTCACCTCCTGGACTTATAAAAAACAGTGAAAATTTCAAAAATTATATACTTAGCTCATGTGAAAAATGGGATATAATCTTTAGAGAGGGGTGAAAAAGTTGAAGAGATGTTCCATGCTCCTCATTGAAAAGAATACACTAATGGTCATATCTGACATATAAAACTTGTAGCAGCTGTTATGAAATATTTTTATAAGACTATGAAAGCTGGTACAACAAAGTACCATTTTGTCTTTTCTCTAATTCTGTGATCAAGCTGTGATCAGTGGGGACAGGGAATCTTGACATGATTAAATATAATTTTTAATGTGTTAGAATATTCTATCAAAAAATACAATTAATCTAATACTTTTAATACATTTAGCCCTTTTTGAATGAAAATAAAATGTCCATCTTCTATGATGAATTGAATGGAACTCACTTGCTTTGCTTTTCACATGTTATTTCTGCATATGGCAAGATTCATAAGACTTGATGGAAATTCCAGAGAGAAAATGATTATCAGTTTCTGTTTGGATAGGACAGCAGGCAAACATCTTCAAACTCCATCAAATGAACTGAAGAATAATTCATCATTTCTCATGAGCCCACTAGAAAGTGATAGATCATAATCAAGAACACTGGTTTTTTTGCACAATTTTTTTACATTACACACAATGTTGTCACCTGCAAGAGAAATTTCATGAGAGCTTTTTATCAGTTATGCTCTGTTATACAGGAGATACAGGCTTCTTCCTTAACATTGTTGTCTCTGGAGCAGTAATAGGAGGCATCAGCCTGTGATTTGAACATAAAAACGAGAGCACAGCATTCCTTTCACTTTATTACAGAGCTCAGTTCATAATTTAAACTGCAATCTTCTCTAACTCTTGTTTTTAATTAATCTGCAAAAGTACTGAGTGTTTTATAGAAGTAGTAAGGAGTCAAAAATAATATTTGTGGTTCCAAGTAGGATAGGGAAGATGAAGAAAAAATGATAACTAATATGATTGACACATAACACATATATACTTACCCAACCAAATACACCCAAATACCCTTCCTTTTTGCTTATTATGAGCAAGCAGGAATATCTGATTTTCTTGATTAGCCAGTAAAACTGGATTAACACTCAGTAAGAATGTATATATTGTTTAAAACAGTCACTTATATTATTTTGTATTGCTCCAAAGAGGATCAAAGATTGCCACTGATGCAGTGTTGCACTTGACAATAGCTATATCTTTTTTTTTTTAATAGACCTCCAATGCATAACCTTTAGGAGCTAGTAAAAAATTACCTCTTTATAAAACCATGCTGACCACAACTGCATTCACAAATATTGGTATGGAGAGTAGCCATAATTTTTTTACATTAACCCATTAATTACAGATGGTAAATGGTCCAGTTTTAAGTTTCCTGAATGGAATTTTTTTCAGTTTTCAGATAAGCATAGGCCTGGACAGAATATTACCAGCCAGATGGGCAAAGAACACATAGGAATGTGTAACTGTAGTGTTTTTCTACAGACTTTATCAAAATGCTTAAAAGAAATCACCAATGAAATGCTTTCTGCACTTTGGAAAAATGGGCAAGGGTAGGAATCACAACGGCAACATTTTACATTTGGATCCATCTTTGTCCTCTATTAAAATTCCCTTTGAGTAGATATTATTTTCATGTAGTACACCAAAGGGTAATGCCTTGCCAAATGTTTCTTAGAGATTGCTATAGAACTTTGAGTTTCATTCTGTGTTATACTTATCAGACTTCTTGCAGGGTGTGATTCATTGTCACCTATCTCCACTGTGTCCTCTTTAAATCAGGCCTTCGTACTACAGTATTCGCTTGCAGCCTTGAGAACTGTGCGTCCAACAGGAGGTGTTTACCCTCTCAACCTATCAGAATTCCACCATCTTAAATTTACAGAAGTATATTGCTCAGCAGGGTCTTCATCCTGTATGCTGTTGCATACTAGAAAGCTGCGGAGAAATTTGGTTAAGAATATTATTTACCTGGCACCGGACCCTAAAATCTCTCAGTAAGAGTGGTTAAGAAAGAAAATAGGTGAAAAGATATTCAGAGATGATATATAGGATTCTTTTTTTCTTAATTTAAATCACCTTAAAATGCTTCTATTCAGCTGCCAATGCATAAAGTAGTTTAATTTGGCAGAACTTCTAGTTGGAAGAACAAAGTGTCCTGAAGCTGGTTTTTTAATGCAAAACCTTCCTTTTAGCTTTCAGCATGCACAGTATACACCACTTCTATACCTATAAGCTAAATCCAGAGAATGTATATAAACAGAAAAGCAGAATGTGTGCATTTCCCATTGGTAAATTAGTCTAAATTAATGTAAACTGGGTACTCTACTGGGAGTCTAATTGTCATGCAAATTACATTAACTTATAATGTCCTCTGATTTGTCAGATTTAGTTCTTTCTATTTTTTAAGCCAAAATCCTCAGACTTCTTCCTGTCATTTACTTCATAAACAGAATTTTGATTTGATTTTGCACATAGGGATACAGCTCTGATTACAGGTATTATAGACAGCTAAACTTCTTTCATATTTGTTCCTTGAAGTCCCAGAACAACTGAGCTGGAAACTACTAGCTTTGATATAAAGATGAATTTTCTTATTGACAGTTATACATTGAAAAAAAAAAGAGAGCAAAGTTTTCAGCTTTGTCTAATAAATTCAGAGATAACTGAAACTCCTTGCAAAACTTTTCTGGCATTGTGAAAAACACCTTGTGGTATAATAGAGATAATTACAAACACCATTAGAAGGAATGATCTCAATCTTGCATTAAAAATCAAACACCCTTGTTTGCCAGTATGCTGCTTACATAAACTAAAATGATAACTATCCTATTCTTCAGTAATGATCCAAAATGATTTAATTATTCTCTTTAAAGTGATTGTGTTTTGGACCATCAGAGCAGATTATCATAAGAATTTTAACAAACTTTTGATGTTTAAAGCCACACTAAAAATGAGCTATATCCAAGTACAGAAAAAAACCAATATTTTATTTATAATCTTAGTTTAGTGTTTGAACTACAAATTCTGGTTCTAGAATTCCTTAAAAGATCATGGGTTTTATAGGCTTTCACAAGTAAATTAATTTTTTGGTTTTTTTTTTTTTTTTACTTTTTTTCCATTTTTTTTCACAGAATGGTGCTTTCGGTAAATACAGAGCAAATCATTACATGGAAAAAAAATAGGTTTACTTGTTTGTTTTTCTCACTTGCAAAGTTACTGTTATTATTCCATTTGCTGTTGAATAGTTTCAAAAAGGGCATGAGAAAACAAAAGAAAAAAGAGAAAGTGACAAAATAGACCGAATCTCACCACTAGAATTCACCATAAAAATTCCCAAAGTGTAACAGAATTCTTACAAAATTTCCTAGATCAGTTCTTTTAGGGAATCAAGATCTCCTATGAAAAATATGGCAAATGGGAGTCAGGGTAGGTTGGGCAGGAAAACGGGAACGAGGAGGGTAAATAACTGCAGCAAAAACAGGTTCTGAGGAATACACATAATTTTGTCTGCTTTAGATCACAATAGAATTTTTAATAAATAAATTTCTTTTTCTTTGTAAAGACACTTTTGAAACAGTAGATTTAGCCCAGTCATTTGTGTCATTTGTTTTATAAACCATCTTTTGTTGTCCCCCCCTCCCACCCCTTAATGTCATAAATGTTTTAGATTTGAGTCTCTTGAACATTGTCTTTCGAGTTCATTCGGATCAATAACGGTTCATGCACTGAACTGTGTATTGAATTTATTGTGTTAACTGTAGTTGTGTGGTTGAAAGGAGATTTATAAGAGTTATAGTGATTTAGGTGCTCATGCTCTATTGCTGGCATGGGCAAATGACTCTCTATGGGTGTGTCACCTGTAAGCTCATCATCCACATTAATGATCTCTACAGTCCGTGTTGGAGCATGATGGTTCTGCCGGTGATGTTGTTTCCTCATTTTGTAGAAAATTACCAGCATCACAGCAGCCATGAGAGTGATAGCCACAAAACAACCAATTATGATTTTGGTAGTCTTCATAACCTCATCTATTCCCGGGATCCCGTTGTTTGCGTCCGTCACAGGAATGGTGAACGTTTTTTCTGTTGATCTTGTGCTCTGTGGAGTGAGTGAGGTTGTCATGTTAATGGTTTCCCAGTTGGTAACTGGTGTGGGCCCAACCTGCTCTGTGGTCTGTGCCTCATCCTGAGAAGGTTCCACAGTCTCTACCGTGACAGTTGAAAAGTACGTGTAACCGGGGTTATCCAGGGCAGTCACATTCAGCGTAGCAGAAGCCGTGGTGTTCCCGACAGAGTTACTCACCATGCATGTGTACAAACCCGTGTCTTGCACAGTTACCTTTGTAAAATTTAATGTGCCATCGCTGAGCACAGCAATCCGAACTCTGTACGCCCCATGTGTCATTACAGATCCATTTGGAGTAATCCAAGATACAGAGGTCAGGGAGGTTGATGCCCGGCATTTCATCTCTGCAGCCATGCCTTCTGTGACGTTGAGGTCTGCTGGTGGCTCCACTATGACTGGAGCATAACATGTGAAGTAATTCAGGTCCAGCTCACCAATGTACCTTCCTTTTAAACTGGGAGGTGTGTGGCAACGGGCACAGCATGCAGTATTGGAGGGTGCCTTGTCTTTAATCCACCAGCTGAGCCAAAGGATATCACAGTTGCAGTTCCAAGGATTGTGATGCAAGTGGATCCTTTCTAGGCGGAGTGGTGTGAACAGGTCATGAGGCAGTAGTGTTAGATTGTTGTGTGCCAGGTTGATCTCAACAAGTGACTGAAGGTTATCAAAAGCATTCCTTTCTATCACTTGAATCTGGGACTGTATCATCCACAATTTCTGAAGATGCATTAAGCCTTGGAAGGAACCTGGCCGGATGGCAGTCAGGTGATTCCCAGAAAGATCTAACTCATCCAGTTTTACAAGCGGAGTAAGGTTAGGAATCTCTCGAAGATTGCACATGGCAAGGTTCAAATACCTCAAGTTGGACAGACCTTCAAAGGCACCTTCTGAGATGTATGAAAGCCTTTTCAATTCCCCCAAATCCAGCCTCCGGAGAGAAGGGATTCTGTTAAAAGCATACGAAGGGATGCTCTCAATGGGGTTGTTTCTCAACCACAGTTCCTTCAGTTTTGACAGGTATACAAAAGCCCCATTTGGAATAGTGGTCAGACGATTGTCAAAGAGTTCCAAAGTGTTGAGATTGGCCAGACCATTGAAAGCCCCTATTTCAATTGTTCTGATGTGATTCCTGCTGAGCTGCAGGATTTCTAAGTGCCTCAGATGCTTGAAGCTATTAACTTTAATGATTTGGATCTGGTTCTCATGGAGATTGAGTAGCCGGGTGTTGGTGGAGATGCCGTCTGGCACGTCTCTCAGATTTTTCCGTACACAAATCACTTTACTGAACTGGTTGCTGCAGGAGCAGACAGAAGGGCAAGTTTGAGCCCTCACTAGACCAGCCACCACAAGAAGCTGAAGAGCCAACAGCACCACAAGCAGGGGGTCAAATAGGGCCCTGTTAAACCTAGGACCTATCATTATCTGCTGTGGATGTAAGGTCATCTTGTTCAACATTCATAATTTATTTGGTGTTGGTCCTTCTGGAGTTTGAATTGTCTGAAAAAAAGGAAGAAGGGAGAAGGAGAACATTAAATTAATCTCAAATATTTAAGTGTACTTTCTAAACAAAGGCATCTTTCAGTCAACTCTACCAATTTCTTAAAATTCTGTAGTGAGAATAGCTATAGAATTTCTGATATTATTTTTCTGTACAGATACGTATATCAGCTGCAACTGGCAATGAGGTAAGAAAAAGCCAGATATTGGCTTTTCCTGCACATTCCAATGTATAATGCATGTAGCTGGATGACAGAGCTAAGTTCAACCACAGTGGATACCTACAGGAAATGTATCTAGAGGGAGAGTTGAAAGAAATTACAAGAGTCTCAAAAAGCAAAAATTAGTAACACAGGAATCTACTAAGATAGGAATCATTAGAGTATTCAAGGTGCCAACCTTTTTTATACATTGTAAGACAAGACAACAGATAATATGAAGAGCAAGTGGAGACTCCTGTTTGGTATGGGTAAAAGATTTTGTCTATACAAACATGATTCCTGAATCAGAGTTTAACTAGAAGTCTCTGATACTGAATGTCATGCAAATGACAGGGCATGATCTTGCTTATCAGAAATAAAAAAAAAATTTAAAAAAGCAGTGAAGTATGCTGAGCATCATCCAATTTCATGATACTTCCTTTTCAATTCTTTGGTTTGGCACCAGCAGCAGAGAAACAATCATTAGTAAATGTGTTCTGAAACACAGAAATACGAATAGCCATTTAAATGCTGAAAAATATCCCTGTAGCTTCAGGGTTGGCAGTTTCACTGGCATCTTGAAAAAGCACTCAAAAAATTCTACAGATTTTACTGCAAGGGAGAAAAGACCTTTACACTACAAATGATTATTACCACTTTAAGAACTTTAGTACTGATTCATTTGTGGCAGTTTTTAAAGTCCCCAGCCCTCAGTTCATTTTCAATCTGCTGCTCAGTTCAAGATCCCTCTGTTGCCGAGATTAATGAAATTTCCTATAAATCAGCCAAAAGTGAAGTCTTAGAAATTACAGTAAGCTCAAAGCATATTTATAACCTAGAGCACCCACATGGATAATACATATATATTCAGTAAAACAAAATACCATAAGGCAACGGTTTTCCTCTCCAGGCTCCAAACTGATTCATTGTGTGTAAAAAAGGAGACCTTTCTTTAAAAAAAAAGCAACAAAAAACCAGGAAAAATATGTTAACTTTCATCTCACGACAATTCATTTAATGAAAGACTTTTTTTTCTAATTATATATTCAGAGAGTGTGTTTTTGAGAATTCTTTTCTGCATTTTTAAAAAACTTGTTATAATGGTTCAGAGCTAGCAAGAGTTCTCATCTCACTTTTAATAATTTACTACAGAGAAAGCCAATATAATGGTTAAAAAACTGTGAAAGGAACTGGAAAGTCTGTGCAGTATCTATATGTTTGATCTCTCTGTATGTGCTATTTATAAAATACCATTCTTTTTATGAAAGATTCATGAAACTAATGTGTTTTGCAACCTTGAGCAAGTCACTCAACTTCTCTCTCTGCAGACTACACTTCTGTCATATGGCTCTGGAAAACCCTGTGGCTGTAGTGTTAGATGTTACTGCTCCCAGACCTCCATTCCTTCCCTCTGCCAACAACTGCACTTCTGAACGTCAGCTGCATGGATTTAGGATAATGTACTAGACGAGGGGTGGCTGCTCTACACACCTTTCTTTTTACTGCAGCCTCACAAGGTCACTTATCTCGTCAGAGGTGATGAACAGAATGTATGGAAAAACACTCTAATCACTGAAATTCAAGTTCGCTTGCACCAAAAATCCAACTGTAGTAAAACTATCAGCAGAAAGTGGGTGAGAAGGCCATAGTTCCCATCTTTCTTACACTGTTATGAAGAAAAATCTGCCATTGCAGTCAAAAGAATTATATTAGAGTCTGATATCAACTTTAGGGTCCCTAGTTAAGATCTCTGGCCCATGCATGTTGCTGTTGAATAGTAATTAACAATCATCTGTGATAGTTAAAGTGAGCATATTAGCATTTTTGTCACTTTTTTTTTTTTCTTCAGTAATTTGTTTTTCATTTCTCATTTTTAAAATTCTTCTAAAATTTATCCCCCAAGGACTTGGACTGAATAATTAATTCCGTTAACAAGTAATAAAACAGACACAGAAACACATCAAACCAATTATTTTACCATTGCACTGGTGCAATGTTATTGTCTATTGCAACTGTGAGGAGAACTCAGCCTGCTATGTCTGTCAGAGCTGCCAGTTGTCCTGGTATAAGGCTGGTGTGGCACAGGTAGCATGTGTGGCTTGCAGAGGTTCAAGAATCTTCTGTGTTCCTCTCAGACTGTAGAGGTACAAGAATCTTCTGTGTTCCTCTCAGACTATTAAAAGCCAGCTTTGTGGGATGCCATATGGTTTCTCTATCTTTCTTTTTGTGACTTTACGTATATTCTGTTCTCATTTCTGTATCCTGGATAGGCTGAATGACCAGGAAAACTATAGCATTTGTGGAACAAAAAAGTATAGAGAAATAAGAAAGGTGATGGGAGAGCAAGCACCCTCAATATCAAACTGTGTATGCATCTAAAACCTTCAGTTGCTCTTGTCCAGCCTCCATAAAGCTGACGATCCCAAACCATGCTGCAAGCACTCCAAGACACTTTCCTTCTTTTACTTTAACCTCATGGTATCTCCCACGATTTCCTTCACCTACTTCTTTATCCAGCTAATCTTCCCTTTTTATCACTACACATATGCTTCATGGGGAAAAAAAAAAAATTTACCTGAATACAGTAATTCATGATAATAAATAAATTATCCAGTTAGCAAATATTACCTAACCCACACCAAAATATTTCCATGTCTCAGTTGCAAGAAGGTTTTTGAAAGAAATGCTTTTGTTTTGTCTTCTTAAAATAAATTCCCTATATCCTTCCCATTTTTGGTTATTGACTCAAACAATGAATCATTCACATAGAACAGCTGATTCCTCATGCTGAAGGCCAAAATTGCCGGTGGCTTTTACATTTACTGTTTTCACTAGTCCTTGCTAGAGAATTCTCAATCAAACAAATGCCTCAGTATTTCAATCCATCAAAGACCTCCAGGGAATTCTGACACCGTCAGGTTTCTGCAAAATTCAGATCTACACATACTTCAAATACAAGTTTGGTTATTGACTGCTTGTCTGAGTCTATAATTTTGAAAAGAGGATCACCATTTTGTGAGAGGTGGATACAAAGTTCTAGATATATTTTCATATATGTTGGTATGTTTGACCTTTCTGTGTCTAAGCTGCATCTTGTTTAATATATAAGTATCAATAAGAATATTGATATTGCCATCCTTCTTCAACATTTTCAGGGAGGCAATGAGAGAAAATCTTAGCTTTTGTAGCCATAATTTGATTTAACTTTGGATTTATTTATATGATTCAACGTTTTTTCCCTCCTCTTTGACAATATAAAAAGCAAAATGCAGTTTTTAAGATAAGATTGCGTTAACTTGACTTGATGCTGTTAAAGTACAGGGGAGCTGATGATCCAAGAAAGCCGCCATGCCCAGCAGAGAATATGATAGGCAATGCTTTGCAAGTCCTCACTTTCAACTAGTGAACTTTGCATGAGGCTGACATACTGCAGTAAGATTCCTAGTGGCAGTAGGAATGTATTAAAAAGGTCCTTTCTTTTATACTGGTGGTTTTCCATAGCTCAGAGCTTAAATATTCAAGGAGCCTTGGTGTAGGCATTTCACATCAGGGTAATTTAAAATCATAAATACCTTGGAAATACCCTGGGAAAAAAAATTCTCCAGTGCAAAAAACCAGTGGAAAATTAATTTAAAGCCTTGAAGAATGTTATGGAAATAATTTAATGGTCTTTACATAAAGATACATCTGGAACTCTGTACTAAAGTAATTTGCTATTCAATACCTATTTTGCTAGAAACACATGGAGATTTAGCTTCACAAATCCACACATGGAGCACAGACCATCAACCAGATTCTTTAGTCTTTGTTGACACCTCTTTGTCTTCTAAGTAATTTTTTTTTCATTTTTCTGGTACCAAAATAACTCTATGGTCAATTCAATAACACTAGCGCCCTCTGCTGTATAGACTAAAACTGCATTTTAAAAAGCTTAGAATTTCCTTACTGTACAGACAGTTCCCCAGACAGTACAATTATCAAATGTGTTTCCAAACATGACCTTAAGTCTGTCTGTGGCACTGCTCTAATTAGCAGAGCATATATCATCTGTTATTTTAGTACAGTAATGTATATTCTCTTTATGGTCATGGAGACATTCCTAGACATATATGGAGAGTTGTTTGTTTTGTTTCCTATTTTCACAGAAATTAAAAAAACCCTTTTTTTTTTAAATTGACATTTGATATGCATGTTCTCCTCTCTATAGCTTATCTGATACTTTGCTAGTCTTGATGTACTACATATTTTCCTCTGAGCAAAAAACATTGCCCTCTTACGATCCAACGCAGAAGATGAAGCAAGAAATGACAGAGCTAATCTACCTCTGCAGCTATGCACAGTGCAGCTTTCCTTAGGGACAGCTTGAAGGATGCAGTAGTTATGCTATTGAAATGTAACTTTGCCAAACACGTATTCAGAGATGTCTTCCTTATGGGCATTGTAATAGTACCCCGAATTCCTTTTTTTTGTTTGTTTGTTTGTTTTGTTTGGTAATTGGGTCTTGGGCCTAGTGTGCTTTTTTCTCTCTTTGTTATATTACCAGGAAAAAGTGGCTATGCTCACTCTGATTCCTGAAGGATTTTCCTGTAATGGGGGGCTTCCATTACAAAAGAGAACTTCTACACCATTTCCAAAGATCTGCCTAATGAGGTATGGCAGGTGGCAAACATATTTCCCCAAGCTCCAGTGACCCTTAGCTGGATCACTGGCAGTTTAGTTGCTGTTGGTAACTCATACTTTGCTTTCTGTCTAGTCTGTGGGTCTATGAATAACTGTCTCAGCAGCAGAGCAGTGCAGCGCAAAGGCCATGGCTTTTTCCCAATGTACGGTTTAAGATACACTATGATCTAACACATTTTGGTTCGTGCTGTACATCTGCCATGAAAAAAATGAGATGTGATGTTACATGTCACTGCACTGAAAATATGGACAGAATTTATCAGGTATCACGTATTTAAGCTACCACAGTAAAATTAAATCATCACAAATACATCACAATTAAGTCTCAGCTGAAGTATGGTTAAATCATCAAAACTCTCCCTCAGACATGTCCCAGAAAATATCAGGATGAGAAGCATTCAAATCACCTTTCATAATTTTTTCAAGTTGACAAACATGTGGATGCATTCAGAAAATGCATCTTTCCTTCACTTTATATAGCACAGTTATGTATGCTGTACCTCACACCCTTTTAAATGGGTTTTTTTGAGAGAAAAACCCTTCACAATGATATCTGCATTTTTTCAGAAAACAAGCCACTCTACAGTTGCAAATTAAAGAGCAGATTTCCAAACATGTGAAGAGGAGCTAGGTGCATCAAGTAGCTAATTATGCTGGGAAGACACTTCTGGTAACATCAACACCACAGAATTGAATATAGTTTCTGTATGGAATAGAGCTTGGAGTACAGCAATAAAAATAGGTCCAAATCCCAGGATGACCTTATGCAGAAGTGACTCTTTTGACTCTCTTTTCAGGAACTCTGAATGCTCCCAGGGCCTGAGACTGATCCCCTTTTGGCAGCAATGCCAGCAGCGGAAGCCAAGGGAATTTCAGTGTAGAGACAAGCACACAATCTGTTTTAGCTCCACAAAGTACTGAAACGCATGAGGGTTAACCCTCGTCCCAGAACAGAGACTGAACTGTGGGCAGGGAGCTCCACCGGGGTCAGAAATCCTCTACCAACATCTGCTCTGCAAACGCTCCAGCAGCCTCACATGTGTGTCCCCATATGGCTGAGCAGGGTTGGGCTGATGGAACCACATTGCCAGGGATTCGCTCACCGTATCCTCCTGCCCACCTCACCTCCCCCCTTTTCTGTTCTGAAATACCCTTCCACCTGGCTGAACCCTCGAGGACTAGAGCGTTCAGTTCAAGAGCAGTACAAACACTTTGCATGCTGTTCCCTGCCCCTACACTGTACAATGACACCAATTCTCTTTCTCCACTGAATGCCTTTGCCACTAACAAAGGAACACATGCTATGGTCTTAACAGAGCATTACAATGCATCGTCATGCAAAATCAATGAAATGGTTTACAGCAGATCTCATATTTTCCTAATATTTTTTTAAATTTCCTCATGGATTGACTCCTGTCTGAGGTGTTTGGGTTTTTTTAAACAGATTGTTTTACAGTGAAAACCCATGACTGTGACTACAGAACAGTGTATCTTTACCTCCATTCTTAAAAATCAGTTTTCCCTTTTCACTGCTATAGGACTTTAAAAGTCTCAACAACAGTTAAGGGAGCCATTGCAATAATGTCTAAAAACCTGGGAGGTTTCAAAGCCCAGCAGTTTTTATCTATTTGTTTTTTATTTTATTTTTAGTTAAATACAATGGAGGCCAAAGAGGGCTAGACAGACAGCCCTGCAATGCAAACTGATTACTCATGAGACCAGACAAATCAAAACACTCACAATGCAAATTATTCTCCTCTTTGCATGTTTCACTGTTTTGCTCTGGGACTTAGTTCTGTGGCCCCTTGAAGCATTTAAGTGTAGGAGGCAGATTGGATATTGCTGTACCCCAGATACTTCCCAGTTCTCTCCTGCAAGCCTTTTAAGACTCAGCTGAATCACTAAAACACTGATCTGAAAGATCTGAATGTGATTGGACACATTCAATCCTCCTGAATCACCACTGATTTCAAGGGAGTTCAATCAAGGATGAGTTTGACCCAGTCTGCCTTTTTCTTCCTTTCTTTCATTTTATTATACAGAAAACAGCTTAATTTCATACACCTCATTTTCCAACATGATTTCATGTTTCCTCTCTCATGTCTTCCTAAGGTTTAAAATTTTCTCAACCTCAGGTAACAGAAATGAACATGAAATAAAGATTTTAAAAATGAGAATTTTAGTGTACACTGGTCCAAGCAAAAATATTTGCATTTTAGCTAGAAATTAAGATATTTGACAGTGTTTGAATCTCAATCAGTCTGGTATTTCTCTTTATTTATAAATATTATTTTAGTCTTAAGCTTCATTTCCAGATTGTATCCTCAGTAAAACTCGTAATATTTGCTAATTTCACATGAAAAGCATAGAAAATATCAGATGATATGTAATAAATATTTCTTTAAGACAAACTTAGCTTTATTAAGAGGAATTATTGACTTTGTTGTCCTCTTCCTGGATGTCACTCAAAGGGTGAAGAGGACAAAATAATCCTAACCTCTCTGTTCAGACTGCTCACAGTGGTATGAGTAGGAGCAATCTAAGAACTATTCACAATGAACTAAAATTCTTTCATAAAAGTCAGCACAATGCAGCTTGGTACTAGTGCACCCAGAAACATACTAGAATTTTAATTGGAATTAACTTTTAAGTGGGTTAATTCTATTGCATTACATCTTAGTGTGGACATTCTTATTTAGAATTTAATTTAAGCTAAATTGAATCAAGGCCACTGTAATTTCAATTAAGAGTGTCCATGAAAGGATGTAATGTAGTTTAGCTAGTCCCTTTTCAAAGTTAATTTGGATTCATTTTCTTGAGACCCCGTGTAGACATTAGGAACTTTTGTTCTCTATTGACTTGGGCTTGATTCAAACCAATTATGTAAAGGTAAAAAGGTTTTCTATCTCATCACTGATCCCCTGGGTTACTGAAGTTCCATTTTGCTTCACTAATTCAGTTGATAAAACACATTTTGTCCGAAGTTTTGTTGTTTGTTTCAGCTTATATATTTTTCTGGACAGCTATTTATGTAGGGAAAAACAGGCAACTGAACAAGAGAAATTTTACAATAACCTGATTAAAAAATTCTCTTAATTACAGAAGTATGTCATGACATCTCATGTGCCAACCATGACAAAAGGGGAAGCAAGCACCTACAGGATTTCTCTATCTATGCCAGAAATACCTCAGTGAGCAGAAACTAACCCACACTATTTCTATAACTATGCTTTCTTAATTCTTTTTTCATTATTTCATCGAAGTAAAATCACTAATCAGTGTTAGGAAGGCATCTGTGAAGCATAAGAAAATTAGTATAAAAACAGCCCTTAATAAAATATGTTCTAAAGCACTGCTCTAAAACCATGCAATTTTTAGTCCTGTTAGACTGGGGTCATGTTTTGAAATACCACAGCATTTTTTTTAGTTTTACCAGTGATTTAGCAACATCTTTTTAAACACAGTACAGTGAAACTTTATTTCAAACAACCTAGTTTTGATCTGGTAGAATATTATTATTTTTTACCCACAAAACCATTAAATTGTGTAAATTAACATGCTTTTCAACAACGCACTAGAGTATTTCAAACTGGTAGGCAAAAATCTGCAGTTTAAGTATATGAAATATTAAAATTTGTGTCTTTTAAAGAATGGAAAGGCAAGAATGTGCAAAGTATTATGGAATCCAAGATGTTAGCCTTGATTCCTTCCAGAATATTCTCACTATTCACAAACGATAAAAGCAGATGTGGGAGATGTCAGGTCAGAACAGTTTAAGAATGCATATACAAAGGTATATGAAGTCACTCTATGTATATGAAGACAGTACAATGAAGAGAAACAAAGAAACAAACAAAAAGGCAATTAGAGTACACACCTGCACTTAAGGAAGCTTCATCCTAATCCTAAAAATTCAAATTTAGTTTTTGAAGCCCAGAACATGATTTCCTAAATTACAATATCTGCACTTGTCTACTGAATGTGCTAATGTTGAATATTCTTGCTAGCCATACCCATCATTCTTTGAGCTTTGCTGAGCTCTTCACCTCAGTAGATAACATAAACTAGAAGACAAAAATACCTTAGTTTGACAAACATATAATATAGTAGAAGCTTTCTATACTTTTCTATACTTTGGCAACAGAGATCCTCTTGTAAAATCTGACGTAATTTAAAAATATTTGAAGATTATTTCAATATTGGCAAACCAGACAATTGTTCATTTCAGTGGCATAAAAAAAATCAAGATTTTGCCTTAACAAGTGCAGTTTTTCCAAATACATTTTGCATTATGTAAAAGAGAGGAGACTGAGGGATGAAAGGAAATTATATTAAAGCAGCCATGGAAAATCTGCATAAATTTTTTTGGGGTATGAATTAAAATAGATATCTGTCAAAACACTTCTATGGCATGATGATGTGTCAAGAAAGGTGTTTTTCTGTTTTCCTTTTTTAAGGTCTAAATTATTTGATATTGAGTTGGAGAAGTGTTTGGTAGGTATTTCATAACCTTGATAACTATAGGCTGTACTGTTAGTATGTATTATTTCAAAATACCTTCTGGGAAAAACATACCCAGCTAATAACACACTAAAGCACTGGAGTCCATTTTGCATCATTGCATTTGTAGTGGCTAACTGAGTCCAAATTACTCCCTCATTCTGTTAATAAACAAAGCAACAAAGAGAAAAAGAGACATGAGTTAAAAAGTTAAGGCTGCAAATAGCCTCGAGTCTGGCAAATGATGGTTAAACTTCTTGTCCTTGTAACTATGGAAACCCCTTAAGGTAAGAGTGGAACACAGGCACTTTGTGGTCTGCAATTTACAAGCTGTTTATTTAATTATGAAGGAATATGAAACTGTTAGGGGCAATGCAATTATCCTACTGTGATAGTGTTTTGAGAGAAAAAGTAGGTACAGAGAAATATAAGAAGTTAATTTTTTGGAAAATTACTTGTTTTAGGACTTCTATGAAACTGCAGCACATTGTTTTTTACTGAAATCTGTGATTTTTTTTTTTCCCCAAAGAGTGTGAGGAGCCAAAATTAGTAATATGACATTTTGCCATAATATCCCTCAGTAGATTCATAGTAATTATGTCCATTCTATGCTTCATGAACAAAACCAAGGTCAGGGTGTATTTCAATTAAACCCTAGGTGTTACCAAAGTGCAGTACAGCCAGAATAGCAAGCACATTATTACCAGATCTATCACTGCTGGGCAATGAACAGGTCACAGGTGCTCTTGCGTGCAGCATTTGTACACTTTTAAATACTACAAGTGGGAGAATACTTCAATTCAATTTAGGAGGCAGCTAGTGAAATAAAGAGTGAAACTATGTGATGACTCAGGAGTATTATAACTACTTACAGGTATTTTTCTGGATCTGAACAACAAACTTTAACCTGATATTTCTGTTATTGCGAATTGTGTGAATGTAGTGACCCCAGGGCCATGAGCATACAGTGGGAGTTTTTGGCAATAATCCATCATTCACTGGATTGCCTTAATTAGATGTCAAACATAAACACATCCTCACAAGGCCTCTGGAAAAGGGACAGGTAGTATTATGCTTTTTTATGATTAAAGAAACTCAGGCAATAATGGATTAAATCAGTTGCCAAAATTCAGCACATGTATATAAGACACTTTACAAGCATGAGATCCACACTCCATGGTGACTTGATGCAACAAGTGTATTGTCAAGTATCTGCTGCAAGCTGTTGACGCTATAAATGGCAAATTTGAAGAAATACATTGGAAGTTTGAAATTCCAGTTTATAATGCTATCCCTACTTGAAACTCATTGGACGTCTCTTCCACCCAAAGAACAGCCCACAGACATCAGTGTGGATCACCTGGGACCCAATCCAATCCTTCTTACAATTATAATGTGTAGGGATTCCTGCAGACCAACCGGCACTTTTTCCCAGTGAACAGTTGTCAAAACTTCCTCTTGGATAGGCTCTCCAATATATGTGCTATGATCTTCTGATCCTTGACCATAGAAAAGTTTTCCTATAAGCCTCATGTCAGACAGGGTCTTGGAAAGCCTTAAACTGCTTTATAAATATAAATGTTTAAAAAAACCTGAAAGAAAATTCCTTCTGTAGGAATGTATAACTAGCAAAATGGGACATTTCACATTCTCTGATCGTCCTGTACATGCTGTGTGATGACACTCAAGATAATCTGCTCCATGACCTTCCCTGACATGAGGTCAGACTGATATGAACTCTACAAATCTCTTTTGCATTAACTATATTATTTCAAGTGTCAGTTCTCCTGCAATAAACATCTGTTTCTGACATGGTAAAGGACTGATGTTGTCTCATGGACCACAGTACTGTTGAAAGGTAGCATGTTCCAAAGCCAGTTTCACTCTAAAGTGACTAATTACTAATGCTTTAATTACTAGATTCTAACAATAAATTCATTAACCCCCACACTTCTTTGTATAAAACATAGTCATAGGGTCACACATATAAAAGATGACATTTGAATTTTACCTTAACAAGGAGTAAATATCCTTCCCCTTTTCTAGCTTAGTCAGACACTGGAAGCAAAATTAAAGAAACACAACTAGGTCCAATTTTATATCTGCGTCAACTACTTTATCATGGCAAGCCACAATATCTATGCATTTTTATTTTAACCTGTTTTAATGTTAATCAAATGTTAAATTAATTCTGGAGTAACTTAATACTGGAGCATTCTTTTTCTCAAATGCTGAACTCTGTCACTGCATAATCCCACATCATCCATCCCAATGCGTTCTCCTGAGGTATCCAAGACTTAGTGCATATCTTTAGAAAATATATTAACAGATTCAAGAATTGATAATGTAGATCTGCCTGGAAAAAATTTCTTTAACAAAGAGGCAGCTTGGTGAAATGCAGCTTGGTGAATGCAGCTTGGTGAAAATCAAAGATTTTAAAGGACTGAGAAACAGTGGCAAATTATACAAGTTATTCTCTTTCTGTCCAGACCTTGTATAAATCCAAGAATCATAAATTATAAAGATAGAATAGATGTTACCTCTCTGAAACTTTATACTACAATGTCTTATAGAGAAAAATAATAGATTGTTTTTTACACAGACATGGTTTTAAAATTGATGACTATATATTTATTTGATGGAATATCTTCTCTACGTAGGCTGCTTATAGCCTGCTTGTCGAAATCACTGGCCAAATTCAAAGTATTACTACATCAATGTGAAATTCATATCAGATCCCAGAAAGCTAGCTTATACCACTTCAGCAAATGATAATTTTTACTAAAGTTTTGTTTATCTATTCAAGTTACCAACAGAGTATCATGCCCAGTATCAGCAGAGTTGCCTGCTTGTGCAGCTGTTCAGACTCTTAAATGCTGATACATTATTCTATGTTCATAAGCTCAGCCCAAGCTTGCATTTTTAACAGGTTGCATGAGTGAAAATCATAGGTAAAAATTTACTCCTCCAGAAACCAAAGGGAGTTTTGCATTTGCTTTCAGTGCAGTCAGGGCTCCATGTCATATATCAATAAGAATTTGCTATAAAGTGCCAGTTGCAGATTATCGCTGATGTAAGCACTAGAGCTTTGATGCCATTCTTTTAGGATAGTTTTCAGGGAGATGGAAGTGTAATTTTCATTTAATTAAAACTGTCACAGAACATAAAAGGAAAAAAATAGTAACTGAGACAGCTAAAAAAGAGTTCTTATTTATGAAAATGTGCTATAAAAACCCAGCAATATAATATTTTAAAATGTCAATATATTAATGCAGCTGATTTAAAGCAGCTGTCATACCTTATGGTAACAAATATCTTCCAGAAAAGGAGAACTATAGTAAAAAAGGCCCAAGTACTGAATTCAGGTTATTTATTTCATTCTGTATACTGAAAGTCACAGAGTTACTACAGAAAAAGTATGATCTGGTCAATATTTAAAGAGAGCAATAAAACACGACACAGCTAATGAAGCTGTCATTCAAACATATGCATTTCCTCATGCATAGGTATACCTGATACACTTAAATACAGCTGAACACTATTTTTCAAAAGCTACTTCTTTTTTTCCTTTCAAGGAAATACTTTCTGAACTTTTGAATTCTAACTGCTGCTCTAGTCTGAGCACATAAAAAGTACAGTTGAATGACAAAAGTGCTATTGTGTTTAGTTCTCTCCGGCTAACTATTTCCTGGATTCTTGTCTGCACTTTCTGCTTCAGAAAGATGCATAAGTACACAAAATATTTTCAAGGAGTCATTAGCAGGTGCCTATGTAACCACTTATTGTGGACATGGATAGTGCATGAAAAGTCCTCCCATGAAGTATGCACCTGAAGATTTTGGGCACCATCAGGCACTCTCTTACAAGAGTATTTCACATCAGTTCCATGTGGTTGTGAGCCACTAAGAACAATGATAAATAAAATGCCAATGTTCCATTTAAATATCAATGATATATAGCAAGTATGGTCCAGAACTGTGTTGCCTTGCAGATCTCCATTACATAGTGAACTTTTTAAGCTGGAAGATTACACAATTAATTGTAGAGTGGATTTTGCTATTTCCCTATAGGCAAATACAATTATTTGCCTATTTCTAGCTGTATCCACCTGTGTAAGAATGCCTAATGGCAGCTATTACCAAGTAATTGTCTGTCAATGTCTGTCCTTGATCCGCAAGAACAGTTTTAAAACGTGGGTTCAAGAACCTTCGGAGAAACACCTTAATTTCTTTATTTGTATTGCTGTTCATATTCTCAATACTTTAGAAAGCTCAGGAAGTGACAGGGCACAATCACAGCAACTAGAACCAGTAAAAACTACAGGGAGTTCTGTCTCACATTCTTCACATAGAAACAGAGAGACTTCCTTTACTAGACCTGATTTTTGAACTGGGATCTAAATCTCAGAAGGATTTCATGGAAGACAAGACAGCTGTTGTGTATCAGAGATAAGGAACATGCACAGATTTAAGAACTTCCTCTAACACTGCAGCCATGGATCTAAATCTAAGCTATGACTCTCTGGGAGGGCACGATGGAAAACCAAATTTTTTTATATAGGGGAAAGAAAGTGATATACATAATACATTCCTGTGTCTGCTTTTCTTTATATTCTTTTCCTTTCCAGAAGTGTGAAGGCAATATTTTTCTCTGTAATTCTAAAAAAAATTGTCTGAATTTAGTCTGATTTCTCAGATGGAATAAACTGGAATTGTTTCATTCAAGTCAATGAAGCCAGATGATTTTTATTCCAGTTGAAGTCTGTGATCCTTGGTACCCTCCAAACTAGACTGAACCATTCTTGAAAAATAAGGTCTCTGGGGAGATCTTAGAGCAGCCTTCTGTTACCTAGAGGGGGCATACAAGGAAGCTGGAGAGGGTCATTTCACAAGGGCATGTAGTGATGAGACATGAGAAAACGGCTTTAAACTGAAAGAAGGCAGGCTTAGATTAGATATTTGCTGTGAGGGTGGTGAGACATGAACAGGTTTCCCAGAGAAGCTGTGGGTGCCCCATGGCAGGAGGTGTTCAAGGCCAGGTTGGATGGGACTTTGAGCAACCTGCTCCAGTGGAAAGTGTCACTGCCCATGGCAGGAGGGCTGCACTGGATGATCTTTAACGTCCTATCCAACCCAAACCACTCTATAATTTTATGGTTTTATGAATATCAGGATGGTCAGACAATGAAAATGCAGCTTTTGTAAAATAGACTTAACATGGTAAAGATAAGAATAACAGTTTTATTTTAACTATGTAATAAAGAATTCTGATTGCTGAAATGCTAAAAGTATGGTAATAATACATTAAGAGTAGTCTTAATTTTAGTTCTCAAAAAATAAACTTTCCTTTTTCTGAATATTTATTTCCTTTCTCTCTTTTTTCTTTCTTAGTACCATAACACATAGGGTTGCAATGATAGTTATGAAATAAAAACAGCAGACATAATCCAGAATGATGGAAGAGAGGTCCTTATCTTCTCCTTTACAATGTGTAATGTCTGGTGTACATGGGATTTAAGAGGTTTTACACTGACTAATAGATGGTAATAGCTTAGGGTTATATATTGACTTTTCTCTAGATGTTTCCCTGTGAGTTTTAAATTCCACACTGACAAACGACATATATATAACAGTTACCTTATTCTCCACTGAAATCTAGCTATTTCTGGAGAGAAATGTAGCAGGATTTTTTATATTTTACCATGTTATATCAAGAAATACTGAAGACTGCTATCTTCAACTGCAATCAAAGCAAACTTTAGAAATGGGGGCTATATATCTATGCTCAAATTTGACATAAAACAACAATTAGGGTAAACTTCCCTAGTGTTTTGGAAAGTGCATTTTCAGAAAAGGATTTGACTCCAAGTGGAGTGGATTTCTCGTTCAGTTGTATCATGTTAGAGAACAGTTATTTCTGTCAGAACAGCACCACAGCACTGCTGTAGAATTAGTTTGGGAGAAAAGTCTGCTTTTAGGAATTTGGCAATATAGCTTCTTGCAACTTTCCATTTTGTTCAGCAGATGCAATGGATCCTCTTTAGGAGAGATGGAAAGCTAGGTATCCAATGTGAAGGGACTTGTACCCTACATCCTTTAGTCAAGAGTAAACTAAGCATACTGATAATCTTTCTATCTCTATTTGCAGAAGCATGTGCTAGACAGTCTCTCTTATCCCTGGCATTTGTCCTGAGTGAGACAGGACATGAGGGATTACTTGGGACACAGACATGAATTATCTTACCTCTTCCTCAGAGAGGAACCATCTTTTGGTGGGATCTATTAACATTCAATATCTGCTGTCCAGACTGCCTTGAGAAACTTTTCTTACTTAGGACGGGTAACAAATTAATGCTCAGTGGCAAACACTGGGATTTAAAGTCCACTTATAGGTAACCACAGGAAGAGAGCCAAGCTGTATTAAAACTTTTCATAAGACTTTACAGTTGTTTAAAGAGGGAAAGTTTTCTGCAGCTCCATAAAGCAGCCCAGCAAGACTGTAGTATACTGAAGTCCACAAAACAGCTTAATAGTTTCTCCTTAATGCATAAGAGTAGCATGGTAAGTCACCTTTCAATTTAATTAAGGGTCTTCTAAGAACTGACAAAATTCATTTTTCCTTCTTAAAGAGTGCTAAATCCTCCTTTTAAAATTTCATTTACTTGCAGTCTGGTGTCTAAGTTGTCAGCAATTTCTTTTTTTCTGAAGTGTAGTACAAATTACTAAGTTCAAAATTATATAGCAGCAAAAAGAAAAGACTTTTTTCTTTTAATGGTTTGGGGTGCTTTTCTTCTCATCAGGGTCCCACACATTTACACTAAATACAGCTTCATTTTTCAAAATGAAATTTAATAAGCAGTACCTTGGAGTGAGAAATGCACTTACTAGACCATATTCAATTGCTCTTTGATGTTATTCTTTATCTCCCAATTTTTACTAAAAGGCAAAGTAAGAACAGAGTAAGAAATTAGAGAAATAAATCTATTAGTGATTGCTGAAAATACAAACAGACAATGCAGCAGCAGCAGACAGTATACCTGGAAGTTGCTGTCTTTTCCCTAAATTCTGATTTTCAGATTGTTGGTTCAAGGATTTTGAACTGGGGTTTTCTCCACCTTCCTTGCTGACTGCAATGAATAATGGCAATTGCCACTGGCAATCCAATGGTCATTGGCCATGGTGGCACAATCATCAACAACATGAATAAAATTCAAAGATCCAGACTTCATACTTCAACTAAAATGACCTGGCTTTTTATTCTCCTGGGAAAAAGGTCCTTTTTTCTGAATACATGCTGAATTTTGCTATTTTTGGAATGTTCTCTCAATGTGAAGTTTCAATTTCAATTCAGTGCATAAAGATCACTTCATTCAACACCAAATTAGTTATGGATGCTGAGCCAGTGTTCTATGTCATGTAGAAAGTCCTGACTGTGCTGTAATAGTGGTTACTGTCAAAAATAAAATTCACAGACCAGATCCACAGCTTGTATAAATCAGTGTAGCTTCACTGGTACAGGTTCTGTCTCACTGTATCCATTTAAATAGTTTCTCAAACTCCTGATCCAACATTTTTATCCAGGTGCTGGTTCAGGTAACGGTGGGCAAGTGTGCATACACTTAAAAAAACCACCACCAACAACAACAAAGGATACCACCTCTCTTTGTTCACTGATCATGAGCAAGAATGACAATGAGTTTTTTTAATATTTGTTTGGTAATTAGTTCATTATATTCTCATGAAAATTATATTTAATGTAGTATTTCTCAAAAATATTTCAACTTAATCAACAACAGGGTCATAAAGATCCTCTACAGCAATTTGTGTCTCTGTCCTTTACAATGACAATTGGATTTCTGTCACAAGGAATAAACAAAGGGAGGTTTCTAGTAGATGTGGATGATGGTTATGAGGAATTCAGTGTTTGATATGCATGACAGTCTTCTCTCTGGAATGAAGACATTAAAAGGCTTAGATTATAAGTATTTAAATTTAAATTCCATTTTCACTCCTCTCCTGATGAGCTATGGTTTGCCAAAGCCATGCCAAAATCAACAAACAAATACAGAATCAAAGATCCCAAATTCAAACTTTCTTTTTTTGTATAAACAATGTTGTTTTTATGATAATATTAAATCCACCTTATGAAAGTATACTTTAATCAACAGGTACTAAAGGATCAGCTACTTTGAACTGCGGAAATCAAATGAATCACTTTATCTCCCCTATTTGCCTGGTCACCTCACTCAAGGATAACTCCTGTGCTGTTAACCAAGGAAGTGATTAGGACGACTTCAAAAGAGAAGCTGAAATGTTTCTATGACATTGCTGTTTCCCACTTGTCCCTTCAGGCAAATGTCATACCTCTTACCAGTATCACATTCTCTTATGCAATATGCAAAAATATCACCTTGATGTTTAAAGTTGCAAATCCATCTTAAATGTGAGTTAACAATGTATATTGGAGAAGATCACAGCCTTCCATTATTTTGAATGTTTGATCTTAATGAGGCCTGAGAGCACTTCAGCTGAGTTAGAAAAAAAAGTATAGAACTACCAGGACTGTATTAGAAAAAAGTACTCATAGTCTTTGATGCAGATTCCTTTCTTACTTACAAGTATGAGCTCCTAAATGTTTGTTCTTTACTTAAAGCAGCTGACTACAAGATCTAGAAAATGCAAAAAGGCTTTGCCAAGAGAATGCACTTCAAGAATTGTCTTGTAGTTTAAGATCAGTAGTTTATTGTCCAAAATGCATTTAAAAGTGCAATTTTGATATTCTTTACAGTATCACTCAAAATGCCAGCATAGGAAGAAAATTATTCATACTCACTTAATACGGTAGAACTCTAGGTTTGCTGGAAATGAAAGTAGTATTTGTCCAAATAAGTCAGTCTTTCAGGGATTTTTTCCCCCTATACTTGCTTGCTCACATGTAGTATCAGATACCCGTTGTATCTGCACAATTCTAAAAGATCAATCTTCACAAGTTAATCTTAAACCTGTTATAGAAAAACAGAATTAAAACTTGGCTTTTGTAAACAGTTTAGGGATTTTTTTATCCCACCCTTTGTTCACTCACAGTAAAGCCGAGTGGCGTGTGTGACATTTGCCATTAGTTGCAACTCTTGGTTGAAGAGAACAGCCCTGTGCCACAGCTAATGGGGTAACTCCTGTAATGCATGTAGCAGAACTTCTGTGCTGCAATACTGAAGATTATAAATTTCCACCCTGCTGCTGAAAGATGGTGGTGGGGTCATTACTCAGTCTGAGCTAAAGCTGGTTTGATCTTGAAACTCAGCAGAGTAGCTTCCTGACTCAAGATCATAGAGTTATACAGTCTTTCTCAATAAAGGGTCAGATTAAAAAAAATAAATAAAAAGAAATCACAGGAGGGGAAAAAAAAATCAAGAAGCTCATTTCAGCTAATTACTGCAACCATATCTGGCTCATTAGTGCCACTGACTCATGTGGTGTGAAAAAACAACTGAAAAGGTTGCACACCAGCAAACTAAACATGGAAAATGCTCTTTTGTAATTATAAATGAAATAGAATCCTTGATTTATGATCAATTATTCCTCTGACCATCTGAGATAACTTAAGAGGCAAATAGGTAAATAATGCAAACAATATACGGCTTGCCAGAAAAAAAAAAAAAAAGAAAATATATCTTCTTAATAAGCTGCCTTCTTATTTTTTTTTTAATTTTTTTTTCTTCATCTCCTCCCCCCATCCAAAACCACTGCCAATAGAACTTACTGAACAATAGCCTGTTATGCAATACCCTGAAATGTACACAGTGGTTTTGATGATAATAAACTATTCAAAAGCCTGGAAATACTTTTTGCAGAGCCTGGGGATAAAAATCTAAAGAATTTAATTTCTACAGACTTTACAAGAGAGTTTTACCCATCCTACAAGATAACCCCAAACCACTATCTAAAAGAAATAATTTTAATTAGGTTCTGAGGAGGAAATGCTGGTCCCAGTAAAATAATTAGAAAAACACTTTCTTTCCACAAGAGGTTCATTACACTCCATATGTTTTTAGAAGAAAAGAAATGTAGTCCTGTTCAACTTTTAGAAGATCTCTATTCTTTTCATCCTTATTAAAAGCTACATCTGATCCTCTCTCACTCATATGTATTTTCTTGTGAGTCAGTTAGAGATAAGCATTAATACATGGAGATTGAAAGGATTGAAGTCAGCATGCTTCACAATAATCAGATCCTTAATTCCTGAAGTAGGAGCAAAGCATCTACCTAGTTTAAAGGATCTGAGCCAGAGCTACTCTTTGTGGCTTGTTTTGCATTATTTGCTGTAATTTTCCTGGAGTTTTAAAAGCCTTCTCATATTGGATTCGAATGAGTAATATACAGATCACCTATTTCTAAGTTAGAAAGAAAGTCACGTCGTGATGTCCTCTATCCCTAATTTAGTATCATCCCTTAATATGTTTTTATTAGTGCTGCACTCCAGATAGAAATAAGAAAAAATGATGGAGCTGAGAAAGTGTAGAATTATAGTATGCAGTGGATGTTTATGCAGAGGATCTGAAACCATTACCAGTCCTTTGAGACAGTCCTGAGAGACTAGGATTCAACAACCTGAATATTGTGCCATGCAAATGAAACTGAATTGCTTCTGGGGAGAGGTAATGAAATGGGAAGATGAGTGTCTTCGTTACCATTTTCTATTTCATAGAATAATCATGCCTTAAAGCTGCTAAGACCAGTTCCTCAGATACTTGTTTGCAGTATGGAGTTCCAGACAAATCATGACATTTACAAATGCTATTTCATCCTGCTAAGGACATTAGCCCAACTGACTGTCTATTCCATTGTTAGTTGAGAGGGGAGTACACCAACATACCAAAACATACATATTTCACGGAGACACATACTTAAAAAAGAGATAGGGACTGGAATTAAGGTCTCAAAAGAGGAAATTAACTCACTTGCCTACTGACTCACCCTAGCCTAGCCTTGTTTGAGGGTAGTCACATGATCCATTAATTTGAAATCTAATTATGCTCTACTACTAAGCACAAATGCAGGGAACTGCGTGTACCCAAGGAGATATTTCAAAGAGCTTTCCTCTGTGGAACGTCTGCAATACCTATTTTTAAATCAGGACCCAAGATTTTGCCTTCACTGAAATGAAGCTAATCTCTGCACAGTGAACCAAAAGAGCATTCCCCTAATTAGTGGTGGCTGTATTGGGCCAGACACAAACATGAGAGAATTACATTCCAGTCCTCAGAATTACACAAAATCTCCTTCAAATATGTCTGCAAATTGGCAAATATATTTTCCAATGTGACAAAAAAATTCACTTTTTTAAAAAAGAAGTTGATAGCTCAATATTTAAATTGCATTAAATTTTAAGTTCTAGTTCATCCTTTGGACTTAACAACAGAGGGAAACAAATTTACCAACAAAGGGACAAATCTGTATAGTCTATCTAAAATTCACCCCAACTTCTCTAAGAGGGAATCACTTGGAAAAATCTTCCTTTGTTGAAGACTCATTTCTTTTTAAAACACAATTCTTATAGTGTAATTGATATCCTTATATCCATAAAATACTATAGGTGCTGGATTAGGTGTTTCGTTTGAAAACATATCCAGCAGCATAACAGAGATGTACAGCTGGGATTCAGCACACACTAAGATGACCTTCTGAAACCCTGCATCATCAAAGATTTCATCTAAAAATCCGTCACCCGTGGGTTTTGGTCCTTCTGAAACCTTGAAAATCAAAGTACATTAAACAGAACATTTTGGTCTTATTACCATCGTCAGCACATACAATTCAATCAAAATTATCACAGCCAATAAAAATCAGCAAAGATCACTGGTTTTAAAATTACATGATCACTAGAACAGGGAAATCACTACCAAATGCTAAAAACAGCTATGGATGGACAGTGCTTTTATAACCCATTAAAGGTATCTTAATTTGTACGTCGATATCAGGGTTCCCCTATTTCACATTGGAGCTTCAGAGGAGCTTTATCTGGACACAGTGTTCCATACCAGCGGCCCTGCAATCAGCAATAAAATATAATGAACCAGTGTTAACAGCATAGTGTGCTAAGTTTAGCAGCATGTCACTCAATGAGTTTTGCTAGTGTGGCCAGGAAAATTCCAACTTGCCTGCAAATTCAGATAGGAAGAGAGAAAATACCTTTTTCATCAAGTCTATGCTGCACATGTCATCTCTGGCTCTCACCACAGTTTTTTACCAGACCAATTAAAGACAGTCTGTCATTATTACTAAAGTGTTCCTAAGTCCAGCTCCAGACACAGAAGGGCCTGGTGGCTTTATGGTTTATTATAGAAGTAGCTGGGTTTTCATTCCAAAGGCACCCAGAGCCAGTAAAATAAACTCTTCTCTTCTGCACACACAATTCTCCAGTTACATTGTTAGGTGCTTTCGGCTTCATTTGAAACATCAGGTATTGGTCACTGCTTAAATCAAGATGCTGGATGTCATGGCTGTGTGACCTGATCCAATATGGTAAAATCTCTCCCTGCAGGAAGCAGAGATCTCTCTATGTAACCGCAGCTGCTGCCGTAGTGATCACACTGCCTGCAGTGCCGTGTGTGCCGGGGGAATTTATGGGCATACACTGCAGGCAAAGGAGGCTGGGCAGCTGGGGGCAGAGCAGCCGGGGTGCGGATACACTGTGGATGGCCAGCAGTCCCCACCGGGCTGTACCGCAGCAGAAAATGAGAGCGCGAGGGAGCTGTTGACAGCCCACACACTGGATGATGGGTTTCTTTCTGAAATGAGGAAAGTAAAACAACACTCAGCAGTGATGAAAAGAAGTAAAAGAGCAGCCCTGAACTATCACTTCTTTCAGTGTTGCAGGGACTGGCTCTGTGCCCAAGGCAAAATTACATCTAAACTCTCACAGGCAGCTGAGCAGCTGAGAGGGAAATGGTGCTGTGTGCAGGGACTATCTGAGTTAAGTTTCCATTTCTAATTGATCCTAAAAGAAGCTGAAGATTCCAACCTCAGGATTCAGCCTAAATGTTATGAATGTCTATTTTTTGCAGGCTTGTGCAGCCAAATATAGTGTTGTTAAGTGATACCGGAGTGTCCCTCTAGGACACGTAAAAGTCCTTATCCAGGAAAGCTGCAGCTCACAGAAGCAGTTCCCCAGTGCTATTCTCTCACATCTGTGCTCCACTAAAACCAAGGGACCTCTGTAAACACTGATGCCCTCCCCAAAAAAGCAGCTGGTCTCTGCTATTTACCACTAAGAGGTACCACCAGGGGTAGAGGCTTATCTAGATTTAAATGTGGGGGTCTAGGGGTGTTTGTTGGTATTGTGAATATCTCAAGAGGCTTAAAACAACTTTATTGTACTGAATAAAAAAGCTACAAAAGCCCTGCAATTTCAAGCAGGCATTGATATATTTAATGAGATGAATTTAAAAGAAAACTCCTTTACACTCAGGTTATTTTATAACTGCCATCTGTGAAGGTATTCTATATTTTCCACTAGACCATTTGTACTGCCCACTCTCAGGGATGGGAAAAATGGATGAAAATAATCCTTAGGTTGAGCCAGTAAGGCAGTACAACTGTCTCCCTGCATATGAGGGGACATATGAGTGAAATTACAGATGGGCCAGCTCCAAGACAGACGGCTATTTCATTTTTTAAATGACGAACAACAGATAGCACTGCCAGCCATCTAAAGCCATGTTGTTAGCTGTTCTTTATGCTGAGTTAGGGTCACTGTCTGTGAAATCAGCTTGTCTGAGAATAATCAACATACTGTACTCAACTATTTCCAGGGAAAACAGAGCTGGTTTTGTTTCCTGTCATTTCAAGTTTAATTTTCTCTTCTTAACCTGAGTTTTAAAGGATCTCACAGAAGTGTCAACTCTGTATTGCTTGATGAAGGAATTTCATTAGTCTAAGGTGACATTTTAGGTTTTGTTTAAATCACTTCTAGTGTTATTGCTTCCTGCAGAGAAGGATTCTTTTAAATCACCAACACATTGCTGTGCACAGTAGAGACCTCCCTTGGCAGGATATGAAAGAAAAATCATGTACTGATAGCTATTCATACTCTAAAAGTGGGTAGAGAGTAATGAGGAAAAAGGCAGTCAGAGAAACTCTGAGAATGGACAATTTTTGCAAAAAGAGTAATTAGAGGACAAGGCATGTTCCAAAGTTGTTCACGAAAAGCTTTTCACACAAAGAAGCAATTACAACTCCCGTGACCACAGTTCAAAAATAAATCTATGACATTTCCTTCTCCACCACACTTAAAACTAACTACGTATATGTAAAATGGTAAAACATGTGTGAATGCATTGCAACTCATTTACATCAGCAATATCCTTTAAAAAGATTTAGAAGTGTTCAGCAAAATATGATATACAAGAGATGTAGAAAACTGTAACAAAATTCTTTAGACTAGTTGTCAAAGTCCATCTCTATATTTTCCAACTTACCTAGCATTTCTACAAATTAACACTTACCCCATCCAACTTGACTTCATTAAAATCAATGTCCAGTTCTCAAATGTTATTCAATCAATAGTTCTAAAGAAAGTTGTCTCTTAGAAAGCAAATTCAAATGTCTGAACATAGCATGCTCAAAATGCATTTTGAAATTGTTTTGTTGATGGTGGCTATGAATAAGATTTAAGCATTCAAAAATGTAGCAAGGTGCAGAGATTATTGACAAAATCATTTTTTGTATCTGTTAATTCCTTTTCTTTTGAGCTTGAAGAAAAAACATTATTTTAATTACTGGTTTTCTAAATCCCTCTAAAGCTTAAGAACTGTTTAAAATATAGGGGGTTTTTCCCACATACAAACAAAAATTAATTTTTATTTAATAGAAAGATCATGAAGAGCAATATCAGTCTTAATATGAGATTATCAAAGCCATTAGATACATATTTAAATGTGCATTCTCTAGTTATTTATATTTTCCACTAAAGAAAATAATTTAACAAGAATGTACTGTCAATAAAAAAATAAATTTAAACACAAGGGATTATTTGCCTCTTTTTTCACCTTTCCTTCTTCATATTTTAACATTTTCCTGCAGAGCTATGATCATAAATAACAACACTGTGTTGGCACATGAACTGCAAAAACAGAACCTGATTGGTGTTTATTTGTTGGCCAAGCTGTAGAAAGTGCAGAGTGCAAAGAGCACATGCATTAGCTATAAAAATTCTGTCAGCTTTAATAATGTGTGCTATTATTAGTAACACTGTGTGAGCAGGCATGTTTCCCAGGATTCTTTATACACAAAGCAGAATCCAAAATTCATGTATTTCCTGTGGTTAGGCTTTATTATTGCATGAAAAGTAAGAAATTATCTCAACATTTTAAAATATGAACACTTCTATATAGACCTCCTCAAACTTAGCTGCTGATATTTTTCCTCGCTCCATTCCCCAGGATGCCTTAATTTTTTCTCTTTAATAGAGCCATTCCTACTTCCTTTATATTTAGGTCATGATAATGAGTTACCTGCTTTGGTGAGTCATTGTGCTGCTATTGACAATTCTTACGATTTATAATAAGGTATTAAGTGTCAAATTGTCTTACCAACCTGTAGTCAGATATGATATTTTCTGCTCTTTAAAATGACTACTGGCCACATGTCTATAGTGTGATTTGCTGCAGAGGCAACTGCAGTCCATGTGTAAATATCTACTGCTTTTTTTTTCTGTTTTTAATAAAATAAAGCCAGACTTCCCTGAGAGTTAATGGCCACCTCCTAGATTTGATTTTATGCTTAGTGGGCTGAATAATAAGACTGGTCAGGAATTTTACAAGACATTATTTTTTTTCACAAAATCCTTGGCAATAGGACAAATTTGTCAGAGCTTCCAGTGGAGTGGGAAGTCCAGAAAGCATGTCAGACCTATTTAGAGACATTATCTAAGACCATCTCTCTGCCTACTGCAGAGTGAGGGACCTGGTGGTCCTGGAGAATATTCCTTTGAAACTATGTTAGTCTGGCTTAAGCTGATTTTCCAAGAGTTTCTTGTTTCCCATCTTTGCACCTAGGCTTATGTAAGAAGGAATGCAGGTTTTCACAGCAGCTCAGGAATCTTAATGGTTTGGGTTTCTTTTTTGCACTTCAGTTTGCTTGAAACACTGTCTCAGACTTCCTGGTACACATGGAATTAATGAAGTTTATTCTGCAATGCATTTTTTAATTATCATTATTTATTTTTATAGTAATGATTTTCATCATCCATGCAGTTTTACTGCAGAAAGGAATAGGCACATGCAGCAAGAATGGGATGGCAAGAACAATTCAGATAAATGCATTTTGTAATGCAGGGAGACAACTGTGCAGAGAAGGATTGTGATGTAACAATGGATAACTCTACATAAAACAATTCTATAGCAGTCAAAAAAGCATATTAACATCAGGAATTATTAGGGAAAGAATAGAAAACAAAAGCATTGCCATTCCCTCATTAAATACTTCACTTCCACAAGGCTTTGGACACTGTCTCCTGTGATATTCTCATAGGCAAGCTCAGAAAGTGTGGGCTGGATGAGTGGACAGTGAGGTGGATTGAGAATTGTCTGAGTGGCAGATCCCAGAGGGCCGTGGTCAGGCACAGGGTCTGGTTCTAGGCCTGTCACTAGTGATGTCCTCCAAGGGTCAATACTGGGCCCAGTCTTGTTTAACTTATCCATCAGTGGCTTGGGGGAAGAGGCAGAGGCCTCCTCAGCAAGTTCACTGATGACACAAAGCTGGGAGGAGTGGCTGGCACCCTGGAGTGCTGTGCAGCCCTTCAGAGGGACCGCGACAGGCTGGAGAGATGGGCAGAGAGGGACCTCCTGAAATTCAGGAGAAGGANGGTCCTGGTGCAAGCTGCCCATGAGCCAAAAGTGCCCTTGTGGCCAAGAGTGCCAATGGCATCCTGGGGTGCATCAGGAAGAGCATTGCCAGCAGGTCGAGGGAGGTGATCCTGATCCTCTACTCAGCCCTAGGGAGGCCTCACCTGGAGGACTGCCCAGGTTTTGCTGTGTCTCTCTATACAAGCATTAGAAAATAAAAGTGTATGTATCAGAATACAAACATAAATACTATTATTTATTTTTTGGTTATATAAATGGATGGTAGACATGTATTTGGAAGAGTAAGCCAATTAGACATTAAATATAAATGTACTTCATGCTCAGAAATTCATCTGAGCTGAAAACAGTGAGAGACAGAAGAATATCTAGCTAGGGAAGACACATAAACAGTTGACCATCTCTAGGTCTTCAGAGTGTTCATATAATTCCTTATAGAAAAAAGAATACCTGAGCCAGTATCACCACCCTTATGTTGAGGCATTTATCGTGATAAAAGCAGTTACCTGGGTGACCTTGCATCAAAAGCTGAGGAGACAATCTAGTAGAATGAAAAACTATCAAGAGTATCACAAAAATAACATCCCAACAAAGTCTTAAGTTGAAAATACTAGAGAACAAATAAGTACATTATTATAATTATTATGCATTTATTCTTTTCCTATATTATTTCCTATATATCTATTCTGTGCTACTACAGGAAAAAGATACTGGAGGACATGAACCTTTGGTCTGACTTGGAAAGACCATTCTTGTGTTTCTGTTAGGTTGTCAGAGACCAGAAATATTGGCAATATCATACATTATATGGAATACATTGATCAGATTTTCCAAAGGACTTATTGTCCGAAGTGAGAAACCTCCTAGTGAAAAGAAAAAGGGGATAGCACATTGATATGAGAACAAAAAAGAAAGAACAAAACCAAAACTGACTTCATAAGACATGAGGAGGTTTACCATTTTGTTCTTCTGCAAGAATTTGGGACTTAAGTAAGAAAAGTGTGTGACTAAAGCACAAAAGAGAAAATGGAGAACACATCACACAAAGTGTGAGTAATGTTCAAGAAAAAACCTCTTAAATACTTAACATTGATGGTGGTGGAGTCCAGAGAATATAATTAACCTTGTCCTAATTGGATTGATATCTGCATATCGAGTGGGATGTTTTAATGCTACTGGTACCAGCTAGTTACATTAATAATTTCCTTTTATCAAATCCCATATTTAAAAAAAAATAACCTCAAACTTCAAGAAATCTCTCTTAATTCAAGCAGTATATAAAGTTATTGAGTCAGTGCAGATGCTCCAGTAACAGAGCAAAATAACAAACAATTCTATAGATGGTCTAAAAGTGTGAAAGAAAAATTCTATCAGGTATCTCCAGTGGAACTCTACTAGACAATACACCATGCACTACCACAGGACAAGCAACATACCTAGGTAATAATAGGATTCCACAATATTCATCACTAATGCAGACAGAAATAATTTATTTTCCTGATTTCGAACAGCTTACATACTGCAAATGTTAAACAATAAAATAAAGCAAGCAGAAAACAGTCAATACCTTTCCCTACAAAACGTGTTTCAAAGTTAACATTCATGACAACAAAACGCAATGAACAGAAATATTTGACATGAGAGTGCTGCTATAGGCACATATATTTGAACATGTGTGCACATACGAACCTGTGGTTGGTACACACATATACAAACTCTTGTTTCCCATTCCCACAGCTTCTAGACTAAGTTTCTACTTCTTAAATTACTTTGAACAGCTGAAAAAAGAGTTTTCTTTGTTCTGTGCTTATGTATTTGGCCAAAGTTTTGATGCCAGCATGGGAATTTGATCTGTATTTAAATCCTTGATATAGTCACTACAGCTATTAAAAAATTGACATATTAATTGCCACTGAAATTTATTTTGAACTCACCACTAATTCTTTACTTATACTCCAAGATGCAATATAGTAGAACATCTTCTAGATGTCTAACAGCTGAAATTGCAGAGCACAAATACAGAAGCAGAGCAAAACCTAAAGGCAGGATGAGAAGCCAATCCCTCAAAAGAGCTCACTTTTTTCCCCCATGCATTTATCTTTATTGCATGGCATACTCTGATCTCCTCATAATCTCACAAGACAAGACGACTGTTGACAAATCCTTGTTCCAAATTCCACAAATTCAAAAAAGTGGAGGCAATTTCTGATTGTCTGAAGGGGAACTTCCACTTATTTCCATCCCAATGTGTCAGAATTTTACATGTAAGTGTTTTCTAGTAAATAGTCATTGGTTTTTTGGTTTGGTTTGGTTTTTGTTCTTGGTTTTGGTTTTTTGCCTACTACCATTCCTTACAAACTCAGGAGTATTTTACCACAGTGCTACATAGGCACTAAACAACATTAAATTTTGACTCAGTATTAGCCAAACTCTGATGTTAGAGAAATCAATGAAGTGCAAGCAAAGGCACTTTCAAATATCTTTCTCCTATTCCTCATAGACATAATCAAATGATAATTCAATTGAAAAGCTTCGAGTTTGCATTCATTGAACTCAATGTCTTCTATATTTTAGAGTTCAAAGTATTTTTAGTTTCATGCTCCAGAGTCATAGGCATTTTTGCCCGCTCACATCTTAATTACATTGGTTTCTCCTCTTTTCTTTCTAGAGGATCTTTCACAAAGATTAAAATTGTTGTTCAAAGCACATCTAAGCAAGAAGGTGACTTTAGGGTTCATTATCTAATTGATCAAACAGCCTGCTAATTAAATGTATCTGGGCCTAATCAAAGTAGAGACATAATGCAGCAACACAGTGAAACTGTCAGCGAGGTGCGTGAGACAAACCATCAAGGCGACTGGAGCTCTCTATGTTGCTTAATTACATTACAGCTAAGATTTTCCAAGGAGCCTAGCAGAGACATTTGGCTGTGTGTCTTACATTGCCCTGGATATGTAAGACTGTGGTTTGGAAGTGCCCAAGTCTTAGCAATAAGCTCTGCTACATATGACTGCTCTTGCCAAGCTTGCTCAGCTCCTGCAGACTTGACTCAGCACATCTGAGGCTAGTGTTAAATCTGGGCTGAATTATCTAAGTGAATGGTCTTCTTCATGGTTCCATAGTCAAAGCCAGACATATAGGTCTGATATATCTCTAGTATTCAATAACCCCCTCCTTGTTTCTACTGTTTAAAATTAATGAACTGCAACAAGGTTTATGCAAACCACCTTATGCTCTCTATTAACTCTGCAGACAGTAGTGTTTTCTTTTTCATTAAAGCCAATCCCCATTCTGAAAATACAAACAAATAGCTGACCAATTTCTATAAATCTGCTAAAGTCAAAGACTCTTCTAGAAAGAAAAGAAGATGGGGGAAACTACTGTATTCCCCACATGAATAGAACTTTTTCCAATAATAAGGCAAAGACAGCAACTGTATCCATTGAGAAAAGACTTAACAGTCTAGATTGATAAAATGAGTTAGAGAGAGATTAAATATATTCTTAGATATATCTGAACAATAATAGGTCTTACTGATTGAAGATTTATCTAGTCAATCAAGGCTAATGTATACTTTACACTCAATGTTTCTTATGCAAAGGTGAACTGTGTTATATTTCATTACAGATATTGCATATATTGCAGTAACATCTGGAAGTCCAAATCATGATGGTAATGCTGAAAGAATCTTACTCCAAAACTGGCCTTAAAAGTGAGGACAGAGGCAGGATGATTTGCTTAATCACATGAAAAAATCAGGAGCACAGCTATGACCCAAACTCTCCAGCATGATCCTTCTGCTCAAAGTTGTGGGCAAAACTCCAGTTGTTTAATGATGTGGATAAAAACTCTAAGGCATGGTTCTGCCTGGTGTCACTCCTGGTTAGTGACCAATTGTATGTTGCTGCAGTGTAGTTTGCCCTGGAGCCAGCACAGTTTCCCCATTATTTTACAGAGTGGCGTCTTCAAAATGAAAGCAATTAGCCACTAATGATGGTCTCACACAGTTGCCACATATCCCCTAACTGGTTGAGTATTTTCAAACTTCTGATTACTACGAAAGATACATAGCAATAACCTCCAACAGAGAGAAATATCTTCTGTCAGAGAGAACATTTGCAGCCATTTGCCTGAGTAGAGATCGCCAGTTATAATACATATGGAAGCATTCCTCTGAATCCCAGTACGATGGTTCTCACACTGTGCCCCTAAAAACAAAACCTAAAATAGATACTATGGTTTTGTAAACTCGTAATAAATAAAAGTAGGTTCCAAAGTAAAGATCTAATGAAATTCACTTCAATGGGAATAGAATAGGAGGTAAGGATAGGAAGAAAAGAAAAATTAAAAGACTATGATTTTACACAGCCTTTGCAGCCAAGCCAGACTTCAGAAACTCTACCCTTAATTATGTTCTTAAATATGGTAATTGTTTCTGGGAAGCATCAGCTTGTTTTAAACCAACTTCCTTCTGAGATTAGTTCAATATATTTACTACTAGCTCCCCAAACTTGACTGACATTCTCTGATTTGAATCTCAACCACGGTGGGTATATCCAGCCACCGTATCTGAGTTTCCTGTCAAATTCAGTATCATTTCATAAGCTCCAAAGGCTGTTACAACAACAGAAATTACAACATAACCCATTTATATTGAAAACATTCCAACATTCAACAAAAATTTCCACGGAAATGTCACATGTACTTCATGAAGAAAGCATGCATATATAGTAATATAAGTTTGAATATGTATATGAACTAAAATAAAAAATTCCAGTCTTGCTATCAAGGAAATTTCGTATCTGACTTGCTGTTTTCAGAGGTAGCAGGCCATTAATCATCAATGCTACTCAATTCCCAGCAGTCCTTTCATTTCTTTAGTTTTACTTTTGAGTTATTTGTGCAAGGAGGTGAACTGAATGACTTTGTCTAAATGTAAAAAAAAAGCAACTAAACCCCCCCAAACCAATCAAACAAACCCAAACCCCATATCTTAATAAGTACGTGCAAAAAAAAGGTAAAAAAAGAAAAATTTTTGCAGCTTTTCTCCAGATAATAGCCTAGCAAGAAGAAGCATTAGCTCAGAGACAGCCTGTTTCAAAAGTTTAGCAGAACTACCAAGTTCACTACTGGATGGTGTCAGAGACACAGATTTGGGGAAGGAGCTTCATCTGGCAAACCTGTAAGAAGTTTTTAAGTATTTAAATTGACAGAAGCTGAGGGGCCTGGCGCAGATTCAACCAAAGGACGGACCCTGTGAGAATTTTTCTTTACTTCACAATTAGGACAGTCAAGGAAAATTCAAGGAATTGGAAGAGCATGTAAAATAGGCAACAACAGCAACATTAAGAGTCAAGCAACACTCTTCATACCCTAGAATTTGAACTACTTCTCTAGGAGGAACAATGGCTTCACTTTCTAATGTTTTGCTGTATATGAGACAGAGGAAGTATCGCTGTTTTCCTGTATTCTCCCATGTGTTTCTTTAGGCAACCACCAACTTTTCTTGCTCCAGAAAAACCTTTTGCAATGTTGAAAATCTTAAGAGCTCATTAGAAAGAAGTTGAAGAAAAAAATATATTTTCTTCATTTTGATTACAAAGGATTGCCATTTTGGGGTTTCCATCTCCCTAGAGGTTTCTAGAATTGAATTTTATAACTTTTATTCCAGAATTTTTATAAGAGAAAAGCATCTAAATAATCAAGCACTCCATAAAGATATTACAGATATATTATGTAGAATGAGAAAGCTTAAAAAAAAACCCAGTTAATATAAACACATGGGTGGCAGTTAGCAATGATGAAGTCTGAGCAGTTTCACTGAAGCCAATGATTTACCAAAGAAAAGTCATTGCCTACTTAAAAAAGACTTTTGATTCGACTTTGTCTAAACTTCCAAAAACATATAGGAAATCAAGAAGGCAAGAAAAGAAGATATGTCTCTTGCTCCCACTCTATGTCTTTGCCAAAATGTCACCTTTCTTCCCAGCCCTCAAATTCCCACTTTATTAGCTTTTACAGCATTCACGTGAGGGCAGGTATTTATTGCCCCAACACAGCAAATGTCTAGCAGCCTGCAAATACACAGAAAGTGTACAAATACAGGAGCGAAGCAATCCTCCTTATGCTCTTGAACTGAAATGTGGGCACTGCAGCAAAACATTAATAGTCATATTTCAAAATGTATTGGGGATACAACAAAGGAAAATAACAATAAGAGTTCCTGTAGGTTGGCGCTATAACGTAAGACATGGAAATAACACATTGTGACTTCAAAATTATTTACGTGAATGTTCTTTTGAAAGGGATCATTGCCTCTCCTGTTTCTAGACAAAGGGGATCTCAAGCAGGGAAAGGTGGAATGCCTTGGCACAGGAACTTCAGTGCCAAAACGGGAAGAATTCAGATCTCTGACTTACAGCTCAATTTGTTTCCTCCACAGCAGATTCATTATTTACTAACAGGGGAGTTGATTCATCCAGATCAGTGAGTACTTGGACTGGTCTTAATCCAGCAACCTGCATTTTACATTTCTTCACAGTTTTAACAAATACAGTGCAAAATGCCCCAACAACTGAGAATGGTTTTCTCTCCTTTCAAAAAGCAAATGATCCTTGCATGATTTGCAGTTGCTGTATTAATTATGAAAAAATCTATTTATGTATGATTTTTCTAAGCTACTCTAAAAGGAAAACCATTTAAACGTTGATTCAGTTTCAGTGCCCAAGAGAACTGCCCCCAAGGAATCGGAGCCACTGAATCACTTGAAAATGCCCTTGTAAATTAGCAAGCATTGCACAAACACTGCTGGCAAATTCAATCATTTCTGTGTCATGCTGCATTGTTATCTCCTGCTCACTTAGAGAGCTGAAGTTCATTCTCTCTTGATTCCATGTAGGCTAGTGAGATGATATGAATGACTTTGCTTAAGCAGCGCTGACTCTATTAATATTTAAATACAGAGAATAATAAAAACAGAGCAGAAAGACTTAGAAATTAAACTACCAATTGCATAGTGTTTCCTCATATTCTCTATTTTTAAAAATTATCTATCATCTCTTCCGCAGTATTTTTCCATTTTAAAAAAGTCCTTTGTGTTTAATGTAGAGCTATTAGAAGAAAGAAGTGCAAAATATCAAGGTTCAAGCTACAATATTTCTACTGTCTCTCAATCCCTCTGGCTTTCACAGAATTAACCAGGGTCAGAATTTTGAAAAAAGCTGCTTTTGCCTAGGCACAGCCACCAGCACCCATTAGAGATGTTGCTACAAAAGTGCTTTCAGAAATCAGAGCCTTGATAAAATAAAACCAATCTCTTGTTTATTCTTTGATTTCTTCCTAAATTAAAGGAAACTGAGAAAAATATTCAAAATTTTAATATCACATATATTCCTCCAATAACAAAGGCAAATCCATGTGAATCTATCATATGAACATGTCAAAAATAGATAATTATATTCCTCCTATAGACATGAATTAAACTTGCAAACAGCAATCTATGAATTCAGATTATATAGTTAAGTTCAGCTAAAGGAAAAAAAGTTAGAATTTAAAATTTATTCTTATCTGTTGTAAAATGTTTCCTACATTTTAGACTTCATGAACTCATATTTATTTTTATCATGTTATAAACTTATCTCAGTGATTTATATGGTTACATAAGTAAATGTTTAAAATGCCTGAGGTATTACTGCAAATTAAATATAAATATAGAAAAAAAGACTATGTTCTTTTTTTCCCCCCAAGATTTGAAGACATTTTGCAATCCTATATAAAAAAAAAAAAATAATACTACACAACTTTTCATTACATCAGGTTTAAAAATGTTAACTCTCAGTGGAGCAGTGAGGATATAATTAAAGTTTGCTGCTGGTGTGTTTCCAATATGTGTAAAGGCATGTGAAAGACATGCAGAATAATTCTTACTATAGTATTACAAGTGTTAGTCTCTGACAGTCTATTAATATTTTCCCCATTTTATTCCCTAAACTCAAATAATGTTAATATTGTTCTCAGGCATATTACAAAGGTTCTGTCTCTTTTGTTCTTTTAGTTTCATAAACTCACGTAAATTGGTAACAACTGTATTTGCATAGATAAGTAAATATTCTTTAATCCTTTCTTGACTGATAAATAGAAATGATTAAGCAATAGTTGGGTAGAAAACTATAGCCTCAGTTGTCCGCCCCTCCTTCTGCTAATATTTCAGCTTTAATGAAGTTAGTCATCTTACATTAGAAATAACAGTGCCAGGCAAATTGTCAGTGATGCCAATAACTTGGTAATTTTCTGAAAAGCCACTTCTGCTGTTTAATTGTTCTACTTCTTCATTCTCGTGAACTTAGTAGTGGAATAATTTGAAATTAAGGCAAAAGAAATGTCTAAATGAGACATAAACAAAATGCAGCATTTTACTAAAACACAGGATGAGGATGCCATTCCTGGGTCCTGATCTTACAGATACTCAATATAGCCATGGCTTTACTTATATATGAGATGGACTTACATTGTGAGGCTAGATTCTTGTCACATTCAAAACTGACGTAGATTTTAGTATTCAAAGGAAATTGAAATGGAAAATTTGCTGGAGAAGTGCATCCATGTGAATCTCATCAAGTTCTACAAGGCCAAGTGGAAGCTCCTGCAGCAGGGTCGGGGCAAGCCCTGGTGTCAATACATGCTGGGGGATGAAAGAACTGAGAGCAGCACTGCCGAGAAGGGCTGGGGGTACTGGTGGATGAAAAGCTGAACAAGAGCCAGCAGTGCACGCTTGCAGCCCAGAAATCCAACCATATCCTGGGCTGCATCCAAATCAGCGTGGCCAGCAGGGCCAGGGAGGTGATTCTGGCCCTCTGCTCTGCTCTGGTGAGACTCCACCTGGAATACTGTGTGGTATCATATTTTATGGTACCAAAAAGTATTAGTAATACTCCATACATCCTGGTCTCTTTAAGACTCTCTGTGCAGGCAGTGCGCCTCACCTGTAAACAGCACATTTTCACTGCATGCTTCTAAACTGCAGACAAGGTTGAAAGGAAAATAATCTACATTTTTCAAGAGGCTTATTTTATAATTAAGGACTCCAGTGGTTCATATGGAATATGAATAACAAACCTTTAAAATTCTCTTTGATACATCTATGCACAAGGAAACAATCATTACTTAGAGGTAGATCTGAGATGTGAAAGAACTTAGTTATGATCCACAAAATAAAGCACTCTGTGTGGGGAGGATAAAACAAAGTAGCATTCCCAAATCCATACAATATTGGGCTGAAACCCAGGAAATAAAATAAATTTGTTGCTATGACTATTGCATATTTATAAAGCACTTTATAATGGAAGCTTCAAAGGATTTTTCAAAGGATTAATTAATTAGATCACAATAATCCAGTTAATTAAGTATTATAGTATTTATTTTAATCATCATTAAACACAGGCATGGGCAGCTTAAGTGACATACCCAAGAGTGTATATATAAAACATTGGTAAAAGAAAAACTTGGGCCCCTTGGTTCTCTTGAAGACTACGGGCTGAGATTTCAACTTTCTTTTATGAAGAATACAGTAAGGAAAAATGTATGTTCTATCCATGCAAGAGGTTTTTGGGAATCACAGATTTAAAAGTGCAGTAAAGAATCAAAACTCAGTAAGGAGCAATGAGCATACTGAGCCTGGAAAACAAGGAAAGTAAATAACAAGTTCTATCTCTGAAGTGTGATCAGTTATCAACTGCGACAAGAGCCTAATGTGAACTGGAGGTGGCAGAGAGTCATTACAGGAAATTACATGCATTATTGGAATTATTTTCATAGTGGACATTTGCTAGATACCCACCTGATCACAAGAATTAAAATGAGGTGGAGATGATAACTGAAATGCAAAACAGGTAGATGAAAAGATGACATAGGTTGCGGTCAATGGTAGGTTTCAACAGCTGCCAGCACAAGTGCTGGAATCCACTATGTTGGATTAAAAAATGTCCCCAGCGCAGCAGCCAGTCCATTTATAGTAGTTTGGCACAGTGCAGATCATGTTTCATTAGGATTAGTGCTGTTTCCTTTTAACATAGTTCCCAGAATACCAGGGAAGAAGCGATAGAGCGATATAGTTCCTATTTTCACAACTTGTCAGATTTCTTCTGTGCACCACTGTCATTTTAAATACTTGTCTACAGTATATATTTTTGCTGCAGCTATGTTTGCATCAATGTAATTGCATCTCCCACACTGCATATATCACTTAAGAAAGCAGTTAAAATTTTAAATTCCAAATCTCTAAAACTTGATTAACACAGAGCCCTTTAAGAAAGAGTATGATGCTTGTCTTGTTTTCTTCTACTTGCCATCTTTCCCATTCTGTTAAATTCTAGATATTCACCATTGATCACTTGCTGCCAATTGTCCATACAAGTCTGGTCATAGTTCCTCTTCAGAACACCACACATTTTGAAGATGTGCATTAAAGCAAGCTATCATTAAGATAATATCAAATCAAAGTTTCATATTAGTTTTTCTTGTTTCATTCAAAAGAACAAAAGGTAAATCATAGTATTTTTAATATTATCTCTTCTTTTTTCATCATTTGTCTTAAAGGCTCTAGCTCCCCCATGGCCACCTTTTTGCATGTGAGAGTCATAAGTAAAGCAGCACTACTGATTAACTTCTCAGTTACGTACGTGTCCAGGTACTTTATGAGCTCAGAGCGTAACAGGCACTATAACCAGAGAGAATGAAGTGCATTTGGGAAGATTATCTCAAAATAATTTTCTACAGTCTTGGTTTCAAAATGCAGCTAATTTTCCATTTATAGTATGCCAAATATCTAAGCCTTCAGACATAAAAAGTTATGGATTGCAGTACGCAGCCAGAGATCTGAATTTTGGAAAGGACTGGTCACCTAAAAGTCTCACAACTTAAAACTGAATGTAACAATACTTAGACCTTCACAATATCACTTATTACTTGAAGTGGTATGACAAAACTTTTGTGAATGCTCTGGGGCTCATAAAAAGATAGGTATTTCATGGAAAGGCATGTCATGGAAAGGCATGTGAACTGTTGTCAAAAAATGAGGGATGTCTTGGAGTGGTACAATGTCCTGCAGGAGCTGACTTTGGTCTAAGGTTAAATCTTTCTGTCTGATATTCTTGGGTTTTTCTCCTGTTCCCTCCAAATTATATTGGAACACTTTTCACATCATATGGATTGTAGCAGCAGAAATTGTCAAATTCATTTTGTTATTTGAACATATTATATGACTGAACACAATGACAGAAAAGAAATCAGGAAATAAAACATAAGAAAAATCCCTTGTGTTCTCTACAATGTGAAGGCAAATACTGCATGACTGAACCAGCCATTTAATGGCTCGTTTCAAATCATAGTCATATCATGTAAGTATCAAATTTTACCTTGCCATAAACTTGAAAAAAAAAAATCAGTGAATATGCTTCATTTTATCTCATCATACCAACCCCACATTCTGATACTGATAGATGTCTTGCAGCATCCCAAAGAGCTTAAAATTTACTAATTATTTACTCTGATAAGCAAAAACAGCAAGAACATTTGAGATTGAGATAGTTTGGGATCTGCTCCAGAGGGATGCTGAAATTAAAAAAAAAAAGCATGTATTTTTAAGTCTATATCCCTCAGTGGGTAATATGAGTAAAACCAAAGCAAACCAAACCAACCAACCAAAACAAAACAAAAGAGAGAGAAATGGTAGTCTTGCTTGTCCAGTGATTGGGAAGAATACCCATCCTTTGTGAGTAATACAATCACAAACTCTAGATTGGAAACCAAGCCCAACAGCTTGGTTTTGGTGCTTTTTCAGCACCTTACATCATCTCCACCAAATATAAAATTCCTGACAAGTCACAATCCATACACTGGAACAGGAGCCAGCTCTGCCTATAGCAATACTGGTTTGGCATAATTTTATAAAACATGTATCTCTGTCAGTAAAACAGGCTGTAAAGCCAGCTAAGAGCAAATAGTAGGTAAGAAGGTGCCATCTTTATGTCATCACTTGTCATTCCTTGCCCTGAGGTTCTGTCTGATCAGATCTTATGTCCTTGGCTTCTATCCACTTCTGCCTAGTTAACCTGAACTGCTTAAAAATTTCTATGCACGCATGGCTTCACGTTCCTGCCATAAATCTCCTAGTAACACCAGTACTCCATGTGTTATTCCTCCCGAGAATGATGGTGTTCCAAAGGAGCAGAGTCATAAGAGGAGAGCAGATGACACATTTTATTCACAGAAAGGTGACATCTGAGACCAAAAAGGGCACTAGATTAGTACTGTTTCCTCTAACTGTGAGTCATAAATCCCTTGGAGGTCATACAAAGGTTAAACTGCTCAGTCCCTGCAGGGCCGAGAAATAAGAGACACTGTTATTACTTAGACCAATTTTTACACTTCCCAGAAAACTCAAATTACCTTTAATTGTTGGAAACAGTTCAGCTCCTCCAAAACTAAGAAGTCAATAAGCACAGTTGTTTTTCACTCTCCTGTCCTGGGGGGACTTTCAATACTGACTGGTGGAGATCACTCCAAGACAGATGAGCTGAGAGGGTCTTTAACTTTCAGAAAGTTAGCTAAATGTAATCATTAAAGGAAAAGATCTGGGGAGAGATGGCAAGGGAATAGACCATTGTTCCACAGCCATGTCTCCTGGCAACTGTGTCTTTCTGGGGAAAATCCTGCCTCCTGTGTCCCCAGACAGGTTTCCATCCCCTGAACATGCATTTGGTTGTGCTGGTACAATTCCACTCACTGCAGAGATTTCTGGGGAAGTAGGTAATAACTACCAGGTTACTAGCAAGCCTTCCTGTTAAGGCAGAATACTTTTTAAATAGATCTTTCTGCTTCATCATGCAACCCCACAAACAGGAGGGAGGTACAGAATATACTTAAGCAAAATAAACTACTGTATCAGGACAGAGTAGAAATAGAGCTAGGAGATGCAAGAACAAGGGCTATTTACTAACTAAAACATCAGTGTGGGAGACAGAAGGACAGAGGTTATACAGAAACCACTGTACGTATCTCGAGTAGAGAAGGACAGGGTGAGTCAGCAACATAAGAAATAAAAACACACATTATTTAATGCAAACAAAAATCAATGAGATGATGGCAGAATGGTTTCCAAGAAGAATTTTTTTCAGTATTTTCCACGAGGTCCTTAAAAGAACTGAATATGATGAGGCTCTTGAAGATTGCAAGGATAGAACTACAAGACCAAGCGGATATAGAAGCATTGATTAAATGCAGAGTAAGAGTACATCAAGGGAGACCAAAAACATCTCTTCAGAGTTGCAGGAGAAATAAAATGAAAAGTTAATCAATTTTCCTTTTAATTTATATAAACAATAGCAGGCTAAACAAAACGTCATATTACAAATGCATACGTCTTTCTTTGGGAGAGAAACTGACAGAGTAAAATATGCAAATAGCAGCACAAGTCAGGGTGTCTGGAGTATTTAGTCATTGACATCTCTTCTTTTATACTACCTACTGCCAGAGAAAAGGAAAAACAGGTCTAGGGAAGAACCCTCCTTTCTCACGTGCACTGCTGAGCTCAACTTCATAGTCCGCTTCCCCTCCGTGTACAGATCTCCAGCTGTTTATACTGGGAGTTCTGAGTACGCACTTATAGAGTTTAAAATTACTAAAAATATCAGGAAAAATTTGTATTATATCTAAAACACAAGAAATGTGCTTTAACTAAAAAAAAAGAAAAGCTTTTCTTTCACTTGCAGAGACAAACATTCAAAAAATATCCCAAAATTTCTTTGTCTGCAGTTTGTTTTATAAGTCATCCTGTGCAATTAATGAGGCAAGGTCTGAATGGATGGTGAATATAAGGGAAGGAATGACTAAAACCTGATCATGCATTTGAGGATAATATAATAATATTTATGTAGATGTATACAGTATAACCATTTTATCCCTCCCACATTTTACTGAAAATACAGAACATTTTCTAGCATAGCAATCCTTACATATGAACTTTCTTTTGAAGAGGGGAAACGAAGGAGGTGAAGAAGTATGGCAAATTTCTATTTCAGTGAGGCTTGTCTCAGAAAATGAAGAAAGTAAAAAGTAGAGCTGTTAATGGATTGTGCATGCACACTTTCATTGCCATTGTCATAGGAGTAACAGCAAAAATCATAGGAAATATGATTAAAATTTGAATAAAATGATAAAGCTAAGAAGTTCCAAATTAACTTACCATAAATAAGTTTTACAGACCTCATAGATTTAGTTTAATTTTAATGCTCATAATAATTAATAAAGGGATATAGAGAGAAGTATAAGGATCAACATCATTACCTACGTATATGGTTCAATATAATTCCTTACATGCACAAAATCTATAAGCATGATTAGGGAATACAGAGACTCTTCAAGTGAAGAACATAATGTATGATAATGACACTGAATTTATCCTTTTCATCTGCAGGGCACAGGTGATAATAACTGTGATGTCTTTGGTATGACAGTGTGGCAGGTATGGTTCTGAGTACCATATGTTACTGAAACTTCTCTCTGAACTGACATAATTTAATTCTTTTCCCAAATAAAACTTAACCATTATAGCTAAAATCCAGCTATTCTGCATTCTAAATTAATCCTTTCTCTATTATTTCATTTGTTTACAAACTTCTGAAGTTTATGCTTTACCTGTAGTAATGTGGAAGTAATCAAAATACATATATACAATTTAATTAACACCCAAGAATTTATTGTCCAAGCTAGCATGTAAACAAAAGAAACAAAAATTCAAGTATATTTATCTTCATATACCTGAATGGACAGGCAACCTATTATAAAGGCAAAGCTCCAGAATCCTTCTGCAAAGTCAGAGAGTGTCTTTCCATCAGAATTAAGAGGTTTCAGATCAGGCTATATTTACTGAAGTTCATTGTTTTCTGAAAATGTTCACTTTTTCCTATTTTTCTTGCTTGTTCTGTGATGACTTCAGAGATCAAGACCAGTAAATGACTGGAAAACACACTGAAATCTGCTTCTGAGACTAAAAATGGTGGCTATATCCTTCATTATATTAATAAAATTTTCTCATCTGAGTGATCCCTAAGAGAGTTTTTGCATGTTCCTTGATTATATTACTAATTTGAAAATAGAGGGATGAATAAAGTGACATCCTATGAGAACCAAGAATACTTTTCTCAGGAAGCCAGTCCTTGTTATTTCATTCTGTAGACAGCATAGCTTACAGTTTTATCTCTGAAATTCTCACCAAATTCCATGTTATATTCTGCTATAGAAAATTCTCTGTTCACACTTGGCTCAGGAAAATATATAACTTTGGCTAGTAAGATAAGTAATGTCTAATATTCCATATCCATAAACGAACCTGAAGAACACGTTCAGCAAAGTGGATGCATGAAGATGCATGCCAACAAGTTCAAACAAAGCACTCCTAAATAGAAGATTAGGTTTACTTTTCCACACATCGGATTAAATTAAAATAGGGTTTCACTTTTTGCTTTCTAAAACATTATTCTTATTGGGTTTTTAATTAAGCAAAAATAGGAAACAAAAAGACAAAAAAATGCAACCTTTGTAAATGGCTGTACATCTGGTTTATTCAGATTTTTTTATTAGTCTTCAGCAGTTATTTGAATCTCATCAGCCTGCTATGCTGGGACAATGGAAAGGTCATTAGAAAAACATTTCTTGTGGCATTTTGTCTGAACAGAACCATTAGAAGGAAAAATTTCTGGGAATTTTACAGAAGAAAATAGCAAGGAAGACAAATTTCACAAACATGGTGTTAAGAAAAGATGTAAACCATCATTTGATCGTGAAACACTATTCAAAAGATTCATTAGTGAACACTGTCTGATTATGGGACTCTGACATAGCAGAGTAGAGCAATGATGTCATTGCTTTGAACAAATTCCTAAAGCCAGCATCTACTTGCTATTTTTTTGCTGTTAATCATGTTAATAAGAATTTTGATTTAAGCAAGTGAATAATGATTGATTTCACTCTGCAACCATCCAGGATTCATAAAGTTTATATGCAGCTGTAATTGGTTATTGCTAAGACAGATCAATCCAATCCAGTGTGCAAACCTCATTTTTCACTTTTTTCTTTTTGAACCAAGACACCTTCTTTTTTTTTTTCCCAACTACATTCTTAAATCATCAGCAATTCAGTATCAAATGACAATTTCTACTTCTAGAGCATTTCTTTTCCATACTGGTAATTTTAAATTCAACTTTTATCTGCAGTAAAGGAATGTATTATGGTGGTTCTTAGATTTGTCACTAGTGGATATTTGCCAACATTAATCATTATTGTGGAACTCAGCAGCTAGTTGCAATGCTTAATATATACTAAGAAAAGATCAGAACAGGATAAATAGGAAGATCTCTTGCTTACAGCTCTGAACATAGTAGACTGTGTTGTGCCAAAACTTTAGTATTCCTAGCAAAACTAAATAGGGATACTTGTGCAACTTCATAATATTTTCTAGTTTAGCTATTAATCCCTTGCTATAAAAAGTAATACTTTGTTTTTCAGCCAGTGTACAGAACTAGAGAGAGGACCATCCCTGACCCTCTCTATGCAACTATCATGCCTAAGACAGCTATCTCTTTAGACCTGTTAAGATAATTCCCAGTTGCAGTATCTCAGATCCTCAAAAAGTTATAAAAATATGCAATAATGAATCAAATAGACTAAGTGGTGCTTTCTATGGGGAAAATGTCTCAGATTTCCAGATCAAAGACAGTAGGAAAGAGATTCTATCCCAAACTTTCTTAATGTTGCATCTCTGTGTCTTTGCAAAATTGCAGTAATGATCAAACAACAGAAGTTGCAAAGATAAAAAAATTACCTATTCATTTTCACTTCTACAGTTGTAAATGTGAAATCTTGCTAAAGAAACACATTTTTCAATGCAATATTCATAGAAGTTGAGTACTTCTTTGCTGATTGGTTATTTAATACATTAGAGCCAGTGTGCTGCCATTTTTGTTCTGATGTATTGTTTTTTTCTGTAGTGTTCAATGTTACTTTATGTATCTAAAGGAGTGAACGACTCTGAAGTCAAATACCCTTGTAGTCAGCCCAGTAAAAGTTTTAAAAGTCAAATACCCTTGTAGTCAGCCCAGTAGATATAAATCAAGGACTAAATAAAGATATTGCTTCCTTCATGGCAGCATCTGAATTATAGAGAGCTCTCCATTATTTTGTGCTCATATAGCTCTTTCATAAAATATCAAATGCACTGGCATAACATAACAATGTTAGAAAACTGTTGGAAATAACATTATGACAATATATAATAGTCTACTCAGCCAATATGAACTAATGCTGTAATATAATAGAAATATATTCACAGTTTAGCTCACCTCTGTTAGATACGATGTTCTGTCTTGTATAAAATCAGCCTTGTTTGTACTGGGCATTTGCTTGATATAAAAAGTGCAGGGATTACCCCCAAAACAATTTCTAAGTCAGTTCCAATCGCTGTATGACTGAAATGAACAATGACTTACTGTCTTGTAAGGCACAGAATATCCAGGTCTGCCTGCTGATGTGGGCTTCCTCTTTGCCATCTGCTTCTATGCAGGAGGAACAAAGAACTGTTTGCCAGAGGGAATTCCTTCCCAAAGGCTGATACTTGGCATTCACAGTTCCCGTAACGATGCTTAACAGAGCAGTAGGAAGCACTCTCAGCATGTGTGTCTCAAGGTGCAGCTCCTTTTCCACTGCATACATATTCTTCTGACTTTTTATCTCTAGCACTGCAGACAGCCCTACTGCCTCACTGTGATGCATCTTGCTCCCCAACACAAGGCAGGCTTAAATACAAAAAGAGTTATACCTAGCAAAACTTGAAATTTAGGCTTTACATAATGCAAGCAAATAGAACATTGTGAGGAAAAAATAAACCCCAAAACCACCACAAAATATTGTTCTAATCTATAAGTACGTTTCATTCACATCCCTCATGCAAATTCCTTTCAATGTTCTCTTGCACAAAGGCCATATAGACATGAATTCTGTCCCTTCCCCTCACTTCATGACATTCCACAAGAACAACTTCCATCTCCAGCTACTTTGACATGGATATGGGAAGTTCTAGCTGCAGTCAGACACCTTGCATATGTAAGCTGTACTCATTTTGCTTAATTAATAACCATATTGCCTAATCCAGACTGTTCAATCTTCAGTTCTTCAATCTTTCAGATTTCGATAACTTCATGATAAATGTTATATCAGACACTGAATACAAACAAAAGATGCTATGCATCTGATTTCTGGTATATTAACCACTTCTCACAGAGATCTCACTTTCTACAACAGGTACAAATGTCATGTCAATAAAAAGTGATCTGCTCTATGCATTTGAGACTAAATTCTTTCCCTTCCCTTTACCCTCCTTTAACATGTTCTCTTGTGCAAGGAAAAGTTTAAAGTAGTTTGGAGCTGCTTTTCTGTTGTCTATAAATTTTATATTACATATCAACAACTAATGTTTTCCAATTCCCCAAGATGTCAAGGAAATAAAGGAAAAAAAATTACTATTTGGTATTCAGATCAACTCTTCCACTCCTAGTTTCCTTCTACTTACTCAAAACAAAATTTCCACTAAAGGAAGTGTTAAAAATTGCAGGACATGATTCTGGGACAGTACAGAAACCAGAATATTCAGAGGAAGGTGCCTGAACATCCAGTCTTATAAAGAGTAAATACCACAAAATGTTCTCCTTCAGTATCAGATGATCAGTTTTCTGCCATATATCATAACAGAAGTTGAGGAATTAAATGGGAAATCATAATTTATCATGCTAAGAGGAGCATAATTGGAAAGAAATTAAATAGCCAAGTAAAAAGAATAGGAAAAAAATGGCAGATGAACAAAGCCCAACCCTACAGAGATGAGGAAAAGAACATAAATTGAGACACTGAATCATTGGCTTTCTGACATACTGAGGGGACCAGTTTTTAATGATGGAAGAATTTCAGTAACACAGTAAGTTTAAAAGAAAACAATTTTAAACATAAGAAATGTATTATATACAGTGTTATCAGCTGTGCAGAGAGCAATTTAAATGGCATTCAGTAATGCAGGTGAAGGCTGTCTGGTAAATCATCTCTTTCTTATTTGATTTCTCAGACCATTTCACCGATCCAATGATCTGTTCTCATCTTGCCACAGTCTTTAGGGTTTTTTGTGAAATATTGAAGGAATTGCTGCTAAGTTCTCCTGTCTCTATTTAACTCTTAAGAGTTATTGACTTTGGTTCCATCTAAGAGTTCTTTCTTGCAAGACAAAATCCTCTTGCTGCTCTCTTGCCTGCTAGCAATGGGCACTGCCCCTTTAGCAAGCACACGCTTTGTGGCTGTAGTCCTATCAACCTCCAGCTGTGCAGAGCTAGCTGTGCACACGCAGACATTCAAAAGACAAGCTTTGTTCTAAACCTGGCTATGGGAATTGTTGTTAGGTGAACAAACTTCTGGTTTAATTTGAATATCTCATTTCTTCAGTGTTGTTTCAAACTCTGTTTCATTTTAAAATGGAGATTTTCATTATGTTTAAGAACGTTAATGAATTTTGAAGTTGTATACCTTTCACTTAATTGGAAAGGTTTGGACTTTGCCATAAATCAAGGAACAGAACTGGTTTCTTAGCTGTTACAAAACAGGAAACCAAACCAAACTCTGCATTGATGGCTACAACTTTACTATAAATACCCTTAAAGGGGCACAGTGATTGAAAAGTCAGAACCATTCATCTTAAAATGTACCAAAAAAAAAAATTTATCAAACAGACCAGCAAAATGCAGCCACTTGTAAACTGTCTAGCCGAAGAAATGCACAGAAAGAGCTCTATTTGCTGGAACAATGTGACATATTTGTCATTTACACCAGAAGAAGAATCTGGTCAGAATTCAAGAACATATACTTAGTACTGATATCAGATCAATATCACTAGATTCCAATGAAGATGAAAGCCTCTTACTGAAAATATAAATTACCTTTTACCATCAAGATTTCAAGTTATATTAAAACAGCACTCTTATCTTTCCCTGCCTTCAATCAAAATGGTATTTCAAGAATAGTTCACATGAAACACAATTTAAGCAGTGAGTCAGAGACTGAAACATCAATCCATTAGGCTTCCTATTTCTCAGGAAGCGTAGCAGTGGAGAAGTTCAAACTTCATTTAGTATGTTGCAGATGACGATATCACAATATCGTCTCTAATTTCAGTTTCTTTTCATATTTGTCTTGAGGGGTTCTAACTTATTGTCCCAGTCTAAAGACTGAAATCCAAACAATTCTCTGTGGCATTGAGGTTAGATTCATATGGATCATCAAGTCCAACTCCATGCTTCTCACAGGACTACCTAAAACTAAATCATATGACTAACAGTGTCATCCAGATTCTCCTTGAACTCTGTCAGGCTTAGTGTCATGAACACTTCCCTGGGGAAGCCTGTGCCAGTGACAGAACAACCTCTCCGTGAGAAACCTCCAAACTGAACTTCCCCTGGTACAGCTTTATTCTATTTCCTTGTGCCCTGTTGCTGGTCACCAAAGAGAGGAGATCAGCGCCTTCCTGTCTGCTGGCCCAGCTGAGGAACTTGTAGATTGCAACTGGGTCCCCCCTCTGCCTTCTCTTCCTCAAGCTGAACAAACCAAGTGACTTAAGATGATCCTTGTAAGTCTTGCCCTCAAGACCTTTCACCCTGGCTGCCCTCCTGTGGACACGATCTAATAGGCTGATATACTTCTTTTGAGGCCCCCAAATCTGCACTCAGGACTGCTGCTGCACCAGTGCTGTGTAGAGTGGGGCAATCATCTCCCTCAGTCAATCACTGATGCTGCGCCTGATGCACCCCAGGACACAGTTGGCCCTTTTGGTTGCCAGGGAAGTGCTGACTCATATCCATTTTGTCAACAACCTGGTTCCCCAGATCTCATTCTGTGGGGCTGCTTTCCAGACTCTCTTCCTCTGGTTTGTACGTATAACCGTATTAACCTGTCCCAGGTGGAGAAGCCTGCACTTGCTCTTGTGACTCAAACTGCAGAAGTTTGTGGAGAACTGTCGCCTGTGGGATGGACTCATGTTGGAGAAGTTCATGGAGAATTGTCTCCCCTGGGAGGGACTCCATGCTGGAGCAGGGGAACAACTCCTCTCCCTGAGCAGCAGCAAAAACAACCAGGGATAAACTGACTATAATCCCTATTCCCTGTCTTCCTGTGCTGCTGAATGGGAGGAGATAGAGCTGGGAAGGAGGGAGGGGTGGGGGGGAAGGTTTTTTTAAGATTTATTTTACCTCTCATTATCCTGCTCTGATTTTGTTAGTAATAAGTTCAATTAGTATCTCCAATTCAAGCCTATTTTGCCTGTGACAGTATATGAGGAGTGATCCCTCCCAGTCCTTATCTCAACCCATGAACTCTCCCTTTTATTCTCTCTCCCCTGTCCAGTTGTGGAGGGGATTGACAGAGTGGCTTTGGTGGGTGCCTGGCATCCTGCCAGGGTGAACCCTACTATATTCCACATGTTGTGCATATTAAGATAAAAGTATTTCCAATGTGCTCCGATGTAATCAGCACACCTTGAACAGACTGAGGGACCTCACTAGCACATCATCCCACAAACATTGGCATGCCACCCCCAGGCTTTCTCTAGTGTGCCTGGCTTAAACCCTTTCCCCCTTCAAATCTAGCTTAAAGCTCTTTCAATGATACCTGTTAACTCCTGGGCAAAAATTATTTTCCCCCTTTGAGAAAGGATTACCACTAAAGCATCAAAAAAAGGAACAATACAGAAGTACCATGAGAGCCTGCCCACATTAGAGGCAGAAAAATGCACCCAAGAAGACACCTGAAAGACAGCTAAGGATTGATCCCAGATCCTCTGGATCTCAGATCAGTTCCAACTATAAGCAAGGTATTCCCATCCTTTGTTTATATTAAACAACCTAAGATAAATTGGTGCAATTTTTTGTAAAGACTACTGGACCCTCACTAAAAAAAGCCACATAAACCCATTTCTACTAGATAATAGAAAACCAAATTAGGTCTGGAGAAGCCAGGCAGAATTCATTACAACAATTTTGAGTGGAAGATTCTTGAAAAGCAGGTCATAAGCTGAAAACCATCACCATTTGTAAAAATGCAGGAGGTGAGACCTCACTTTCCTGTATCAAACCTTTCTTCTGTCACAAATCCATTTATAACTTCTCCCAAGTGATAAAGTAGTTTCTGTTCTTGTCAGAGGGAAGGTTTCAGATTCTCTGCCACAGCTATAGGTTACACAAAGACATAACTCTCAGCAATGTCACACGAGTGTAGATTGGTCTGTTCCCTGGCAGCTGCCAAGCCTGGTGAAGCCTGGTGAAGTATGGAAGCAATTTGTGAATTGAGACAGTGGATTCTCTGAACGGTTTTAATTAAAGAATGCTGGGGAGCTGGAAGGAGCTCACCAGCCACAAAAAGTAAGGTATTTTCCAGACACATTTGAAAGCCCAACCTCGTATGCCACCAGCCAAAACATCTATACTCCTGAGTAAAGAAAAAGGTTTTCCCCATTAAATGATGTTTTATGCTTTTTTGGTGTCTCATGAGATGTGGGGATAGACTTTATCAAAACTTCTTCATCAAAAATCCCATTTTGCTTTCTACCAGTGTGATTTTTCATTGTAATTTTTCTTGCACTCTGCATATATTAAGGCACATTAATAAAGGAAAGAAGCAAGTCAGCCTGTCAGATACTTCAAAATGTACCATGGGGAATGATTGGTTTAAGAAGAGTGAACAAAATCTGTTTGTTCAGCAAACTTAATTTTAGCTGAGGACCAAGATAAGTGTGTTTAGCATGGACATATCATCAGTTAAGTGGGCTCAAAAATACACCGTATAGCTGGGCTTCTGAGACAGCAGAGAAACAATGTTTTGATGCTTCATGGCTCAACTCTACCATTTAACATGAAGGCAGAAGTATTACAGTTACTCTGAGGGGTGACAGATCTTTAGTTGGCACATTCTCTTGGACTTCTGAAATGCTGGGAATAAAAGCATCCATAGTTAAGGCTTCAGAGGAGATAGAGAGTCTCCACAAACACTGTAGTTAAGCCTGGAAGGTGAGATTGTAAGAACTCAATAAAACAAAATTATATACATTTAAAAATCAAAGCATTAGCTCTTCCAGTGAAACAACATTTTGTTTGGCTAAATTGTTATATGGTTGATAAGCTGGCATTTTCAAGGTTTTAAACCTTATAAGGAATTTCTTGGAAAGTTACTGTAAACTTGTGATTTGTATTCTCTAACAGATCCACAGGAAGACAAGAAAACCCCTGTAAAATACAGCATCCAAATTCTCTCTCACAAAAGGATGGGAATTGAAACAGCACAGTTTAAGAAGCTCTGGAAAGATATTCTGGAGACTGTGTGAACATTCAGACAACACCAAATGTTTGTGCTCCCCTTCCCCTCCAGTCTTCTGCCATGCATTCCAGCATATCCCAGGAGCCTGAAAAGCTGTCTTGCATAACAATATTCTAACATGAATTACCTTTTCAGCAGGTTTACCGTCTTGGCAGGTGATGTTTCTCCTTGTTTCCCGAACTACCCCCGGACCTTCTCATCCTACTAGCCCATTGGAGACTATTCCACAGAGCTGCTTGAACCTCCCCACAGCATCCACCCTGTGGAAGAAACACATATTGAAAAACTGTGATGCAACAATTAAAACCTCTTGAGACGTCAATTGAAGCCATTGAGAGAGAATAACTCAGGCAGACTAAAACATGACCTAGAGCTGTCATTACACTATCTGAGAAGGGAGAGGAATTGTAGGATTACAGGGCTCCCTCAATGTATGTAGGTATGACAGAACTGCTGAAAGCACAGTTAATTTCAAGAAGACTTTTAAGGCACAAATATAAACAAAGATTTCAAAGGCAGCAATTAGTCAATAATGTGATCACCTAATCTTGAAGATGACAACCATGCCTGTTAGAAATGCCTGTATTTTTGCATACTGAGCAGTAATAGGAAGGGAGGGGCTATTGCTATATTTTTGCAATGAGTACCTTCATCAGACATCATACAGGGCACAGTGGTTGAAATGAGGCCTTTTCCTGTCATTACTGACAGCGAAACATGTCTGTGTGTAACGCTTGAGGGCAAGGCATAACTTCCAGCATTGGAAACTTCCTTCATCTAGAGTCTTACATGAACACCATGGTAAAAATTTTAATTGGAAATAGTTTAAAAATTAATTACTCTGACAAATAAGTTTCAAGTTATAGCATCTATATATTGCATCAAATTTCTGTATCAGTCAATAATAAAGATTAGAAACAATAATCATACATAAAATTTCATAGCTTGAAAACACTGATAAGAATGAGATATAAAATAGGCCTTTTTTCACGTCTTTTAAAAACATTGCTCATTTACTAGAGAAAAATAAATTCTACTGTCTCTTGTTTATGACAAAAGACAATTGAGTAAATCGTGACTTCAGATAACCCATAAGTCACTGATTCTGTTTTTCAAAGATCTGCCTGCTTTCTATTCCTTTGGCCTCGGCTGCCTAGCAACCTCCACAGAGCTTTCTTAGTCTATACTAATTCTGGAGAGTTTTCATTTATATATTTATTTATGAGAATGTCTATAAGGAGGATACAGAAACAAAGAGCTGTTTGTTCCTTCTAACACTGGATTCCAAACATGTCACCTCAGTGTCTTAGTGAAGGACACAGTCCTCAGTTTTGCAAAGAGAGGTACCTGCAGCCTTGATATCCCTCAGGAACTAAGTAAATCTGTTTCCATTAGACAAAAGCTTAGTCTCTGTAGGAGGCTACTGATGTAACAGGCACTGGTATTTCTTGCCCTCTCTGCTGATTTGATTCATTGATAAGCTTTTTCACCCTGAAATACTAGGTGCTTATGTAAGGTTTCAGTTCTCAAGCAGGCTGGAGCTTTTGCTGAACATGAAGACAGTTTGTGCTACTGTTCTGGGTCAGCAACTGTTCCAGTACCAACCAAGTACTGGAGGGAAATAGAGATTAAAATTGATCTGCTGTGTCTATGACTCAAAGGAGAATAATTTGGAAGTTATGGATGGGACTGCATATTATAATAAGTAGTTTGAAACTGGGTATGGACTGTCTTTCCCTGAACCAGCCATCAGATTTTCATGGAAAACCCTGATTCCTCAAGGGGTTTTTTTGTTCTTGTTTTTTTTTTTTTCTTTCATTACTAGTGAAAAATTGAGGATGCTACAGAAAATATCACTATGCTACACTTAAAAAAAATACTTATTTTCTTGCCAATTCCATTCAACCAGCATTGTGCAAATACTTTATGCCCTGATGAACACAGCCACCTTCTCCAATCAGAAAGAAACAAAAAAAAAGAGAAAATGAAATGGTCAAATGTGTGCCCTGAAGAGCCTAACAGGCTCTTTCAAATGTCAAAGGCATGCCAAGTATTCATAGCTTGCTGTCACATGGAGGTGGTGTGGCTTCTGTGTCTCACTACTTCCAACCCTGAGCTCAGATGTAAAAGTTTGCATTTCTAGATCAAAGTGAAGCCTGAAACACAAAAATCAATGCCTTCAGACATCTCAATATGCCTTAATCACTTCATTATATTTTTTGCTGATTAAGTTGACCGTAGCTATGTTTTGTCCATAAGGGACATGAAGGGAATCTGTGACAGAACATGAACCTGAAACCAGGTCTTCTACTTTCCACTCAATTTCTTACTAACAGAGCCATATACAAAAATATTAGGTTGTTGTAACCTTGTAGGATTATGGACGCATTTGTAAATCTTGGTATTTACATATACTTAGGCATCAATAATAATGTACTTCAAATTCAATAGTGAGCAGCAAGTATATTAAAAAAAATCTTGTCAATATTGTGTCAAGTAACAAAAAATATATGTTGTGCATAATATTGTGTGATATGTACTCTCAGTGTCCAATGAAATAAAGTGCAAGCAACAACATAAATGATAGAAATAATTAAATAAATAACCTGCTGGTTAAAAGACTGATACTTTTTAGAGCTACTTATGAACAGTGAAAACATCCATGGAAACTAAAATGTGCAAAATAATTCAATAAACAGGAGGAAGAAAGTTACAGGAAATAAACAGACATCTGGAATTATTTTTTTCTATTCATGCGCTCACTATAAACAATTTTCTAAATTCCTTTCCCTCTGTCATTCTACACAATAAGTTTGTAGTTCCCAGCCAATATCTCAATTTGTACTCCTGTGAGTTATTGTAATAAAAATAAATTCCAAATATAATCCAAAATTAACTAGTTGCTGATTGCAAATGAGTTTCAATATGTATGTTCATTTTTCACAGAGTTTGATTATTATAGCAAAACTTGAGCATGTGGTGTTTCCTCCCCTTGCAAAGCATGATCACATTTTCATATGCTTTTAAATGGTAAGTCAAGCTTTCTGAAAGCAAACCTAATGAAGAGTACCAGAAGCACAGACTTACATGTCTGTTTTCTCACTTACTTTTGTAAGAAATCTACTTTTAATAAGTAGAAGGGCATGTAAATAGACAATAGAAAGATTTTTTTCATGCATTTAAAAAAAAAAAAAAAAAAGTACGGTTTTCTACAGAATGAATAAAATTGAACTGTACCAACGCAGCTAGCAAATGAAATACAACTAGAGAAAACGAAGTTTCTCAAGATATATGGAACGGCCCCATCCAAAATTTCAGAGACTATAATTAGGTACTAGATCTACTACATTTACACTGGGAAACCTCATCTGCCATGCATTTATGCTCACAAAAGAAGAGGTATACAAAAAAGACAGATTCTGACTATCTTCCTTCCTTCCTTCCTCTGTTTGTCAGAAGAAAAGAGAGAGATGCAAAATGCCTTGGTTTTCTGTATATGTACTACAGAAAAATAAAATGCTAAAGACAGCTTGGAAAAAGATCATTGCAAAGCAAATGAAGCTTTACTGGGAAAAAGAGGAAAAGAAAATAATCAGTAATAAAAAGTATAATCTTTGCTTGAATAACTAACTCACCGAGGAGAATTACAAGAAATCTTTTGAAAACAATCAATAGCATTATTCCAATGCTCAGCTCCTCATTTCAAGTGCACTGATTTTACTTCAGATTTATGCCTGTAACTGACCAAAATTTAGTCTAAAATATTTAAATATTTTCTAACAATTTATTATGGTAATAAGTAGGAAAAATTCATTGAAGTTATAATCAGGCTTTAGTAATTGTTCTCAAAGCAGCTATATTTTTATAGATTGCAAAGGGATGAAAAGAGCTGCAGTAAAAGGAAGATTTATTAAAAAAAGACTTACACAGTAGCACATGCTACCATGATGATGTAGTGAAGTAAATAAATATGCAGAAGAGAAAAAACAGTTACACACCTCCTGCTATTTTTAATAAATATCACTAACAGGGTAACATTCAACTGCCAAAAGGAAGGAGGTTGTTATGCTCTGTTACTACTTCTGGCCCTAAATTGCTGTTCCAGAAAGAGCACAAGTGTCTTGGAGATTCAATGTCTTATCTGCCTGCTCCTAAATTCTTGGATATCCCAGGATGTGTGAAATAGTATTAGATGATCTTCTTTATGAATCTGATTCACTTGTAAACTCTTAGTAAAAATGTGTGTGAGCTCTGGGTATTTACATGTTAGGTATCAAGAGTAAAGTTAATAAAACTAAAATCGTAGTGTGCTGTGCCCACATAAGACTTTCAACAGAGGATAAAAAGACAAAATGCTACTCCAGAAAGTTCCTTAAAGAAAGGTGTCTCTATGCAAATACTTTACTAGCAGTCAATATGAATAACTTAGAGTTAAATCTCACCTCTGACTGCTGACTCACTGTGCAGTAAAACCAGCTACTGGTGTTTTCTAGACTATTGGAAAAGGTGTTCTTACCTGTTTTCATTCCCCTCAGTTTTTGACATATTCTGCTATTTCAGAGCTCTATTTTATTTTATATGCTTAAAAGAACAGAACATTTTTACGCTTCAGTATTGGCCAAACCTCCATAAACCTTGATTAATTATTACCAAGGTCGTAACTTGGTACATTTTTTTTGTGATATTTTAGCTTCTTTAAATCCTGAGTAAGGATTACTCTCCTGCATAAAACCTGTAATTTCTGTATATACTGCACTTCTCCTTTTTCTTCTTTCAAGAATGCCAGATGGAAACAAAACAAAGAAAAGTTACACGTCTGGTATGCTAATATTTTTATACTTCTGCATTTGAGTTAAGCAGATAGGGATTAGGTAATTCTACATGGCTATCTCTACAAACCAAGTTGATATAAGATATAAATTCTAAATTCTAAAATCATTTTCTCAGCTTTTCTATGTGATCTGCTGCAGCAAAGATATTCACTCATACACTATTGATTGGAAATGTTTTTGTACATCTAATCAATAAATGAGTTAATATGTGTTAAACCAATCTTCTAGACTATTTGTCTTGCTCAGCCTAACCAATACAAAACTGTGAGTGATTCATTTCAGAGCAGCAGTACAGTGTGAAAACCAGACTGGTGTCTTTTCAATGTGAGTGTCTATGTGTGTGTTTATAAACACAAAATGTCATTAAAAATATTTTCCCCTGACAATATTTCCCCCATTTTAAGATATGTTCTATTGACTCGTAATAATAGTCTCCAGATACTCATCTGACAAACAGCTATTTAATTTATTTTTTACTATGAAAGATTTGACCTGGTTTGTTCATCCATAAATACACATTTTTGTGCTGTAGACACAAATATGCATTTGTATTAGCTTTCATCCCTGCTGTGTTTGTACAACACAGTGTGATATTCACAAACAGAAAGAAAAGAGATTGAAGAACATTTGATAGTGTTGCCTAGCATTTTAAATACAGCAAAATAAATAAATTAGTGCCCACTTCGTCAACTGTTAAATTCAGTATGGCTGAAATGAAACAGAGTGGGACAGAGAGGGAAAAAAAAAATCTTTGGTGAAAAAACAACTTGTGTTGTCAACAAAGCAATAAGATGAGTGCTAGTGAATTCTACTGAACCCATAATTTTAAATTATATTCACCTTCCCTACTAGGGTATCTGATGTAGTTCCAGCTTAGCAGTAATTATAAGGAATTTTGCCATACCATAATGTAAGGTCGTCAAAGGAGTCTGCAAGGATCATTACATCCACAAAAAAGGAAGATGTCAGTCTTAAAATAATCTAGAGCCACAGAAAAATTCAGAAAGCAATTTTGAGTTCCAGAGCCCTATTTTAATCACAGGAAGACATAAGTCCATTTTTTTTGAAAAGCAGTTAAAGATATTGTTGTTCTTTTCAAAACTAAAACTAAAATTTGCTTTATTATTATTATCGTATTATTATTTCATTATTTTATTATCATTAGTGTTCTTATTATTAATTATTATCATAAAACACATGAATTATTTCTATTTCCCATGATATACTATTCCTCTGCCAGTGTATATGCTGCTTATCTCATAATTTTAGGAATTTTTTACCTACTTAATACCATTTTGTAGAGTTTTCAATCATTAATTAGAAGTGAATTTTAGAAAATCAGCTTCAAAAACAAAGCATGGAAGACAAGGGGCTGGCACTAGATGACCCTTAAGGTCCATTCTGATCCAAACAATTTTATAATTCTGTTATATGAAAGGAGTTACAGGGTGCTCCTACTCACTAGTTCCTGTGGATATTTCCTAGTCACAATGCATTTCCCACAACAGAGAGTTTCCAAATACTGAAAATTTCAATTATATTAATAACACTAAAGACCTACCTCATTATTTAACCTATTTTCTGCCCTTTGTACCCTCAAAATATTACAAAAGAAAGTAACATCATTTGCTGGTGTTACACATGGGAAAAATCTTATTCCCTGAGACATCAAAATGAAAGATTTTGAAAGATGCCTGCTTTGTAGCTGAAGAATTTCTTTAAGAAGGATTTGAAGGATATGACTAGTCTTATACTAATGAAGAACATGATTTATTTTATAGTAGATGTGCATAGTCACATATCGTTGTTGAGGTGTGTATAAGGTGGAGACAGAAAAGAAGGGACTGAAGCTAATATTATTCCCTGCAATGTATTAAAGAGAAATAGCTTGCATTGCTGGAAGGTGGAATGCACTGTTACCTGCAAAAGAACAGGGGAAAATCCCCAAATTGTTACTGAAAACTGAAAAAAACCCCACAAAACAATCTTTGGAGAGCCATTAGAGATTAAAGATCAAAATATTTTCATTGAGTGCTATTGCAACAATATAGTCTACTAGCATACAGCAAAGTAGTTAAACATATCAGTTGCTTTATCTGCAAATTGTTCATAAATTAATAATGTATTCCCTGATAATAAAAATGTTTTCAAAAAAATTCCAAAAATAAGTATAGCTAAAAGCAATTAAAACCTATAAATTAACAGATTGATTTTGTGTGATTGGTCATATAGTACAATGTTGATTGTTCAGACTGGATGATCCAAATTTAACTGATGGAAACAGGCAAGAAAAGTCTCTGAGCATCTTTGGAAAAAGAAATTGGGGCTTTAAACATGAAAAGGACATAAAAATAACATTTTCTTCCTTTATAAAGAAGGTGTTTTGAAAATGACCTTCAATTTAAATCTAGTTCTTTTCCTTCTGAAGAGCAGAAGTATAACAGTCACCACATCTCTACCAGGAACAGTTGATTCCTTCCTGTTACACTGGTTACATTGTGAAAAATATTAATTCCAGCTCAACACTCCAGTTTTCCAAAACTGACAAAACCATATTCATGCAAAAGAAGCGAGAAAGCATAATGAAACAAACTGATAGAAAATGGCACAAACATAACCACAGGCAGCAGTGCCCAGCTTATGAGTCCTCATTAAGATATATGAACTCAACTTGTAATTTTTTCTCTCCAAAACACGCAGTGTCCATTTTCAGACTGCAAATCTGGAAAAAGTTAGGCCTTGTAGGTCTAGTAGGCCTTATAAATTCTCATAGCAGACTTAGACTGTGCAAGCAGGTTATCTGGTTTAGCATTTGAGAAATATTTGCAAGCAGAATTTTATTGTCTTGAGTATTAATTTGTATGGTCTTTGAATCACAGCTGTACCTGAATTATCTGTACATTAATACCCTCTTCACTGATTGCTAATAAAGAACTGTGATATTTGCAGAAATGTCCTTTATTCCCTTTTTTAAAGATTCTACATTTAAATTTAATCTACCATCTTTTAGATCCAGTGCAATGCATGTGTAATATTCCATTAAAATTCTGTTTAACATAATTAAAAGACTGAAGTACACACACATCCTAGGGAAAAAAAGTTGGTTATTTAGAGGACTAGGAGTGCAAACTTCTTTTGCATATAATTGAGCAGCTAAAGTACTTGCAAGGAAAGAGGGATACTCAGTTCAACTCCTCCTTCAGCTTGGTGGGTTGAACTTCAGCTCTTCCAGAAAAGAAGTCTATTACATAGAATAAATAAGGTTGGTAAAGACCTCTAGGATCACCAAGTCTAACCGTCAATGAGCACAACCACAATGTTCACCACTAAACCGTGGCCTCAAGTGTCATATCCACATGTTTTTTGAACAATCCCAGGGATGGTGACTCAACCACTTCCCTGGGCAGCCTGTTCCAATGCTTGACAATCCCTTCCATGAATAAAGTTTTATTAATATCCAATCTAAACCTTCCCTGGTGCAACTTGAGGCCATTTCCCCTCATCCTGCCACTTGTTATCCGGGAAAAGAGACCAATCCCCACCTCACTACCTCTTTCTTTCTGGGTAGTTCTAGAAGTGATAAGGTAGATGTCATGTGCCTGAAGCAGAGCCACACTTGCTGGCAATGCAAAATTTCTGGGGATAGAAGGAAAAGAAGGAGCACACACAGTGGTGAACTGGGCATGAAAAGGTAGTACTGGGTTCTGATTCCTTTATTTGGGATTAATACTATGGTACCTAGACCCTACAAAAGGTACTAGCCCTTCAAGATCAGTAACCTGATGCTGGTCTGGAAATCAATTGTAGTCTTTATAGTCTACATTAGACATTGTTCACAAGAGTATTATCATCAAGACCTGAATCTATGGATATTGGATACAATATATTGATTAGTGTCTTGGAATACACCCCAGAAAACAGCAAATAAGTTCTCCTTAACAGCACACTCAAATAATTTATATCTTTTGAACAGATTTCATGAGATTTAACATCAACTAAATCTTGGTTTTGGCTGCCTGGTCATATTACGAGAAGGATGAAGAGAAGACCTCACTGAGCCCTCTACCATGTGCGCAGCACTGTAACCTCTTGAAAACACTGTTACAAGTGTTACCTAAATCATTATAGACTATAAACTTCATGACTTTTTGAATTTCTGTCTTGAACATTCATAACATTTTGTATGAAAGGCTATTTTTATCCAAGATTAGCGAAAGTAAAAAAGAAAGAATAAAATAATCACATCTCGTGTAACTGCAATTGTCCAGGGCTGGACTGTACAGGAACTTGTGGGGCAATCTCTCCACAGAGCAGGCAATTGCTGCAGAACAGCTTAACTTGTCTAACAGCAACACACATGGGACCAGGGGACTGAGTTCAGGGCACGAGGAATAAAGGAAAACCTGGACCATATTTTACTCCTGTATTCAGCAGCATAAGGAAATACACAATAACTGTAGCAAACTCCTGAGTGAAAGGAAAAAAAAACCCTAAACACATCTAGAAACAAATAGTTATGGAACTTTCCAAATATTTCAAACCACTAATTCAAATGACAATCTATACGCAGCAAAGTTTCAGTTCATTATAGAAAAAAAATCTAACTTTTGCTAAAAAAAACCCTTTATAAATTTGAAATTTAACAGCAAAATTCCCATGACTTTCCCCATTTCTTCAAATGCTCTTCAGAAAAAAAATTTAATCCTTGGCTGAGATCCAGTATAATGAGTCCAAGTTTCAACTTGAGAAGCAGATGTTGTACACAAGTAATTAAAAACCCCTAAGAAAATCCAACCCCCCAGCAAATTATGCTGTTATTGGACTTCAGAATTTGGAGTTCAGAGACCATCATGTTTGTGACACATCTTTGTCTAAGCCTGGCTTTAGTGGTTAAAAGAAATATTAAATTCTCTCATGAAGAGTTTCAGACTTCCTCTTTACAGATCACTCTCCGCATTTTTCCTGATTTCCCCAATCTGTGGCCCAAATCTCAAAGCTGATGAGAACAGCAATAGAGCTTCTGACACAATCACATGGAGAGAGTGATTCCAACATACCCAGTTCTGGAATCTATTCTCTTGTCAGGTATGACATCTTATTATCATCAAAGTCTGCATTTTCTTAAATTCAAATAATGCAATACAGTCATGAGGTGAAAACTCTTATTGTGTTGACTTGCTAATTAAGAAATGGAATACTTGAAACACATATTCCTAATTTTTTTTTTTTTGTCACTGTCAAGAAGTTTAACACAATTTGTGAAAGCTTGGAAATGTTAGCTGTTGCATTTTTACTCATATCTATCCATTAGAAAAATCAACATTGAGCAAAGTAAAGAAAATTGGCACATAGTCCTGAAAGCCAGTTCTAGAATGAAATGGAAACCTGCAATCCCCTTAATTTCTATGCTAAAAGCATAATCAGTGCAGAGAAAGAGTAGCTAATTTACAGCATTCTTCAATTCTTTGCTTATCAGCTAAGGTAGTCAAGAGAAATGTCATCATACAAAACTGATGTTTGCTTCAGTAGCAAAGGGAATGAGAACAGAACACTTTATAAACACCTCCAAGGAATTGATAAGGGATGACTGCTGTTATCAGCAATCAGAGGCATGGACAAGAAGCTTCTCACCCATTGCTAATGCCACAAGATACCCAATCACTCCATCTGTGATGACACCCACAGGAAAATATTTGGGATGATACTCTGCTTACTTCCAAAACATACAGCATTGAGCATTTCTTCCTCCTATTGTAAAATAGCTTCTAAGGAACTATCAAATGAATTTATATATTCATAATTCAGTGAATTCCTGACTGCTGACTTCTTTCAATAGCTTAGAGTTAAGAGTACCTAGAAGACTTATTTTACTTCAGGTGAAAGAGTTTTCTGTCTTTGTAAAAGGAGGATGCAAATTCTACACTGTATCTTATTAAGTTCCATATGGTCACAGACAGCAGCACAGTGACACACATAACCTTCCTGGATAATCACAAATGTGCTAAAATGTAAGCATACCTGGACTGTTACCTTGACTGACTTTCTATGTGTGAATTACTTTTTCAGAAATTAATCAATTGTTGATCTAGCCCATGGCTTTATTGCTTTTTTGAATCACACATTCAGCTAATGGTTCCTATTCCCATCCCAAGAAATATGCATAACACAGGAAGATTTTGCTGTGCTGCAGCCATGGCAGGGCTGTTTAAGCAAATGAAAATGTCTCCTTAAGAGCTGGTTTCTTTCTGTGCTTGTTCACATCAGAGAGAAATAGAGCTAATGCTACGGTCCTATGAGTGCTTTATGCATTCTGACAAACCAAACGAGGTTTGTCAGGAGAGGCTCTAGGCAGCATGGAACTGCTGCAATTTTACATCTCATTGATTACTGCAATGGGAATTGAAAATGGTTCTCTGCTTTCGACATGATATTAAAAATACTGTTGCAGACCTCAGAAAAATATGCAGGTCCTTCAGTAGAGGGAAAACTTCGTACAGCATTGTTTCCTCATGAATTTGACTCAGGCCCATTTGACCTTTACAGAGGCTAATAATAAAGCAATAAGGTGACACGCAGTAAAGCATGTCATTCTGTGAGTAGTTCTGCAAGAGGATACATGAAACAAAAGGGCAGTTCAATACCCTGAGGCTTTGGGGATCTGCTGTTTTGTGGTCTGTTCATCCTGCATACTGCTGGCATTACACAGAGTATGTGGGAACGCACATGTCAACACAAACCATACTAAAAGAACAAGGATCTGAAAACAACTGTAAGAAAATTAAGATTTATTATTGCTGTCACACTGCCTCAGTCATTGGCTGGCTTCATGTTCTGGGACGTTTTCAATGAAATTTTCAGGAGATTAATTATTTTTATTGGTATTATACAAAAATCTCAAATCTTTTCTGTTCCCACATCTTCAGTGATGTATTTTTGCTGCATCCAGAAGTCCCCATCCCCATTTCATAAGGGATGGACTCACATTCCAAGCACAGCAAAACAACCCCAAAACCACAGAGAATAATCTATAGTGGCAGCAGTAGAAGTTTCTTCTACTCAGAGATTGCAAGTGACATATGCAGTACCATGTGCTAAGCAAGCTGTGATAGTCACTAACCCTTTGAGGTGCCTAGCAACCTTCAGTAGCATTCAGTAGAAAGAGAAGATTTTCAGCACTCAACAGAATTAAATTCCTAATAAAACTGTTTACTCAGGATCAATCCTAGCAGCCGCCAATGGTCCCTAAAATCAGGCAGAGGAAAGCATACTTAGCACAAGAGCGAGTCATTAGTTACTGCAATTGCAGCATCAAAACCAATTTAATTTAAAAAGGAAAGCTCTGTATTTAAAAATAATTACATTTTTATAGAAGTTCCAGTGGACTGGTCAACAAACTGTAAAACAGAAGATCAAAGCTCTGAATTTCATCATACTTTTCTGATATTTTAACTATATTATATTTATATACAAATACCTATACCAATAGTTTATCTTTACATTCAATTCAGGTGTATTTTCAACACGTACACCAACATAAACAACCATTAGTATAACAGACAACTTAATCAATGGAGTTTGAAACAATACAAAAACTGAAAACCAAGTTTCAATAAGTGAATGACATCTGTGTTATTTCCACCAGGACTATCCAATCACAAGAGGTTAGATGCAAAAATTAAACACAACCACTTCCAGTGACTTCCATTAAAACATATAGGGAGCTATGTATCAGCTAAAACTAGGTCTGCATGATAAAGAATCTTGCCAATTGATAAAGAAAGAAGCTAAAACTCAAGTGACATTGATATAGTACCAAGTAGCCAATAAGACCTAAGCTATATGTGAGGACAACCGGTAGTTTGATCAGTAGCAGAATAAGAAAAGAAGATCCCTCTGCCACCCCAAATGTAGCTTTTGAGAATTTACACATATCTTTTCCCTGCCTTAGAAGTATATGATAAAAACAAAGGTCCAGCAAATTAGAGATCCCGTAAGGAATCTCAGTCATCCTCTTAAGGACAAATAACTGCAAGAATAAATTTGTGTAAAAAATATCGTCTTGGATTCCTTGATCCTTTGATATAAAGCAAGAAAAAGACAAAGGAAGTAAAGCCCAGATAAACTATATGGGGATGGTCAAGCCTCCTGATTTCACTTGAAAAAACTAATTTGTTCAGAACAGAAGTCATCTGCTAGCCAAACCCAGCTAACATTTAATTTTTCTGTAACAATAAGAAACTCTTCCACAAAAAACAGCGTGATATGTACAATTGCATCTGTGACAACTGTTCTTACCTACTGGTTATTGGTCTGCTGGAGAGGCATTAATTTGAATTTTAATATTAATGGCATCATTATCATCCTTGGGTTTTATATATACAATGTTAATTACCTATCACCTACTACTTCTTATGGTAATGGTGCTTCATAGAACATAACACGTTGTAAACTCCTTGGTATAGTGAACACAAAAAAATCTGCTTTCTATGATTTTCTTCATTTTTGTACATGCCGTATATGTATATAAACTACACTTTATAATACCAACAGCAAGTTAAAGTTGTCAGACACTGAATATTTGAAAGATAAAAAAAGAAATAAAGTATTACTTTATAAATTTCAACGAATTATGACAGTTTCTAACACCAGTGAGGTGTTTTAGGTTGGCTATTCTTCATTGTTGACTTCAGCTCTTCCAGATGGCCATCAGCTGCTATGCCATGCCTGGCCTGATGATAACAGTCACTGAGAGTTCCCTAAGGTAAACAGTGACTTAGTAATTTCATTAATATAGCACCTACACAGAGCAGTGTATGGCAATATCATAGAATCACAGAATGACTGAGGCTGGAAGGGACCTCTGCAAGTCATCTGCTACCAAACCATGCTCAAGCCCCCACATTCAGTGACCTCTGGCCCCGCACTGATGCAAGGGGTCGTCCCTCCCCAGGTGCAGAACTTTGCACCTCTCTGTGTTGAATTGCATGAGGTTCCTGTCAGCCCATGTCTCCAGCCTTTCAAGATCCCTCTGGATGGCAGCACAGCACTCTGAATATGCATATATAACATATTCTTGGTTCACTTGTTTAATACTCTGCTTATCTTATTACTTCACTTTTTTTTTTTTTTAACCTGCGAGATACAACAAGTATTAACACTTTCCCCTTTTTCTTTTGCAATTTACTGAATAGATAATATATGCATTATGTGGCTTTTTAGCAGAGACTGAATTTGCTTCTAATTTCTGGGAAGTATCTATCACATTACAAATGCTGCTACAAGAAAAAACACTGCAGCTTGGGCCTATTAGTCCTACATTGAATACTTTTCATCTGAACACATTAAATTATGCTTATATAAAAAATGTGGTATAATAAACATCTGTAATCTTATCTTGGTGCTTTATTGCAAGTTTAGGTGTCTCAAGGGCTGAATTATAGTCAGAGAGATTTTTTTATTTATTTGGGTTGATTGGTTGGGATTTTTTAAAAGAGAAAAGAAATTAACTAAAGCACTAAAGTTCTGATTTTGGGAGTGCAGTGATGGAAATCTTATGACCTGAACTTCAGGATTACTGAAGTCTCATGAATTTAATGTTAGGTATCAGCATTTTGAAAATTCAGAATTGGTAGGTATTTAAACTTGATTACTTGTATACCAACACATCCAACACAGCATATTAAAAACATGTATAGCAACCCTCTCCTTTGAAAAAGGATTATGTAATTTTAACCAGCTTCTAAGTGGAATAATAATAGTTAGTGAAAATCAATAAAATATTTCGTAAATGGAATTCTACATAACTGTTAAGTTTTATTATACCATTATTCACATTATTTTATATTTAAATTAATGAAAATTAAACAAAGTGAGTATGAAGCTTTAAATAACTTTAAAACTTTTGACTTCAAAATAAAAATGCTTTCCTAATACAGATATACTGAATCTCATTTATGTTGCATTAATGCCAGCCTCAGTGGATAGGAACTCTCTAGAAGAATGCTTTAAAGCTAATTGACAAAAATACAAATTTTCTCTCAAATTTGTCTCCAGGGCAGAGGGAGACCAAATAACAGTCCTTTGCCCCTGCTCTTTTCTACTGTCAAGGACTAGTGGTCTCTGAGGAAGAGATACTGCCAGTCACCACTGCCTTGCTCATGTATTTTGCTTGCACCTGAAGGAATACTGGATTCAAAGCATTGTTGGATGACAAAGAAATATTACCAGTATATTTCACATTAACTTAGCCCATCATCTCTGTCATATACCTTACACAAGTCTGATACAATCACGTGTGCAAAGTCACCCTAAGTCTAAGCAATTTTGAAACTAAAATGATAAACGACAAACAGAATATTCAGAGATGAAAGAGTGACCAGAAAAGCTTATTTTAGGAGAACAGATTAGACCAACATGGCTAAACAAAAAAAATGTGGGTTTACGAATATCTGAAGGTTACAGATCTTGAGGAAGAAAATTTAGCATGGTACAGGGAGAATGAAATGCCAATAAAACAACAATAGTATGAAATGAAGGTAATAAGCTGAGTAGTAGCAAAACACTTGATGAGACTGAAATCTATCCAATAGAGACATAATTCTGTAAGCAGGAACATTTGGAAATAGAGTAGACAAAGCATGAGACAGCATGAAACAATTGTGTACTGATGACACAGAAGGCTAAATCATCTATATTTGCCTTTTTGTCTTTGAGATTACTTCTTGCAGTCAATCATTCTGGAGCACCACTACATTTTAACACCTCTTTCTTTCATTTTCTTTCTCCCTTCCTCTTGCTTTTGAAAGCACTATCAAAATAGACGTGACCTCATTTCCCTTCTTTTTCCTTCTGCTTTAAAGGAACAATCTGTATAATCACTATGTTTACCCAAATGTTTTTACATTTGGTTCTTTATATCTGAAAACCTATTTTAAGCAACATCTGGACACAATGTTCAACATTACTCCCTTGTAATGCAGTTTTCTGTAGTCACATGATTTTTATAAGGTCACCTACCACAAAAGTCAGTGACCTTATGAAAAAGTAGATGAATGAGTGAGGAAAGATTTGGGCTGGGGAAAATGTTAAGTATTGTGACTGTTTACCACAAACCTATATCCACATACATAGTTCATTCACAAAGAGTAGACTAAGGCTCTTCCAAAGAGAGGGAAAAGCCTAGAAGCCTGCAAGCATTTTAGAGAAAAGATTTAATATTAATACAAGTAGAAGAAAATAAAGAAGAAAATAAATACTTATCTCTCCTTGTTAAAAAAAAATCACAGCAGTATAGGCTTTACTGGGAAACTATTTTAAATACAAGAAATGTCTGTTATCAGCATGTTTTTGTTGAAATGTTCTATATCTGCTAAATGGGAGGTATAACGAATTTCTAGTACGTTTTTAGACACATCCGTATTTTTTCCAAGAATTTCTTTCAAACACTCAAAATGAAAGGCGAAGGGAGGAAAAATATGAAGATAGTCACTAGTATCCTAATAGCATATTTTCGGCCAATAGCTGCTAATATTTAAATTTTTCAAGAATGTTATGTCTGTTATGAAATGCTCATATTATAATTTTTTTCAATACAAAAATCATTATCTACTTTGAGTCTCTTGTAACAAGTGTCTAAAATATAAGATTTTGCATTTTAATTGCCTCAACATTCTTAATATTACATTCAATGTTAAGAAATTGAAATTTCATGTCATTCAGTAAAATGCCAAAGTTTTTGGTCACAATGGAAGAAATGAAAAATTAAATAATATTAAGAATTATTTTCTCTTTTTTGAGTTTGATTAACTTAATTTTTACTTGTGATGTTTAACTGGGGGATTTTCTAAGAGCTTCTGCTGCGATACATGCAACAGAAATATTTCTATTTACAGAGTGGTTTGACTAACTTGATGCTGTTTGGTGTGTAAGAGCAGGATCTTTTAAAGGAAGTAAATCTATCCACACTTCTTTCTTCACATACAATAAAAAGTGGGACATGATTTTAATTTTTTTTTTTTTTTAATTTTTAATTCTCAGCAGTTCTTATCATCCTTCTCATTTCAACTTCAGGAAAAATAATGTTTTTTGGTTGATAGTCTGAAAGTATGATTTTACCGGAACTATTTCACACAGTCTGTTTCTGTCTATTAAATTCATCTTAAATGCTGGTGAAATTCAACAATTGTCAGACTGCACTGAAGACACACAAGAATGGAAAAACAGGGATTCTGCATACCTGGGGCTGAGCTGCATGGTGTCTGTGTGGGAAAGAAGATGTGATAGAAAGGGTTTAC